>CM038215.1:103917731-104439268 GCA_021442155.1 Cymbidium sinense
CTTTTCGACTCCGTCACGTGCATCGACACAATGATGCTTCGGCTTAATGAATTTTCGTTAGATTTTTGCAATATATATTTTCTAATCAATTTTGATGGTTTAAACGCAATGGCGAAGTCCGTTTATCGATCAGAGGTCATTTCGACAAGTTTTAAGGACATCTAGTGCATTTTGAGCCTCAATTTGCACACTGTCACCTCCGAAGTTCGTGGAATTTGACTCGTGGGCTTGTCTTGATTTATGACACATATGTGAGGGTCAACAATCTCCTCATTAAGCGTGAATAGATCCACCCTTCGCATACTCAATCACAATGCACCAAACCATCTGCTTTCTGTAAGCTCTAATGAACCTCGACGTCCCCTTCAATAATCTTCGTTTGCAAGTCCTTGGGATCCTTCCCATCCACAGTGCAACCGACAGAAACACACGTTCCCTCTCTCCGGCGAGATCCTTATAGATCTAGGTCTCATGATCCTCGCAATCTCGATCACATCGTTGGCGAGATGTTCTCGTTATGCTTGATGTTCGCCGTCTTCTTCAGCGTTGGACTCGCGAGGGCCTTGATAATGGCCGCCGCGAGAAACGGCGGAGACCTGCCGGTTACGAGCGATCAACTTGATGACGCGAGTCCTTTCCGGTCCTTAGCCGTCTCCATGGCGATGTCTTCTCTTACCTTCTTGGCGAGACCAAGAGGGCCAATCTTTGGTGCAAGCTTGCGCTACCACCGCCGATGGCCGACGTGACATCGACGACTTGCGAAGGATCGAATTTGGGCGGCATGGCGGCAACTCGGCTATTAGAGCATTTTGCTTCGGGAGAGGGGAGTTCGTTCGACTTTGAGGGAAGAGTCGAACGAATTGCGGCTACCAATAAAATCAATAGGAGTCGTCATTTAGGGTTAGATCTTATAGGTATTTATAGAATTTTTTTAATTTCATTTAACTGATTAATTAATTTTAATTTGAAATTTTATGATTACATTATTATATAATTAATATATATGTTGATTTAAAGTTATTTCCGATGTTTCGGATGCAACGACGTAGTTCGTTTCGCAATCGGAGGTCGTTTGGTTCACATCGACGTCGAATCAGGGTCAATTTCAGTTTGAAAATGCGTATTATTGCTTCTGACCATTTGATGTTCGTATAAACTCATCCGAATTGAGCACGAATAAACTCATTTGATAGATTTTGATATTTCGATGCTAACGGTGCGAGCAATTTCATGAACAAAAATCGTTTGAGCAATGTCACGGCTTCCCAACCTTGATATGCATGTCAGCGCATCGACTAACTTTTTTCTTGGTCGATCAACCATCGAATTGTGCAATATGTATATTCTAATCAGTTTCATCGTTCTGAACACGACGGCGGAGTCCGTTCATTGATCGGAGGTCATTTTGACAAATTTTCAGCACCGTTAAGTGTATTTCAACTCTGATTTGAGCGCTGAAACTCATCGAATTCACCTTGTGAGCTCGACTTGACTTATGGCACATACATGAAGGTCAACAAAATATTAAGTTTAACTCCTTCAAACTTTAAAAGAGGCTGGCCAACGGACAATACAACTAGAATATCATTAAATTTAGATGCTAAAAAGTCAACAAGTTTGGCCTAATTGGTATGATAATATTGATGGTCATGCAATTGATAGTTTAGGGTTGTCCTTCCTTGTTCTAATATATTGTCTTAGAGTTAAAATTTTTATTTTATTTTATTAAGATTCTCCATTGAAGCCAAATACAAACAATCACTTCTGCTGCCTCCGAACTGCTTAGAGTAATATCACTTCTCCATGAATATCACGCAGCTATGTTTACTCCATTTATCATTTTCAGTGAAAATATATATATATATATATATATATATATATATATATATATATATATATATATATATATATATATATATATATATATATATATATATATATATATGGCTTTTGGAAGGGTTATAGAAACAAATTAGAACTGCTTTGAAGAACTCGATGTAGATTAGGTTGAAGAAGAAAAGAACTTGTCTTTGGGTAATAAGCTTCTCATACATTCTCATATCAAAGTTACATTACTCATATGTAGAGTTTATAAGAGGACCTCCGCCTCTAATATTATCCATATATAGTTTTAATGCATTTTAAGAACAAGCATCAAATAATATAAAGAATTCTTAATTGAGCCAAATGTATTTCCCACCAGTCCACAATTGAAGGACAATAATCTCAGAAGAGCCTCATAATACTTATAATATGATTTTCAATCATAAAATTATGAATTAAGCATCTTCCATGGCATATTATAGAGTTAAGCTTAGATTTCGAGGTTGATTAAATATAGAATAATATGAGTAACCATTTAGCCTTACAAATATACTTTTTATTAAAAATAATAATAATAGCAACTTTCATTTTACAAAGGAGACTGAAAGTAGTAGGAGAAGTTAATCCAGAGCAACCATTTTCTCTGGGAAGAATAGTATTGAATCATAATTATAAAGAATTATCAAAATAATTTACAAAAATGAAGATTCCATGAAAATGAAATTAATCATCTAAATGATATTTTCTTCAATCGAATATAACTCTAGATCACTATAAGGTCATGTTGACTAATGTTGGATCATAGTCAAATCATATTGACCATATGACCCAATTAGACAAAATTGAACCAAAAATTAAACTAATTTTTACTCCTAAATGGCTTAGAATCAATTTTTTAGATCATTTAATATATATTGTTTAGACCACTAGTTCACCAAGATTGAATAGGTCAAATTAGATTGCCCCAATGAAGTCCAAACACTAAAATTATTAATTTTGTCCAAGAATTTGTCTCATGATGGACATATTCATTCTAAGGAACACTAAAAATAATACTAGAAGAAAATCTAAGCACTCCAGCCATTGGTTCAAACTCTTTGAAGTAAATGACCTAGTAAGGATATTTTAAGCAATGTTTGAACTCAAGATCATCCAAAACAATGGGAAGAAAATGCCCACTTAGCATTGTGTACATCAAAATGCCTAACCACACCATTGATCTTGCAAAAATGGCAAAGTCCATAAGTAAAGCTGCAGAAAGATTTAGCTAACAAAGTCATGCAATTACTCAAGATTAAGCCGCCCATCATAGATAATGGGGATATTAGAGAATATATCATTTATTTGGTTTCTTTTCTTTGTTTGCTTCTTTCCCACATCAACAGTATCAATAATTAGTTTGATTATTAAAAAAACATTAAAATGTCATATATTCTTCTACTAAATGTTAAATATGTTTATATAATTTTGATATAATAATGATTAGAAAGGTAATAATTTTGATAATCATAAGGCTCATTAAAGTTCAACTAAAAAGAGAAACGAAGAAAATCTCTCCTTGAGGCCCTTCAACGTTCTCATGAGGATGCAAAATGCCGCAATCTGAGTGCTGCAGTTTCTCGCCGCCTTCTAATGCTGCTTCCAACACATCAGTCATCCCTTTAAGAAAACACACCTGGCCGCACTTCGGCCCCCGCCCGCTGATGACCACTGACTGAACACTTTCTACGATATCGATCATTAAAATCTCATCATTAGCTTCAAATCTCATGAACACCAAAGTCTCATTACAAGGGTGAAGCCCCAGCACTGTTCCCCTTAAACATCCATCTTTTCCGGCTGCCACGAACCTCCATACTCCTTTCGGTGGCTTCATTGTCCAAACAAATACCTCAAGTCGTGATTTATGAGGGTTAAACTTCGCACAGTGCAGCCATCCCCTGCACCCGGCGTATCGTGTTGTTATATCGAGGGAGTCTCTCTCCCATGGCGATACCAGTTTAGGTACGGCTTCAAACAGATCTTCCAAGGTGGCAAAGCGGATGAGGAAATAGCCTGATAGATCAAGGTATACGACGTCCTCGCTAGCGTGAGCTGGCTTCCTTCTGTTTGGGAGGAGATGATTGGAGGTGATACTAGCGAAGGGGTTCTGGATGCACGACCATTTTTCACTTTTGGAGGAGTAGATGTAGAAGACGAGTGGATCAGAACTGTTACGATTCCATGCTTCGTCAAACAAGTGGTTTGTTTGCTCTTTGATGCTGACGACAAGAACCTTGAAATTGCGTTCGTGCATCGCAATGGCGGCGTTGACAAAGGCATCACGGGAGGGAGAGGGAATAGGGAAGTGACTGCGAGTGATAAGATCGTAGACGTGAAAGAAGTCGGGGGAGGAGTTGTAGGTCTGGTAGAGGATAATACTGGAGAAGGAGTCCAGGATGGTGATGTCAGGGAAGTGAGGTGCGGCGGTGAGAGAATCGGCGAAGTCGTCATGGGAGAAGTGAAGTGCGGCGTTGAGGGAATCGGCGAAGTCGTCTTGGGAGCTGGTGTTGTTGACGACTGTAGGTGATTCATGTTGTAGGGAGATATAGGCGTAGCGGCCGGAGAAGGTGGCGGTAGTGCGGAGAATGATACCCTGGACATTTTCCTCGATTTTAACGGAGGTGTCGGCAAGAGTATCAACCGCCATGGCTGAACCGATTGTTGTCGTGCTGCTACTGCTTCTTTGAATTAAGCTTAATTTTGTTTCCAATCAAGTTAGTCTTTATATCATGCTGACTGCATTTTAACGCACTAAAACTTAAGGAAAAATTCTTACAAAGTTGGCAATTATAAAAATAAAATTATTATTTTTCTTAAATTACTAAAAATTCATAAAACAAAAAAATATATATCATCGAATATAAAGGACATGATAAATAAATTTAAATGACTAGATATGAAAGAATTATTTGATTTTTTTTTTTTTGGATATAACGAACTATTTGTTAACTTAGTATTTATATAAAAACAATTAGGATTATTTTATTAGGAAGTGTAACTTATAGAGTTATTATTAAATTAAATAAATTATTAATACAATAGTACTTATATAGATAATAAAAGAAAGTGATAAAAGAAAAAAATATATAAATATTCTCATTAACGAGAATATGTTATAATAATATATATTATTAATTCATTGACATTATGAATATTAGATGCATGCGATAATATTTATATAGTTAATAATTTTAATAATTCTAAAAAAATTAATGCCAATTTTTAATATATTTTTATGTGAATTACTATAATAAAAATGCGTATTATTTTACATCATTTATGGTTGTAATTTAATGTATACCCAAACACAATTCAAGCCAAAGTTAACTATGCATTCAACATCAGAAATGTGATCAACTAAGTCAATTTAGTATTCATCTAAAGGCCATCCAGGATTCATGGAATACAAGTAACGGCTCAGATTGATAGATTAAATAATGTTTTGTCCAAGAAATGATACAAATATTATAATTTAAATAAATTATCAAATATTATGTATTATATTGACAATCATTTAGAAATTTAATAATTAATAATATACTTTTACATGTTTCAATGTATAACTAATATGAATATTGAAAATAACATATACGATAATTGGTATTTTTTAATAATATACTTTTAATAATTAATAATATGCTTTAGCTCTTTATTATTTATTAATTGTAAAACAACAGAGATATGTAAAAACAACAGAGATATTAAAACTTATTTTTAACTCATTTATATAAATTTAGAGCTTGATATAAAAATTTTGGCAACCATAAATGATGAGAATAAATAGAATCGATTATTGAGTATAATTTATCTATATAAAAATGTTATTAAATATAGATCGATTTTATATTTAAAATTAATTTAAAACGTTTTGTTTAAATTTTCTAAACTTATCCAAAAAAAAGTTTTATGTATTGCTTGTTTTTTTGATTAAATAATAGCATATAATGATTTTTAAGAGCTATTCAAATTATATTTACTTCTTAGCACTTACTTTCTTTTTTTTAAGAGACAATTGAAATTATTTTTATTCAATTTTTTATTTTTTAAATTTATTTTATTTATAGTTGATTAAAAATAAAATATTTTATTAGTTATAGTTATTTTAAATAAATACTCAAAAAATTATTTTGAATGTTTTTATGGGCATTGTGATTTATTTTTTAAAAAAATAAAATATTTATAAATATATTAAATTAACATACTTTAAAATAATATAACAATCTAATAATAAATAGAAAGTAAAAATTAATTTTGTATAATCCATGTTTTAATTTTGCTCTCAGTGTCTTAGTAGACTTCGTGATCAGCCGATATTAAAATTCTTATAGGATTTATCCAATATCACATATAACAACTTTTCATAATTACAAATTAAATACAAATATTATAATATTGAAAAAATTCATTTTCACCATTAGAAAACATAAAAGCTACTTTATTATTTCATTAATCATGCTTTTAATATAATTATAATAATTTAAAGATGAACAGAGAGATGGAAAAAATATTCTTCTGCTAAATATAAAACATGTATAATAATAATGATTTGATAACGATTTCAAAACGTAATAACTCTAATAATTAGAATAGTTATTGTAAGTCGGACTGATCTCGAAAGAGTGAAACAATGAAAATCTCTCCTTCCGGCCCATCGGCATTCTCATGAGGATGCAAAACGTCACAAGCAGAAGCCTTTAGCTTCTTGTCATCTTCTAATGCTGGTTTTAACAGTTTAGTCATCCCTTCCAGTAAACGCACTTGGCCACAGTTCTCACCTCTCTTGGCGACGGCCACCACCCACTGGAAATTGTTTCGGATATCAACCATTAAAAAAGCATCATTAGCTTCCGATCTCTCGAACACCAAACTCGCAGCGTTTGGGTGAAGCCCCAACACCCTCCTCCTCGCAGCTTCTAATACTCCAATCACCACTGACCTCCAAAATCCTATTGACAATTCCATTGTCCATACGTATACTTCAAATCGCACCTTGATAGGATTAAACTTCACGCAGTGTAGCAATCCCTTGCACCCGGCCTACCGTATCGTTTCGTCGATCGAATCTCCCTCCCATGGCGCTATGTTCTTAGGAGTCTGATGTAACTGATCATTCAAGGATGCAAAGCGGATGAGGAAAAGGCTGGTTAATTCGCGGTATACAACGTCCTCGCCAGCATGAGCCGGCTTCCTTCTGTTTGTGAGAAGTTGCTTAGAGTTGAAAATAAAGGAGGGACTCCGGATGCACGACCAATTTTTGCTTTTGGAGGAGTAGACGTAGAAGAGGAGTTGCTTATAACTGTTACCATCCCTAAATCCTCAAATAAGGGTTTGAGTTCTCTATGATGCATGCAAGAACCTTGAAGTGGCAAAATGAGTATGGTTAGAATCTGAATTAGTTAATTAAGTATGGTCAAACTAAAATTTAGAATAGGTATAGCTTGAATGACATGACGTCGGATCTGGCGTGGATAATAATCTTGCGTTAAATGATCAAATCGCTTGGTAGGCGTCAAATTAAAATGCATTAGTGGCGACTGCTGTTAAATAATTAATTATTTTTTTCTTCTTAAAGTGGATATTTCGGTTGGATTGTCGATTGAAGATTTAAAAGTCATGTTGAATCACTGCATTTAAGTTATTTTTTGGAAAATAAATTTACAATTTCTTTTAATAAGATAAATATTATTCTCGAATAAGATTTATTTTTTATTATATTTGAAAATAAATAATTAGTTTTCATTTATTAAAATTGAGTGAAATAATTAACTATTTCAATAGCTTTATAAATATTTATAATAATATCTATATTTTAAAACTATTATTATTTAAAAGTGATTTGTAATTCTCATAACTCTATATTTTATGTATGCATTTATCATTAAATTATAAATGTTAAATTCTAATATATTATTAATATTTAGATTACATTTTACTAAAAATTCAAGATTTTATATTAGAAGAATTAAACGTATTTTATAGTCGTACTCAAAATAGGAAGATATTTTAGTAGAATAAATGCTTTCCATCAAGATTACAACGTTTAAATTAAATTAACCCCATAAAACTTTACTCTTTCAACCGTTTAATTCTATAATAATAGTTTTATAATATAGATATAATTATAAATATTTATAAAGCTATTGAAATAGTTAATTATTTCACTCAATTTTAATGAATGAAAAATAATTATTTATTTTCAAATATAATAAAAAAAAATCCCATTCGAGTTATAATATTTATCTTATTAAAAGAAAATTTAGAAATTTATTTTTCAAAAAATAGAATTTAAATGCAGTGAGAATGATTCGAACTTGTGACTTTTAAATCTTTGTGATCTTCCAAATCACGCGTTAAGAAAGAATAATTAATTATTTAAATCGGCAGTGCACTAATTGGCGACTTGCTGCATTGCTAAAATTGAGTGAAGTCTTTCAATATAATAATGCACTATGTCGTATCGGCGTGGCTCAAATTACATCGACTATATCTTAAATTTTAATTTGACCATACTTAATTAATTGATTCTAACCATACTAAATTTAAAATTGCCCTTGAAGTGGATCGTTGTAATGATGGCGGTGGCGTGTGTGGATAGGGAATAGGAAAGTGTATCGACCGATAAGGTTGTGACGTGAAAGAAGTCAAAATTTGTGGGCACGATAGAGGATATAGAGATGCAGGTCGAGGATGGTGATTTGAAGTGAGGCGGTGGTGAGGAGTTGTCGAATATGGCGTCGAGGCGCTAGCGATGGCGTGGGTAAGCCGTGTGGAAGAGACAAATAGGCATTGAAGGTGGCATAAGTCGGAGGATGATGCCCTGGATACTTTCTTGAAGGTTGAGTGGAGATAGAATTCTGTAGACATGACTTAATTGATTGTTATTGTCTTACCTCGATTCTTCTTCTTTGGTTGCATTTTAACGTACCGAAGCAGAGGGTAAATTGCATGTTAATTTAACAAGTATAGGAATAAAATTATTATTACCATTAAATTACCAAAATTATCATCTAATAAATGGATTGTGTCATATAAAATTAAGTGACTATATATGAATGACTTATTTGATTACAATTAATATTTGTACAAAATTATTACATTTTTTATGTTATTGTTCCATGTAAGTTAGAAGGAGAAATATATGCTTAAAAGAATCCCAAATCTTTTATTATAAAAATAATGGTTAATTCAAATATTAGCAGTATTTCATGAAGTTAGTATCGCATATGCATCAAAAGATGAAATAACTGTGGAAAACTCTTCTCAGAAATAAGCTAGAGAGAGAAGATGAGAGAAGAGAGAGAGAGAGAGAGGAGAAAGAGTACACTATGAATAATTGTTTATTGTGATGAACTAAGATTAAAATATATCATATATAGAATTCGTGCAGGAAGTTCTATCTTGAGCTCAGAGAATTCTTCTCATGTAGTGAGGAAAAAAACGAAAGGTTGTTAGGAGAGGTTTTACGCACGTCATAGAGAAAAAATCGCGATCATGTGGAGGCTTTCTCTGAGAGCTAATGCATAGTGAGGAAAAAGTCGCGTTCATGATCGTGATGAAGGAATGGATTACGTAAATGAGAAGCGATGCCGTTTCACTGAGCGAGAAGTTGAAAGCTTATGCATCGTCTCGGCCGAACGATCAATGTTTGGACCGTGAAAGCGATCTGGATGAAAGCGGCGATTCATTGTGGAATCTCGGCGATGATCTTGGTTGATATGTGATGGATCGTATTTCTTTGCGGACGTGATCCGTATGAAGTGATAGTCTATCTCTATATGTTTGGTTCTTGCGTGAAGTATGGATTTATTTATTGCCATTACAGGTGTTGTCCGATATAATAATTGTATGGAGCGGTTGTTCGATCTTGAAACGATGGAGCCAAATTATTTACTTGCGACGCTTTCTCGGTGGAGGACATTACGATGGTTTGTTCATACTTTCCGATATAAGGGTGGAGCCAAAGGCAGAATCCGATGGTGGAGCGTCTTTGGGTTTCATATCGAATTATAAGATTGAGATCACATTGTGTTATGGGTAATATCTCGGATGTGCCTTTGTAGCGTACCCGTTTGAGTGATTGAGAGTGAGTTGTGAGTGGGTTGCATATGTTGGCATAGATGATTATAAAACAATATCTGTATTTATGGTGAGTATTAAGGATCCCAATAAATAATTCTGAAGGATTAATCGTTACATTAATGATTCTTTGATAGATGATTTGCCTTGTCATATAAACTTAGGATCTGAGTGATATAGTCATTTTAGAAGAGTTTCTTTATTTTTGTATGAATTAAAAGGTGGAAAGAGGCCCATCTTTAATTCCATCAATTTGAGGTGTTAGAGATAAAATAGTTTGAGATCAACTTGATAGTATATCATCCCATCTGAAGGAGATAGTTTGTTGTTGGATGTAGGAGGAAGAGAAATTATTACTTTAAGCTATGTTTGAGGTGCTCTGAAGGTGGAGTACCATTGCAAATTACTTGTCCATGATACTTTCAAGTCACACATGATTTGGAAGTTGGTTGTTGGAAAATGGTTGAGTCATGTATATTATGTCCTGGAAGCCATGAAGAAATTACGTCGAGTTGTTGGCTACCCGATGATGATCACGATTGTAAGTAGAACGAATGTGGGCATTTTCAGGTGAAGGTTTAATAGTGAATCCATATTCTTGCTTGAACCCTTATGCCCTCCCGGGCTTTGTAGCGAGCTATGGAGCCTTCAGTGGTGTTTGAGTTTAATATGTCCATTTGCAACCATGATTGTATGATTGGTGGTGGTGAGACTAATGTCCAAGTTGCTTTTGTTGGAGTGCTAGAAATTCTTGACATGGCTTTCCTCCATGCGTGTTTCTGACTTGGTATATGCAGTGGGTTCTATGGTGGTATCTTGATGTAGGAGATCAAGGATGACTTTTGGTTTCAATGACCTGAGTAGTTTTCATTGGGTGTATGGATGAGGAAATTTGAAATTTGATGCCCATTTCTTGGTTGTCTTTTTGGAGAGCTTTTGTTTTTTAGTAGTGGTGGATGGTTTGGTTGGTTGGTGTGTTCTTTACTTACAAAAAAATATGTTAGGAGTAGTTTGTAGATGGTGGTTTTTGTATTTTGTTTGGATGAGTATGTGAAGTGTGTTATTAATGTGACATGGCGTGATATCAAAACAATTAGTAGCATTTAGCATTGTAGGTTTAATAAAAAATCTGAGAGAGCTTTAGGGAAATTTGTTTTATTGTTATGATATAAAAATTTAAAACACTGAAAATAATTATTTCTTATAGAGTGCTTATAAATATGAAATTATATTTTGTATAAATATTATAATGTATCTAATCTGTCAATTATTATGAAATGTGTGAAGGTTATAGTTCAATGATATAACGATGTTTCCTTTTATTTTGTTATAATATAGCAAGTTGATGAATAATCATAAATGATGTAAATATGTTGATTGCCGTTCTTTTGATTGATTATAATAGTCGATTGGATTGTGGAGGTGTCCAGTTGTTGTAGATGGGAGGATATCTAAAATATCCATTCGGAGGAGATGATTGGCTTGAAACGAGGAGATTTGGAGGTAGTTTGTGTGTTCGGTGCTCGTTGAGCAAGTGTCCTACCTTGTTGCATATCGGCTGAGGAGGTTCTGTTATATAGTTTATAGCTTTTTCGTCCCACATTTTGAATGTTGATTTTGAGTTCATTTTAAGAAAATTGCCCTCCCCTGTTCTTGGAAGCGGTGATGGATGGGGTAAGTTCTTTGTATTAGAGATGTTGAGTTCTTGCTTCTGAGAGAGAAAGTAGATCGTCGGCTGATTGGGTTTCTTGTCTATACTTTTTGAATCGTGATAAGTTGGTGGCACCGTTTTATATAGAATGATCCCGGATCCAAGTTGATCCGTAATCTCAATTTTGATTTCAGGTACTTGATCATCGGTTTGTCTCTAAGGATATGTGGTGAAGCTCATTTTGAGTTGAATGACTTTGGAGCGATTTCTTGATTGCATCTTTTTGGAGGTAGACCAAATGTAGGTTTCTAGATTGAGAAGGGAAGGATAGAGGGTGAAATAATCAGTAGTCTTGGAGAGATTTTGATCAATAAGTTGCCATAAGTTATGGTTTGATTAGGTTGGAGTTGATTATTTGTTGTAGGGAGTATTGGTACCGATGTAGTGCCTTAGGAGTGATGAAGCCATTTGCTGAATAGCTTTTGGATTTGAGAGCTCCATATGATGTAGTTGCATAGTGTGGTGTTTGCTCGACTTCATATTTCTTATGAAATTTCGGGGATGGAGGTATGGTTAGTGAGCTGAAAATTCCTGTGTATCCATAGTTCATGAGTTGGAAGGAGGAAGGCGACATCTATGAACCTTTCGATACCATGTGGAAAACTCTTCTATTAAACTTGGAGCTAGAGAGAAGATGAGAGGGAGCGAGAGAGTGAGAGAGAGAGGAGAGAAAGAGAGAGTAAGTACTGAGATAATTGTTTATTGATCTAACCATTAGATTATATAACTATCCTTATAGAGTTCTTTGTTGAAGTTCTATCTTGAGCTCTAAAATTCTTCCGTCTTTAGTGAGGAAGAGGCGAAAATTGTTAGGGAGAGGTTTTATTACAAATATTAAAAATCATAGCGGTTTGCATGTGGAGGCGGTTTCTATCTAAAGTTACTAATGTACAAAAGAAAGCGATGTTTTCTGTATGATCGTGATGAAGGAGAAATGGATTATTATAAAAAGAATAAGCCGTTTCTCAATCGATGAAAGAAGCAATAAATAACAAATTAAAAGTTAGAAGTGAATAATGATGAAAATTTCAAATAAAATTTTTGTTATTGATACATGATGCTTAAAAAATTCATCTATGAAGTATAAATTTTAGTGCAAGTATTTAAGTTAGAAATTTCCAAACTTAGTTCGGATTATAAAACTTCAATTTAAGGAAAGCTTATAGTCGAAACTAATATTTCACTATAAGAAAAAAAAAATCTAATGAAATCAAAAGTGTCTTGATCTGAGTCGAGATAAGCATAAATGTTGACCTCCATGCGTGATACATAGTCGAATTGCAAAATCCAAATTCACGGATTTTTTGATGCAACTGCCTCGGTGATCGTCAAACATCGCCGAAATCAATCGAAACAACCTACGATCGATGAACGGAATTCGCCATTGTGTTTAGAACGTCGAAATTGATTGGAATATAAATATTGCACAATTTAACGAGCAACTGATCAAGCGATCGGCGTCGATGTGCCGGCCGCATGTCAGTCAAATGCGGCGATGCCAAATGACCTCCGATCGATGAACGGACTTCGACATCGCTTTCAGAATGTCGAAATTGATTGGAATATAAATATTGTACAATCTAACGATCAACTGATCAAGCGATCGAGCCGTCACCGCGCCTACGCATATATCGAGGTCATGAGGCTGCGACGATGCCCAAACGATCTCCGTTCGTAAAATTGATTGTGCCGCTAATTTCAAATCGTCGAAATCTATCAAGTGAGATTATTCGCACTCAATTGGGACGCGTCTGCGCGAATGTCGAGCAATTGGAAGCGGCGACGCACATTTTTAAGCTGAAATCTACCTGATTTGACGCCTACTTGAATCAAATGACTCTTGTGAAACGCATTGCGACGAATATCAATTATCTTAAGCGATATATATATATATATATATATATATATATATATATATATATATATATATATATATATATATATATATATATATATATATATATATATATATATATATATATTAACTATGTGATTCTGTGAAATTCACATTAAGTCTGATTAGATACTTAAACAATTAATAATTGAGCCAATTTATAACCTAATAGCCCTAACAGATCGGCCCTATTCCTCTCGATCGACCCGAACTCTCCCTCTTCATGCGAATGCATGCTCGATTCTCTCGGCTCTCCCTCTTCACGTGCGCTCCACGCAAAATTGAAGGCTTCTTTTCGATCTCCCCACAAGGGATGTTTGTCGGTTCAAATCCAAAAACCGAACCTAACTGATGTTATTTGGTGTTTGGTTGGTTTAATTCTCACTTTGCTTTGGTTGTATATGCTAATTATTTGGTTTTGGTTTTGGTTTGATTTTTTTTAAAGATAGGATAAACCAAATAAAAATAAACCAAAATTAATTAAAAGTCAAATATAAATAAGTAATTTTGATTATAAATGCTTAATTATTTATGTAGATTTATAAATTTCTTTTGACTAAGAAATTTTAATATATAAAATTTATTAGATTATTTTAATTAATTAGTTCATTAAAAATATTTTATTTTTTTTTTATATTGTATTCGGTTTATTCAAATATCGAATCGAATAAATTAAATTATAATTGATTTGATTAGTTCTATTTTATATAATATTTGATTGATTCGATTATTTTAAATTATTTGATTAGATTTATTTGATTTAACAAAAAAATTTAATTAAACCGATCAAACCAACCACCCTACTCCCACAGCCGCTCCACGTTCGATCTCCCCACACACGTTCCTCGTCTGTCTCCCCTTCAAACACGAATTTCCCCTTCTCATCTCTATTTCTTCCCTCAACCAAAAGGGGACTCTCTCGTTTTTTCCTCTTGTCCAAGCCACGCAACTCAACTGTAAGCCTCCCTCTTCTTCCACTCCTCGATTCGAACTCCTCCTCTCTTGATTCTTTTCTTTCCGAACCGCAAGCAACTGCACCTCCTCTTCATCCGTCTTCCTCAACAGTAAGATCTGAGACCTTCTCTCTTCCCCTCTCTTTCCCTTTCTCCTTCCTCTCCATTTGGCTGAAACCTCCTTCAGACCTCTGCTTCTCTAAATCCCATAAATTAGCCTACCACCTGGCTAATTAAACTTGATTTATTAAAGCAAAATGGTGGAGAAACAGAATTTAAAATTCCGTAGGATTTAATGTTGTCGTTTTGCTGTTTGGTGGGATTCAAGTTGGCTCTTCCAACTAATCCTTCTCCTTACCATAAACCAAACTCCTCCCTATCGATTGGCCACATTTGGCCGAGACCTTTCATTGGCCAAAACTGTCTCATCTATTAATCCCACCCAAAATTGATTTCAGCAAAATTGAAATTTGAAATCTCTTCATATTTATTGTGGGCGAACCTCTTAATTGAGTAACAATCTGATCAGCCTATCTTTTCTCTCTATTCGGCCATTCAACCAAGAAAAATCCTAGCATTTCTCCCCAATCTTTCTTTCTGATGATATTGTGAAATAGTTGATTGTGAATATATAGAGAAGATGTGTGAATGGTGAATATATATACTTGCTTTCAGAGGTTTCAAGACTCGCCTTCATAGTAGGTAAGACGAAGATGCGTAAAGACACTACTCATCGCTCAATAGGGCGCAGTAAAGTCAAACAAACGAGCTCCCCTATGCCAAAATACTGTCGAAATTTTGTCGAATTTTCGGACTTAGAAAAAAAAAAGAAAGAAAAAGAAAGAATCGAAATTCATTTAAGAAAAAGAAACACAAAAAATAATGAAACAATATGGAATTAAAATTGAATTAAACAAGTCAAGTGATTATACAAAATAAATATAAATGTGAGCATAAGAAAAAAAGGATTATTTATAAAGTCTTTTCTTTAAATTTAAAAGCTCGCAAGCAATATTAATTAATTTATCCACTTCATCTACCAATGCTTAAAAGATAACTTATGACTTGAAGAAATAAATGAAATGTGGAACCCAAAAAAAAAAACTCTCATATATCCTTTCAACTTTTAAGAGGAGAGTCAACCCTTTATCAAGGTTCATAATTAATCAATTTCAAATAAATTATTAAACTCATAACTTGGAATTGAAATGATTTTCAAGATGACCAGATGAATTTAAAGAAGATTAAATAATTTTTAAATGAATTTGAATGGGGATTCAATGATTCATAAATAAACCAAATGCTATGCTTCAAACAAAGAAGAGATGACTGAACTCAATTAGATCCGTCAGATTTGAAATAAAATTTGAATTTCTTTGATATATATATATATATATATATATATATATATATATATATATACATTATGCCTCACATAATTTAAAGAAGATTTGAAAACATTGAAAATTTCTTATGAATTGAAACATAGACTTCAAGCATGGAATTCAAATGAAATTTGTAAGTGATCTCAATAGAATTCCATGGAATGGAAAGCTTATAGAATGAATAGAAATAACTCACAAACAAATTTGCATTAAGCTCCATAACTTGGTTTAAAAATGAGAGTTTAATTAAATGACTTATTGGTAAATGTGAATGGATAGATCATTTGGTGATTCGTTAAAGAATTTGAAAAAGAAAAGAAAGGAGTGTTATTTGCAATACATTTGGAATATCTATATGATCATAAATGAAACTCCTTATGTCTGTGAGGATGAATAAAGCTTCTCATTGAATGTTTCCAAATGTAATCAATAAAGAATCAAATGAAAATGATTCTACATTTGTATAAATACAAAATTAAATATTAAAATAACGCTTCACCACCGGATCTACAACTCTTCATACAAGTAGACAGAAAGCATTGACTTAAGTTCTAGATGGATTCCAAATATATTAATTTAGCATAAATTATGGAGCCAACTTTCACTCAATTCAAGTGCAATTT
Organism: Cymbidium sinense; assembly: GCA_021442155.1. Classification (NCBI taxonomy): domain Eukaryota; kingdom Viridiplantae; phylum Streptophyta; class Magnoliopsida; order Asparagales; family Orchidaceae; genus Cymbidium; species Cymbidium sinense. Next base: position 103,934,240 of record CM038215.1, read on the forward strand.
ACCATTTGAAAGAAATGAATTTGCAAATATAAAGCAATCTCTAATTCAATTTATGCTTTCCAAAATTGCAAGTATGCTAAATTACCCGACAGACAATACTTAAATACTTAAATTTAGTATGAGGATTGTATGCTACCCGGATCTTAGGGGTCCAGTTAACAAAACCTAAAAATCTAATAATATTATTATAAAAATTTCAACTTATTAAAATATCTGAAAAGCTAATTCTATCGGACAAGTAGATATGATCATCTATTAAACTAATAGACGGATCGAAAATAATAAATTAAATGATCAAACAATATGTCTACTCCGATGATGGCTGTGTTGAATGGTGATTTCAACCGGAGGGGATACTTCCATCAAATTGTGATTCTAATTTTAAATCAAATTAACTCAAATTAAGTATCAATCTAAAAATACTTAAATGAAATTCAATTTTTAAAAACATAAAGCTAAAATTCAACCCACCTTCCACAACTATTTGTCGAAGGTAAAAAATTAAGAAAACTCTAGCTAACAAAGGAGCCAAAGTCAAATAAAGTATTCTTCTATGTTCACTCTCAATCAATCTCCGCAAGGACGGTCATGTCTTCTGCATGGTTTGCAAGAGGCTCCACCACATATGATGCGCTATACCAGTCCCTTTGATCGGGTGATTGCCGCCAAATGAAACCATTATATTATGATCACGATCCGTATGCTCCCCAATGGCTTTGCCCTTTGAGTTTTGAATCATAGTACACCTGATAGGAAAAAAAGCCCTCGTAAGGTAGACTTAAGCCTATCTTCTTATACAAACACCACCCTGTGTCTAAGGATTTCTTGGACGACGTAATCCATGTTGTAATAGGATCCTTCTGATTGGGTCGACACCTCTCGACTAAGTACTAGAGACCACGAGGATGACGAACCATGGGATCTAGGTCGCATGTCATCATTCCCCAACCATCTTTTAAATTAAAATGATGAATTTCATAATCTTAAATTTTAAACTCCACATGTCGCTACTATACACCTATAAGCTAATTAACTAATCGAAAGTTCTCTCTCAGATTGAGAGGGGTAATTAACTAGGGCCTATAGAAACTTGGAACCGATCTAAAGTCTTCACCAAATGAGGAAAAATCTCTGGGTAGTGTCTTATCTACTATTCCATCTACCTTCTGAAAATTACACTGACACTTAAATCAATACTCTTTTCATTTGCGAGGTCGATGGTGAATTGAACGATTTCTCGGATCGAACCCATAATTCTCTTTCCATCTTTGGCTTATATATGTGCTATAGTAGCAACAAAAATATTTAAAATTAAAATAAAAAATGGTGATTTAAATGTGTAATAAATTCAAATTACTAATGTATGAGGCTCTATGTTGAATGAATTATTTTATATATATATTACACTATTATTTTGTTCTCTAGTGCCTCTGCATTTTGAAAGTATTGGGTAAAATAATAATTACTAATTACTAATCCTCATCTTTCACTTGCACATAATGGGTCTATAGAGCACTCCTTTTACTGTCAAGCTAGGGTGTGGTGCGAACATCTACTTAGCTAACGCCATCATCAACACAAAAAATGTTGGAGCTATCATTCAATTTGGTAGCTTGAATTTCTATCATAGCAACTCTCAAGAACCCACCCATGGTCTCGAGGCGTCAAAGCCTCAAGCATCAAGCTCATACTCGTCATGCTCGCAAACCAGTTTAGCAACCAACCGATGTTAAGGAGTTATCTTGACAAAGAACTTCAGTTTTTTAAAGAATGGGTCAATCTGAAGCCCCCGTGATGAAAAGAACCATTGGTGGGTAAATTGTGTCTTTAATGCCTTATGGTATAATTACTTCGTCGATTGAACATTTTATACCTGGAAAGCATGATCATGAAGCTTTCTCATCAGGAAACAAATTAACCAAAAGGCAAAGAAGAAGAAGAAATATTGAGCTGAGGGCTCAGCAGATCCCCTTTGAATGACCTAGTGAACAAGCAATACTGCCACCAGAAGCGAGTATTCCTACTCATAATAATTTTGATAATCTAAAATGGGTAAAAAGGAATAACTCTTGAGTTGAAGCAGTCCTTCTAGACTCAACAACGTCAAGCTCCGCTACTATAGTGGACACATCATGAAACACTATCTCTAGAATACATAAAGTTCTTAAAGCAGCCAAGGAAAGAGGCTTGATGAAAAGAAATTTTTAAAAGCCTCTCACAATCAAAATTACTGAAGCCATGCCAAGGAGGTTTCCATCTCTTCTAGTAACTAGTCATCGAGCTAAGTATGCTTCAGCGGTGAGCATCAGAGCATGACACTTGGACCGCGTGTCCAAGAATCTGCTGTCGAAAGGTCCCAGCAAAAGAATAAGCAGATATGGAGGCCAAGGCCCCATAATGAAATTCTGAGTAAAGAAAGAGGTGTGACATCTAAGCACATATTCAAAAATTCACCTCAAAAATAACCCATTAGAAGTGAATACCTAAAAGAAGGGATATCATTGATAAAAGACATGATGGTCGACACCCTGGAGAATCCTCTAGGGGATCCCATCGTCGATCAGATTCACCCCCACAAGGGAAGGTTAACTTTGATCGTAATCTTTTAATGGAAGAAGTGTTTGTTCCGTACACTGAACCAGATATCCACTGAAAATGTCGATCATAAATTCATGCGCAAAAAGAAGGAGAAGAGGACACTATGGAAGTGGAAGTCGTCTATATGGTCAGAGATGTAGATGAACTTTTCGCTCAACATCATCAGCAGTAACATGGATCCACGGAACCTGAACCTGAATTTGATGTTTATGAAGAAGAGTCTTCACAGAAGCAAGTAGAAGATGGATATTCAATCTCTACCGAAGAGGAAGAAGAAGAAGATCAAAATGAGAAAGAGATCATGGGTGTTGAAGCTGTTTATATGGTTAAACCAAAAAATGATCAGCCTTGTACACACTTTTATAATCAGCGATCATCATTCAACCCAAGCAACAACTATCTTTGCAAATGCACAAGGAGAAAGACAGTTAAGTTCTTCCCCTGAAGATGAGCAGGGAGTAGAACAACAACAAGAAATAGAGGAAGAAGAAGAGCCTATACTTGTTGACGCCGTGGCGTTAGCTAGAGAGCAAAGATAAATGCAGCATCAAATGGAAGTCAAAGATAAGAAAATTACACAGCTTAGTACCAAGATAAATGACATGATGGTACAAATGAATATCATGATGGATATATTATAGAAGAATATCACATCAAATATAGCACATGTCTTGTCTGCTAATCAACAGGTAACTAATAATATAACCTCTATACCATTAGTCGCTCTAGTAACTCAAATTACTACAGTATATGCTACACCTGAAGCGAGGAATGAAGTTAACCAACTACCTCTTCAGTCGATAATTCAAAATATGGCTAGCCCACTAAGAACGGTAATACCGCCTAGAAATAATAATTGATGAAAAGATAAAGATATAGCTTAAAAGAAAAGTTGGTGAGTAAGGGTCCCCCTTACCCAGCTGAATATGATCAAGTGTCGTACCCAAAAGGTTACTTAGTGTCAAAATTTAATACTTTCTGGGCTTGGTAACCCAACCTCTATTCAATTTAAGGCTACTTATGGTAACATAGAGAATGATCGCTTTTCAGTTCAAGACCTAACCTACTTCTGAGTCATATATGCAAAATTCAATGATTCAGTTAAAACCTTTGCTGAGTTAGAGATAATATTCATGAAGAGATTCACTAGTGCAACCGAGAAAATAACAATTGTTAATCTTGCCTTGAAAAAAGGAGAAAAGTGACAAGGACAATATTTATAAGTCATTGGTGTAACCTAAGTATGAAATGTGAGCAATAATTTGAAGAAGAATATGCGATCCAATTGCTAATGGGCAATATGGATAATAAAATGGCACTAAGTAAATTACAATGTTCCAAGACTTGCTTGATAGGGTGGCCAAATTTGAAAAGTTGAAATGCTCTAATTCTGAAATCTATACAGATAAATCAAAGAGAAACAAACCTTTAGACTCAAGAATAAATGAAACTCATGCCCCTTCCTATAGCTCAAATGGTGAAAAATGAGTAATATATACTGTGGATAAAAGAAAATAGCTAATGTACAATGATGATAAGGTTAAGAAGCCTGTCCATTCTAATTCATAACCAGAATTGGCATTGGTAGGCAATGATAAACCTCAGACTTTTTTAAGTGCTGAAGAGCGTCCAAAATAAGCAACAAGAGATGATGAGTGAATACATCCATCTCATAAGAAAAAGATGAACAAAGAATATTCTTTTAGAAGGGACAGTATGGCTAAATTATTTTGATAAGCTCAAAGTCGGTCTACAATTATCAAATTAAAAGGCAAGAAGATCAAGTCAATAATCCAAATTACTATCTATCATCTCACCATCATCCTATCGAAGATTGTTATGTCTTCAAAGAGGCTAGAAATGATGTATCGAGGTGAATTTACATCATCCAAAGTGTTCTAGTCAACCCAAAAGAGAGTATAAGGATGACATCCTCTTGTATCATCCATTAAAGACAAAAAGAATGAGAAATCAGATTAGAGAATGAGAAATAGTAGCCTCTAAGAAGATCGTGAAAATGCTAAAGTAGCTAAAAGATGTCCCCAGTGTTAAGTGAAAATCACCACTTGAACCTATATTTGACTTCAAAGAGGTGCCTAAAGTAAGTATTTGGGCTTCTCAATGGCATTTTGATAAGGCTACTTCATCACAACATGAGGAGTAGCCTACTAAATGTAGGCCTCATAAATCAAAGAAGTCGACAAAAAAAAAGAAGAGCAAGAAGAAGATTATAACTCAAAAGATTATTAACACTTTAGAGGAGTATCACCAACTGACAAGACAACCATTCAGGCTTGCAGACTTTATGCCTAAACTTAGTATCTTTGAATTGGATGAAGAAGATAATGGTGAATCTTATCCAGTAGAGAAATGTTGAATCATTTATGTGATATCGATTTCAACAAGTTACTCAAAATGATAAGGGTAGTCGAACACCAACCCATCAAAATTTTTATCAGGAAAGCAAGAAGAGTCTAAGGAATTAACATCTAAATTTTGTTTAATGACTCAATAAAAAGATAACATTTCAAATGAAGATTTATGTTTCCCAATGGAGAAGAGTTGGACTCATCGATATCAACGCGTATAAAATGTATGAAGTTGAAAAATGAGTCTAACCCTTTTGGTCAATCCTCCAGAATAAGAACTAAATTTGAAGAAACTACCTCTTTAGAGGAATCTGAGCAAGATAAGGTGATTCAAGTTTTATTGAGAAGTGGTAAAGTCTTACCACCTTCATCAAATAAGAGAAATGCAAATAAAGATAAAGGAAAATAAATTGAAGTCAATGAAGATATCATTCCCAAAAATTCTATAATAAAGCCTAAATCAAGCAAAAAAAGAGATTATAATATTCTATCATCTGAGAAAGATTCTTACACAACTAAGTGTGAACGAGGCTCTCTTGATGTCAGAAGACCTCCGAGAAACTTTGATATAAGATCTCAAAGATTCAGAAAGTTATGAAGCTTATTTTGCTAAAAAATGTATGCGAATCATTGTAAACTCAAGATCACCTAGTAATCACATTTTGAAGAAGATCTTATCTTGGGAACGAGATCACAACCATCCTCTATATGTTATCATAGAGAGTGATGGCATCTTGACTAACTGAATATTGATTGATCCAGGTTCTCTTATCAATCTTATGAGTCTAAAAGCATTAAGAGGATTATCACTTGAAATCCAACATCTTGGGAGAGATAAGTTGATGGTTCATGGTTTCAATGAGAAATTACAGAAAATCCTATATTCTTTTATTCTCCCACTCAAGTTTTGGGATTTATAAATAGAAGCCAAGTTTCATGTAATCGATGTTGATACATCATTTAGAGCTCTCTTGGGTCAGCCGTGGCTGCATGAATATGGCATGGTCCCATCAACTATACATCAGTGTATGAAGTACCTAAAAGATAGAGAAGAGTTTTGAATTCCTGGTAACCTACAACCATTCTCCATCCATGAAGCAAATATTTATGAAGATGCAAAATATTTTATTGTTAAAGAGCCTATGCCAACAGAGCCTCTTAAAACAGTAGCATCCACTTCAGGAACCAAAAAGCAACTTCACAAGGTGAAAGAGCAAAAGCAAAAGAAAGAAAGAAGGAAATACTGACTTTCCCTAAAGCACTTGACTTTACACCTAAATCAAGAAGATCAGTTCCTCATTTGGGGAGTGACACATAAGAAAAAAAATATTCCTGTCAAACCTAAAGGAACTTATAAGCTTTCAAGAAAGGCAAAGTATAAAATAAGTGATTCTGATTCAGACTATGACTTTGAATCTATTTATAGAAATAGAGTTCAGAAGGTCACATTAAGAAGAATAGCCCACTTGGTAGTCATATGACTCACTCAAAATTATACCTATCCCTCATCAGTACTTCAATGAAATCACTCTACTGGAGGTTCATAACATTAAAGAATTGAAAACATTCTATGTGCCAACATTAAGTGAGAGTGGCAGAACAGGAATTCTATTTTATAAATTTGAAGAGTCTCAGCCTCAAAATTTTGAGCAGCCTACTCAACATGAAAATTTTGATGAGATAGTGCCAACATGAATACCAATATACTATCCATAGAAATTGCGAAGAATGATGCATAAGCTTAGAATTCATATTGGAACTACTAAACATAGAACTCAAATCTTTAACAAGATATGGAGCCAAAGAAGTCCTCAGACATCATGAAGAAGTGATAAGTTTATCACTAAAGGTCCTGGGTTCATCCACAAATTGCATCAAAATAAAGTTTGTTATAATATAATAGAGGTTGAGATTGAAACTAATAGTGACAAAGAGGATGATCTTCAAAAAATTCTTCTTGCGAATGATGAAGAAGTAAAATCCAAGCATTTGAAGAACTCAAGATGGTGGACAAATAGCTACTATAGATGAACTTAAAGAAATCAACTTGGGAGCTGAAGATGATCCTCGTCCAACTTTCATCAGTGCCCTTCTACCTAAAGAGAAAGTTGTAGAGCTAAAAATGCTACTTTGTCTATTCAAGAATTGCTTTGCCTGGACATTTTCTGAAATATTGGGCTTATCCCCTGATGTAACAGTTCATAAACTTGCCATTAAATTAGATGCAACACCTGTTAAGCAAGCTCATAGCGAATGAGATTGAAGATTGAAGAACATGACTTTTCGCTTCCAATATATGAACTACTAATGGACAATACTTACAACTATAATATGTTCTCATTCATGGACAAATCATCGGGATAGTACCAAATCAAGATGGCTCTTGAAGATGAAAAGCACACATCATTTAGGATGCCAATTTGGTATATAATGCTACACAATCATGCCCTTTAGATTGAAGAATGCTAGAGCTACATACTAAAGAGCCATGATGCATATTTTTGATGAGTTGATTCACTATAATGTGGAATGTTATGTTGACGATTTTGTGGTGAAGAGCTTAAATCGTGAAAAACATTTTAAAGACTTGAGAATTATATTAGAGAGAATCAAAAAATATGATCTCAAGATGAATCCTCTAAAATATGCATTTGGGTTATCCTGTGAGAAATTTCTTGGGTATATGGCACGTCATAGGGGAATTGAAATTGATCATACTAAAATCAAGGCAATTATAGAGATTCCTCCACCAAAGAGTTTGGTCAACTTCGTTCTTTACAAGGACATCTTGCATTCATCCGTCGATTTATATCAAACCTATCAGGACACTATCAATCATTTGCAAAGTTGATGAAGAAGGATGCTCCATTCAAATGGGACAACGAGTGCCAAGAAGCCTTCAATAGCATTAAAATCTACCTGTTAAATCCACAAATCCTTGTAGTGCCTACTCCTGGGAAGCCCTTCATTCTATACATAAATGTATTAAAAGAGTCCTTTGGAGCATTATTGGCACAACACAATGAAGAAAGCAAAGAGAATGTTCTTTATTATATCAGTCAAAGATTGATAGGAGCTGAAATGAGATACTCTCCGATAGAGAAGCACTATTTGGCATTGATCTTTGCAATCCAAAAGCTTCATCATTATTTGTTATCTCACAAGATTACCCTCATCTCAAGGATCGATCCACTGAAATAGTTGATGACAAGACCATCATTGATAGGTAGCTTGGAAAGATGGGCAGTATTGCTTTTATAATTTGATATCACATACATTTTGTAGAAAATAGTGAAGGGACAAGTCTTAATGATTTTCTTACTACACATCCCATCTCTGCAGTTCTCTTAATGACAATTTGCTTGATGTGAAAATTATGTTCATTCATTAAAGTGAAAAATCATAAATTTGGAAAATGTACTTTGATGGAGCCTCCTTGATCAAACAAGTTCAACTTTTAAATTTCCCAAAGGCAAGAGGAGGAATCAACATCATCTTCATAACACTAGAAGGAGGGATAATAAGACGATCATATGGGTTGACCGAGCCAATAGCTAATAATGAAGCTGAGTATGAAGCATTAGTTATAGGTCTTGAAGAAGCTATTTTCATAGGCATTGAAAACTTGCATATTTTTGGCGATTCTTAGCTTATTATAAATTAAGTACTTGATATTTATAAAATCAACAAGCTTGAGTTAGCTTTCTATCACAAGCAAGTTCTCGAGCTTATGAAGTAAATATCAAATATCACATTAACTCAAGTCTCTCGATCCGAGAATAGCAAAGTAGATTGCTTAGCAAAATTAGCTAAGAAAATGACAAGTATGAATGGTGATTATGTCATGATCGAGATATTTACTCGACAAATTCTCGAGCAAGAAAAGTACCAATCCCCGCAGGTAGAGGGGTTATCAAATTTGGCACAATAGGATGTGACTCAGGTTGCTCCTCACACTTCCCAAAATCAACAAAGAATTATACCCAGTGCAGCTAAGCATGATATTACCTTAGAAAAGTAGTGTGAAGCCTTTATTGTAGAAGAGCCACATGATTGGAGGCAACCCTTCATCGACTACTTCAAAGAAGGTAAATTACCAAATAATAAATCACTGACAGCTCAAATCGAGAAGAGAATGATGCTTTCATCAACAACACTTTATATCATAGATCCTTTGAACAAATGTGGCTATGGTGCTTAAATACAGATGAAGCTAGTAGAGTGATGGTTGAAGTCATGAAGGACTTTATGGTACATATCAGTCAGGTCCCAAGATGGTAGTAAAGATCAAAAGGATGGGTTATTATTGGCCATCTATGGTGAGAGACTATATCAATCATGCCAAGAAGTGTCATGAATGTCAAGTACATGAGAATATAATCCATCAACCTCCAAATCCACTACACCCAACAATAGCATCCTGGCCATTTGAATGTTGCGGTACAAATGTAATTGGACCAATTGATCTGCCATCGTCAGCTGGACACCGCTTCATCCTAGCAGCGACTGACTATTTCTCTAAGTGGGTTGAAGCTACTCCATTTAAAGAAGTTAATGCTGATCGAGTGATTAACGCATAATATGGTCTATAGATTTAGAGTGTTGCGTCAAATAATTTTTAATAATGACATAGCTTTCAAAAATACAAATATTTATAGGTTCGTCGATCAACATAAAATTAATGGAAATACTCTTCAATATATAATCCAAGAGCAAATGGTTTGGCAGAGGTCTTCAACAAGATATTAGTCACGCTGCTCAAGAAGATCCTTACTAAAAACAAGAAAGAATGGCATACTAAACTAATAGAGGCACTATGGGCATATCGAACTACCTACAAGATGCCGACTAAAGTCAATCCCTATTCATTTGTATTTGGAACTGAAGCAGTTCTTCTGCTTGAAGTTGAATTGTCGTCACTTCGAGTAGCCATCCAATACGGTCTAACTGAAGATCAAAATGCTCATCTGAGAATGGAGGAACTCGATGCACTTGATGAAATTAGATTGCAAACTCATCAAAATCTGGAGGTTTGTCGAGCAAAGATGTCTAGGGCTTTTGATCATACAGTGTGGCCTCGAACATTCCAAAAAGGGGAATTATTCTTGGTGCTGAGAAGACCAATTATTCTTAATCGAAGAATTAGTGGTAAATTTGAGCCTAATTGGGAGGGCCCTTTTGTTGTTAAGAAAGTGTATCAAGGAGGGGCATACCAACTCATTGACCTAAAAGGTGAAAGACCAATGCTGCCAATTAATGGTCGATACCTAAAGAAGTATTACATATGATAAATACATTATCGAGGTATAATAGAAATCTTTGTGCAAGACAGGGGGTATTTTTTTAGTATATCTATTTAAGTCGAGATCGTGCTTCATACCGAGATCCCTAAATAAATATACTTACTCATAATGAAAAAAATGTTTTCGTGAATTCCTATTACACAGGGGGCATTTTAGATTTCTATACATAAATGATCAATGTTACATGTTAAAACCCTCTTAAGATCAAATGTATCAACTCATATATTGATATATTTTCCTAAATTATTTTAGAGCTTTTTTAAAGTGCTTTAGAATTTCTCCTGCAATATAAGGGGCATTTTTATATAGTTAGCCGAGTTGAAATCATGCTATAAGATGAGATCCTCGAATATATTCTTGTTTAGGTTGACATCGAGCTTTATGTAGAAATCCCTGAATATATCCATAATTGTTATTTTTAAGTTCCAAGTTCTTGCATGAATAAAAAGAATCTATTTCTATGCATGAATAGACAACCTAAATATCAAAAGTTTATCTCTCAAATTTGCCAAATTTTGAAGATCAAGTCAAAAGAATTCCTAATTTCAAAAGCTTCAATCAACTGAGTTGAAAAAACATCAACTTATATATCTTCAAGTCTAGGACATGGAGGGATCCTAAAGGTCAAACTCAATAAGCCCACAAATGGTCGAGTTACTAACGCTCTCCTCACTCAACAAGTCGCAAGAAAAGGTCGCAGTGAAAGAGCCCGCGTTCGTTAGTCCGATGACCAAATCACCAACCCAGTACAGCTTAAGTTGAAGACTCGAGTAGGTTCCAAGGGTCAAACTCAACAAGCCCACAAATGGTTGAGTTGCTGACACTCTCCTCACTCAACAAGCCATAAGAAAAGGCTGCAGTGAAAGAGCCCCTGCTCATCACTCACAGTTTAGGGTTTAGGGTTTAGTGATTACAAGCAACCAGAATCTAAGAGATATTTCTAATTGATCGATAGACCAAGACAATCTGAGAAACTCTCAATTCAGAGCTACCTCAAGTCAATCTTTATATTGCCTGCAGGATGGTATTTCAATTTATTTTCAAATGATCAGATCAAGCACAAAGCACATATCATCAAACCTCCTCATCAAGTCCACCAAAGAAGAAAACACATGACCAAGGGGAACAATTCCATAGTTCATACAAAGTCGATGGCCAAAGGAAATTTCATGGTTATCCAATCTATTAAAGCACACATTGCTAGACTGATAACTCAATATTGACTTTATATAAGTTGGTAGGCTATGTCATCTATATGTACCCTTCAATGAGTCCGCCAAGGTAGCAAGCACGGGACTTAGGGTGTACCTACAGTTCCTGACAAGTCAATATAGATAAATCAGGTCAATACTTCATCAGGTCAGCCAAGCTTAAAGCTAGGATAGAATGAATTCCAAATCTCAAAACAAGAAGATCCATTTCCTTCATCAAACCTGACCAAGCACGAAGCTAGGGTCGGAGGAAACCTAAATCTGCAACAACATAGAAGAAATAGATCTTCAGTAAACTCATTGAAGCAGAGAGTAGATGGTATAAGAAGCTCTTAATCTGACAAGTTAATTAGGATAAATTGAGCAATCCCACTGTTTAGCTCATCTAAACATAAGGCATCACACTAAGGACAAATCCCATCAAATCTCCATAAGCTATTGCAATTGAAATTGAAGTGATCCAAGTTCTGTGATCAACCTAAAGGGTCAACCAATTTTCAACAAATGCAACTCACTCCATGCATGAATCACATTTATTGGGGGACATTTGTTGACCTCCATGCATGATACATCAGTCGAGTCAAGCTCAAAATCCAAATTTGATGGACTTTTGATGTAACTGCTTGCAAATCGGAGCTGAGATGCCCAAAACATCACTGAAATCAATCAAAATGATCTCTGATCGATGAATAGACTTTGCCATTGCGTTCAAAATATCAAAATTGATTTGAATATAAATATTGCACAATCTAACGAGCAACCGATCAAGCGATCAAGCTATCAATGTGTCAATGCACATATCAGAGTCAAAAGACTGTGATGATGCCCAAATGACCTCCGATTGATGAACAGACTTTGCCATCATATTCATAATGTCAAATTGATTGGAAAATAAATATTGCAAAATCTAATGATCAACTGATCAAGCGATTGAGCAGTCAACATGTCTACATGTATTTCTAGATTAGGAGGCTACGATGATGCCCAAACGACCTCCATTCATAAAATTGACTGCACTATTAGTTTTGAAACATCAAAATATATCAAGTGACACTATTCTCACTAAATTTGAATAAGCTTGCATGAATGTCGAGCGATTGGAAGCGACGATGCATATTTTTAAGCTGAAATCTACCCGATCTGACACTGACTTGAATCAAATGGTTTTCAATCATGAAACGGACTAAGCCATTGCATCTAGAATATTAGAATATATATATATATATATATATATATATATATATATATATATATATATATATATATATATTACATTAAGACTAGACACTTACAAATTAGTAATTAATTTATTTATAACCTAATATCCCTAACCGACCGCCATATTCCTCTTCGACAATTCAACTCTCCCTCTTCACAAATGCACGCCGGTTCGCTTTCTTTCACTCTTCATGTGTTCCATGCAAAATTGAAGGCTTCTTTCATTCGATCTCCCCATAGCCGCTCCATGTTCGATCTCCCCACAACCCGTTCCTACTCCATTCTCTTCAACCGCACAACCATTCCCCTTTCATCTCTATTTCTTCCCTCAACCGAAGGAGACTCTCTCATTTTTTACTCTCATCCAAGCGACGAACTCAATGTAAGCCTCCTCTTCTTCCACTGTTGATTCACAGATGGCCTGCCTTGAAGCATTTCTTCTCGAACAATCGAAGCTCACAATCTTAATTTTCTCTTCTTCTTTTTTTTTGATAAGGGGGTGAAAGGCATCGAGCCCACTCATTGGTATCCAACCAATATTGTTCTCAAGAAAAATCACAATCCAACAAGAAGACGCATGTCCTCAACGAAAATTTAGTAGACATATTTGAACTTGTAGTTGAAGAGAAAAAATGTCCGGGTCACCCAAATTAAGTCTTCACCCCTCGGTAGAGAGAGGCCAAGCTCGAACTTCCTAGAAGCCATCATTCATCGTTGTCTGGAACAGATGTGCAAAAAGGGACTTTAGATATTGCAATGCAGCTATTTCTAGGAATGGATTCTATTGGAAAGCTAGCACATAAGTTTTGCTTTTATGAAGGCCTTTCGCTGTGAGAGGCAGCTTTGCGATTGGCGACAACAGGAGATTTCTTGACGGTACTCCCATTCTCCTCGACAAGCCGAAGATGTGGGGTATCCAATATGATATTGATTGCAGTAGAGGGGGTAGGCGGTTTGGTTGGGGGAGTTATGTCAAGAGGGAAGAAACATTTTTTTTGTCTCAGCCTCAACAACAAAAAAAAAAGAAAGAAAGGCGGATCGGTTTTGTGGTTGAGGAAGATGGAGTTAATTAGTTTTTAAGTGTTTAATTGATTTAATGTGAATTTTATGTGATTTAATATATATATATATATATATATTTTATGATATATATATATATATATATATATATATATATATATATATATATATATATATATATATATATATATATTCAATATGGTGTCAATTCGTTTCATCGATCCGCTCATGATCGAGTTGAGAGTTAAATTGAGTCAATTTCAGCTCAAAATATGTGTCACTACTTTCAATCGCTTGTCATTCATGCAGACTCATCCGAATTGAGTGTAAACAATCTTACTTGATAGATTTTGATATTTCAAAGCTAACGACGCAATCAATTTCACGAACAAAGCTCGTTTAGTTTATTTCGGTGCCTCCTGACCTCGATATGCTTGCAGGTGCATTGATGACTCGATTTCTTGATCGATTGATCATCAAGTTGTGCAATATTTATATTCTAACCAGTTTTGATGTTCTGAACGTGATTGAGAAGTTTGTTCATTGATCGGAGGTCATTTGGGTTGATTTTGGTGACATCCAGTGCATTTTAGCAGTGATTTGCACGCTATCACTTCAAATCATTCAACATTTGCCCAGACTCATCGAATTGAGTAGTCTTATTTGATAGTTTTGATGCTTTGAAGCCAGACATGATCAATTTCATGAACGGAGATCATTTAGATATCATCGTAGCTTCTTGACTCTGATATGCGCATCAACACATTGATAGCTCGATTACTTTATCGGTCGCTCTTTAGATTATGCATATTTATATTTTGATTAATTTTGATGTTTTGAATGTGACGACAAAGTTTGTTCATCGATCGGAGGGCATTTCGATCATTTTTAGTGGTATCTAGTGCATTTTGAGCTCTGATTTGCGCACTATCACCTCCGAAGTCCGTCGAATTTGACTTGTTGGCTTGACCTGACTTATGACACATATGTGAAGGTCAACAAATGCCCCCCAAAAATGTGATTTGCGCATGAAAAGAGTCACATTTGTTGAAAACTGGTTGACCCTTTGGGCTGAACACATAACTTGGATGATTTCAGCTTTGATTGCAATAGCTTACGGAGCTTTGATAGGATTTGTTATTAGTATAATGTATTATATAGGACATGCTAAATGACTTTAAATGACGGTCGATTTAATTTGTTAGATAGGTAAGAGTTCTTACACCATCTACTCTATGCTTCAATGGCTTTATTGAAGATCTCTTTCTTTTATGTCATTGCAGATTTGAGTTTTCTCCAATCCTAGCTTTGTGCTTGATTGGGTTTGTTGTAGGAATTAGTTTATTTGTTTTGATGAAGGACTCTGTTGGAGAGTTGATTTATCCATGCTTGGTCGGATTTGAAATTCCCTCTATCCTAGATTTAAGCTTAACGGACTTGATGAAGTATTGACCTGATTTGTCCATATTGACTTGTCAGGAAGTGTATGTATGCCATGAATCTTGTGCTTTCTTCTTTGACAGATTCATTGAATGATACATATAGATGACCCAGCCTTCCGGCTGATACTAGGTCTATGTTGAGTTATTAGTCTAGCGAGGTATGCTTTGACAGACTGAATAACCATGAAATTCCTTTAGTTCAACCATTGGTTTTGTGTGAACTATGGAATTGCTTCCTCAGTCATGTGCTTTCTGCTTTAACGGACTTGATGAGGAGATTGACTTTGATCTGTGCTTTGAGCTTGATTAGATCATTTGAGAATAGATTGAGATACCACCCTGCAGGCAATATATAGATTGATTTAAGGCAGCCCTAAATTAAGAGTTTGCTTAGATTGTCTTGATCTATCGATCAAGTAGAAAGATCTCTTAGATCCTAGTTTCTTATAATCACTAAGCTGGATCTGGTTTGAGATTGAACAACTATCATCTTTAGACCGACGAGCTGATGCTCTTTCACTGTAACCTTTTCTTATGGCTTGTTAAGTGAGGAGAGCATCAGCAATTTGGCCATATTTGGGCTTGTTGAGTTTGACCTTTAGAACCTACTCGATTTTTCGACTTAAGTTGTAGTGGGTTGGTAGATTTTATAATGTGACCGACAAACGGGGCTTTTCACCGCGGCCTTTTCTTGTGGCTTATTGAGTGAGGGAGAGCAACTCGACCATTTGTGGGCTTGTTGAGTCCGACCTTTAGAACCTATGTGTCATAGACTTCAGAATGTAGAGGTTGATGTTTCTCCAACTTAATTGATTGAAGCTTCCGAAATCGGGAGTTCTTCTAACTTGATCTCCAAAATTTGGCAAATCTGGAAGATAAATTTTTGACATTTAGATTGTCTTTTCATGCAAAATAGATTCTTTCATTCCTTGCAAGAACCTGCAACTTAATAATGATAATTATGGATATATTCAGGGATTTTGGCATAAAGCTCGATGTCAACCTGAATCAGAATATATTCGAGGATCTCGCCTTATAACATGACATCAACTCAAATAAGCTTAACATAAAATAAAATGTCCCCTATCTTGCAAGGGGTATTTCAAAGCACATTTAAAAGAGCTTTGAAATTAAGCAAATACACCAATATTTGAATTGATATGCGTTTAATAGGGTTTTAACATGTAACATTGATTTCATCTATATATATAAATCTAAAAATGGCCCATGTGTAAGAGGGTAATTTTCAAGGAAAATTTTTTTTATCTGGAGTGAGTATATTTATTTAGGGATCTCGACATGAAGCACGATGTCGACCTAAATAGATATACTAAAAAATTTCCCTATGTCTTCCAAGGGGATTTCTATTGTACTTTGGGAATGTATTCCTCATTTATAATACTTTTTCAAGTATCGACCATTAATTGGTGACATTCGTCTTTCACCCTTTAAGTCAATGAGTTGGTATGCCCCAAGTACACTTTTCAATGACAAAAGGGCCCTCCCAATTAATTTTACCTATCTTGTAGTGAGAATTAATTAGTCTTCTCAACACTAGGACCATTTCTTCTTCTTAAAAAAAGTTAAAGGATGCATATGATCAATGCTTTGGACATCCTCACTCGAGTCTTCTAAATTTTCGAGCTTGGAGCCTGACCTCGTCAAGCGCATCAAGCTCTTCCATCCATAGATAGACATTCTCATATTGAGTGAGATTGTGTTGAATGGCTACTCGGAGTGAAAGTAGTTCAACTTCAGGTGGCAAGACTGCTTCAACTCCAAATACTTTAGCATAAGGAGTGGATTTTGTAGGAGTACAGTCTAGATGTCACACTGTTGTCTTTCTGTAAGGGAATTTTACTTCGAGATTTTGGCCTCCAAATTTGCTCACCTATTTTTCGAGACCTTTCGACGGTGGATTCTTGGACCTATGTTCCAAGTGTCACGCCTCGATGCTCACCGTGTGGGACTTAAATTAGACATCTTTCAGGTTGTAGGAGGAGGTCTCTTTGGAGGAGCAACTCTAGCCTCCCTATGGATATGACCATCATATTTTCTTTTTATCAATCATTTCTCCTTAGGAACTTTGAGGACCCAATGCACTCTTGCATATACAATTTTGAGTTTTCTTTGGAGAAGCTAGAACCTAATGTTATCGGGTCCAGAAGGACTATTTGATTTGATTTAAGAGCTGTTCCACTTTACTCATCTTAGGTTGTCAAACATGTTATGGGTTGGAACACTCACTTTGTGTTCACAACTGGTTGTATAATTTTTTACTTGAATAATGGCTGTCGAACATGTAGTTCAACATTTCTCTTTCCCCAGTCTGGGTTACTTCTAGGTGAAGAAGCTTTATGATGCTACTTCTTCTCGAAGCTTTGGCCTCTATTTTTATTTTCCTTTTGGCCGAGACCTTTTGGTGGTGGATTCTTGGACATACAATTTAGGTGTCATGCCCCGATGCTCACCGTGTAAGAATTGCTTAGGATGGTCTTGAGCTCTTACTACCACTGATTGTAGCTTTATAGTAGAGCATTTTTGGCTTCTTTGATAATTGACATTTGATATCTGCTCTTCATAAGACATTTTTCCTTAATAACCTTCAGAACTCCATGTGCTCGAGCAGATAGAGTTTCATATTGTTTCTTCAGAAAGGTTGAAACTGACTACTGTTGAGCCCAAAAATACCATTTAACATCACTAGTAGAGCTATTCTTTTTCACTCATCTCAAAAATTTTAGATTTATTGTAGGGTAAAAATACTTGCTTCTGGTTGTAAGGTTGGTTGTATGACTTGTGATTCAGACAACAACTACTGAACTCGTAGTTTAGTGTTTCTTCTCCTTTGCCTTCAACTCAATTTTTCTCCAGAAGAGGAGGCTTCAGTATCATACCTTCTTAGTATGAAAGGTTCAATTGACAGGGTTGTTGCATTCACAGGTATTACTGAAACTTTCTGCCCAATGAAGGTTCTCTTCATGACTGGCACCTCAAAATGAATCAATCATTTAAGTATAAATGTTCTCTTTTGAGGAACCTCAGTAGCAATAGTGGTCTTTCTAATTATCCTCCTCCATTGCACATGTTGGTGTGTACAATATACAGATGCTTCAAGTGGAGAATTATTTGCAATGGTGATGGCTGGGAAGTCTACACTATCAAACTAATAGTAGCTCCAACATCCCTAGTATTGATTACAGCGTTAGCAAGATGGATATTGGCTTCGCAACCTAGCTGCATGATAAACGGTGTTCTGAAGATCCATTAATATACATAACAAACAGATTAGCCATAAAAATATGATTGATTTAAATTTAATTTCATTGATAATTGATTCTAAATATCAATTTTATCATGCTCCACTTTACTAGCTTAAATTTGACCAATCAAGGATGGAAAGAGAATCCTGTCCCCAGCAGAGTCGCCAAAAATTTGTGGGTTCTGAAAATTTTCCACCGACCTCTTGACAATTTTGAATTGAAGAGAGTATGATTTAAGGTGTCGGTGTAATTTTAAGAAGGTAGATGGAATAGTATATAAGACACTACCTAGAGATTTCATCCTCATTTGGTGAAAACTTTAGATCTGGTTCCAGGTTTCTTATAGGCGCAAGCCCCTATAGTTAATTACCCCTCTCAATGAGTGAGAGAGAACTTTCGATTAAGGCTAGTCGTTAAATCGCTTAATGCATAGCATATAGTAACAACATATGGAGTTTTTGAATTTAAAATTATGAAATTCATCATTTCAGCTTAAACCGGATGGTTGGGAGAATGATGACGTGCCCAATCTAGATCCCATGGTTCTGTCATCCCGGGCCGTCGTGGTCTCTAATCTACTTAGTCAGAGGAGGTAGTCGACCCAACCTAATCGAAGGATCCTTATTAGCAACACATGGGTTACGTCATCCAAGAAATCCTTATAGACTTGAGGTGATGTTTATCTAAGAAAATAGACTTAAGTCTACCTTAGATGGCAGAGGGTTATTTTTCCTATCAAGTATACCCTATGATTCATAACTCAAAGGGCAGAGCCATTGGATAGCATACGGGTTACGGTCATGATCGTAATGTAATGAGCCTGACTGGCCAAACCACCGAGAGGACTGTTGTAATCATCATGTGGAGCCTCGGTTACCAGCCGAGGATGAGCCACATCCTTACGACATAAGATTGATCGAGAGTGAACATAGAACACTTGATTTCACATTGGCTCTTTTATGAGCTAGAGTTTTCTTAATTTGTCACCTCCGATAAACTATTGCAAAAGGTGGATATATTGAGTTTTGAGTTTTTAGAGATTGAATTTCATTTAAGTATTTTTAGATAGATACTTTAATTTGAGTTGATTTGATTTGAAATTACAATCACATTTTGATGGAAGTATTCCCTCCAATTGAAATCACTATTCAACACAACCAACATAGGGGTAGTTAATTGATTGACTCGAATATATTTAAAAACTTTAGATCCTGTCGACTCTATTTAACTCCTAACATGGGATTAGATCTACTATCACTTGATAGACTTAGCTTCTTAGATATTTCATTAAGTTAAAATTATTATAATAGATTTTAGGTTTTGTTAACCCAGACTCAGTCCTAAGATTAAACCGGGAAGCAACCCACGCAAAATCTTCAGACATTTGAATTTAAATAATCAGCATAGTGTTAGGGCCCATATAGGTGTATTTAAGACTTTATGTATTGTTTTAATTATGAGATTGATTTTAGATTTTCATTTAATTCCAACTTTCACTTTTCTACATTAAAATTTTCACTTGAAATCTCTATGTTCGAGCACATGCATGTGTTTATAGCTTAGCTAATTTCACATAATTAGTGATTTCTGTTCATATTTAGAATGAAGTTTCTTAAATTTTGTATTGAAGGAAAGCTCCTTCATTCGCAAAAGATTTAAATTGAGTGTCTTCTTACCTTGTACAAAGAATTGTGATCCTGAAGACATTTTGATTTAGATTATAGTTTAAAACATTACTTGCACTTAGTTTACTTGTTCAATTTTTGCAATTCTCTTAGCTTGATTATATTCAATTTAAATCACTTTTAATAAGTTATACTAATTTCAGTGTTTATTGCTTTAGCCTTACTCATGCTTATTCACTAGCATTGTAATCATCTCTATATTGATATAAAAGTTATTAAACTAAATTTAGATTCATCCTTAACTCCACATCAAATCACATATTTATTTGAAAACTAGACTTCAAATTTATTATAAGTCTCTTATGAGTTTGGCATTTATCTCCCCAAGTTTCAATTAAGGCTTGTTTAATTTTGAGAAATTTGAATAAAAGAGAACTCACTTTACCACTTCAATTTAAGCCATAGAGAATTGCAATTAGAGTTTGTGAGTTTAATATTAGCCTCCCCAAGTTCCAATTAAAGCTTGTTTAATTTTGAGGAATTTAAAAAAAAAAAAGAATTGATTTTATTGCTTCAATTTAAGCCATAGAGAATTGCAATTAGAGTTTGTGAGTTTAATATTTGTCTCCCCAAATTTTACTTGTATTTTAAATGAGTGTTATATTTTTTCAAATTTTTTTGAATACTCTTCCTATTTCTCTTGATTTAACATTTATCTTCATCTTTAACATATATTCTTTTGTTTGACTTAAGTTCGGTAATTTTCATTTGAATTTGTTTAAGTCTTGAATTTTAGTCTAAATTATTTCCTCATCCTTGTGTGTCATGAGAGTTTTTTCTCGACACCTCATGAGTGAAGGTGTCGTGACAATCAGAATCGTGATTCATCTTGCCCTCATGAGCACGACGGGGCCTTCAAACCTAAAAGAAGACATACAATGCAATATATATTAATTCCCCCTTTTTTTTCTAAGTCTAGAAATCAGACAAAATTTTAGCAGTATTTCATCTAGGGTGAGCGACATCTAATGGATGTTGGATACGCCTCATGAGCGTGAAGCGGTGTCTTGACAAAGACACCGATATTTTCATCTCTCGCACCTCATGAGCGACAGGCCTTCAAACTTGCAAAGAAACACAAGCATGTATATATCCACATTCACACATTGATCTCACATGTTCTGACTCGTTCTTTCTGCGTATTGAAAAGATCAGCAAGGAAATAGGTTAGGTATGCCGAAAACCAAGAGAAGAACCCGCCTCATGACGGTGTTCTTCTTCGGTTACGGCGAAGAAAGAAGGGTCGAAAAGGGGATGGAAATGGGAGACAATGCTTGAAAATCGAAAAGAAGAATCCGCCTCATGACCGTTCTTTTCTCGGCGCAAGCAAGAAGAGGTGATGCTAGGAGGGCGACGCCGGAAACCAAAAGAAGAACCCGCGTCATGATGGTGTTTTCTCGTGTTTGTGAGATGCAAACTAAGTAGAAATTCAGATTTGGAAAATGGGGGAATTTGAAAGTTGATTTTTGGTTTTGGTGAAAATGAGGGAAAAATAAGGGAATTTCGGATTGAGGGTAAGGTAAAGAGGAGAAATTTGGATTTATTGTTCTTGTAATCCCGTAAACGCAAGCTAAAGTCAGATTTACCAATTTCTGTTGGTAGGCAAATCTCTAAGAGGCATGTATAAAATCTTTGTGAAATCTACAAGCATCCCAAAGCTCTAACTGTCATCAATCCACAATTCTGTAACCATAATTTTCCCATCATTCCTTACTGCTACACAAACGAGATCATCAAAAACACGGCCGGATACAACCACATGAGTGCAACTAGAATCATATCGGCCAAAATCAACTCCACCACTATCCACAAGCTTAGATCGATACTGGGCCTCTGTAACAGACTCAAATCCGAAGAGGACGAAGCGGACGCCGGTAATGATCATCTTCAGGCTGCTTGACTTCGCAGTAGCGCCTCGGTCTCGAAGCATTTCTTCTCAAACAACTGAAGCTCACAATTTTAATTTTCTCTTTTTTTTTTTTGATATGGGGTGAAAGGCATCGAGCCCACTCGTTCGGTATATGACCAATCTCGTCGTATTCTACGAAGAAAAATCGGACAATCTCCAAACAAGAAGACATTGCATGTCCTCGACCAAAAAACTTAGTAGACATATTTGAACTTGTAGTTGAAGAGAAAGAAAATGTCACTGGGTCGCCCGCCTTAAGTCTTCTCCCCTTGCTGGTAGAGAGGCCAGCAAGCTCCGAACTTCCTAGAAGCCATCATTCATCGTTGTCTGAAATAGATGTGCATGAAAGGACTTCGAATATTGTAATGCAGCTATTTCTAGGAAAGGATTCTATTGGAAAGATAGCACATAAGTTATGTATCTATGCAGGCCTTTCACTATGAGAGGTAGCTTTGTGAGTGGCGACAGTAGGATATTTCTTGATGGCACTCCCGTTCTCCTCGATAAGCTGAAGATGTGGGGTATCCAATATGATGTTTATTGCGATAGAGGGGGTAGGCGGTTTGGTTGGAGGAGTTGTGTCGAGTGGGAAGAAGCATTTTTTTGTCTCCATTGTGGTTCCTCAATCGAAAAAAAAGGAAGAAAGGCGGGATCGATTGTTTACGGTTGAGGAAGACGTAGTTAATTAGTTTTTTTTTTTTTTTAAATTGATTTTCTAAGTGTTTAATTTGCTTTAATGTGAATTTTATGGCATCATGATTATATAATTAATATATATATATATATATATATATATATATATATATATATATATATATATATATATATATATATTATATATATTCCAAACGAATATTGTTTTATTGGAGGTCATTTTTGAGGTAGTCAAATTGAATCAATTTAGCTCAAAATATGCTTTCGCTTTCCGACATTCATGAATTAAGTGCGAATAATCTTACTTGATAGATTTTGATATTTTGAAGCTAACAACACAATCAGTTTCGTGAACGAAGGTTGTTTGGTATGCTTCGGCACCTCCTGACCTCGATATGCGCGATGATTCGATTCGATCGATTGATCATCAAGTTATGAAATATTAATATTCTAACTAGTTTCGACATTCTAAACGCGTGATAAGTCCATTCATCAATTGGAGGTCATTTAGGTTGATTTTGGCGATGTCAGCAAAGATCGATTTGTTGTCACTTCAAATCATTTGACATTTGCCCAAACTCATCCGAATTGAGCATGGATAGTCTTATTTGATAGTTTTCAATGTTTTAAAGCCAACTTCATGATCAATTTCATAAACGGAGGTCGTTCGGATATCGTCACAACTTCCTGACTCTGATATGTGTGTCAACACATTGATAGCTTGCTTTTTATCACGCTCTTTAGATTATGAAATATTTATATTCGGTCAATTTCGACATTCTGAATGCGATGGAGAAGTCCATTCATCGATCAGAGATCGTTTTGACCATTTTCAGTGATGTCCAGTGCATTTTGAGCCCCGATTCACGCATTGTCACCTCCGAAGTTCGTCGAATTTGACTTGTGTGCTTGACCCGACTTATGACACATATGTGGAGGTCAACAAATACCATGACGATCATGTAGCACCATTACCTACTAAAGATGAGGGCTACGAAACAATGCCTGGTGCAACGAGTTCTGACACAGCTGATAGTGAAGGTGACATTGGAGAAGATCAATGTCCAGACTCTGGGAGCAGTCATTTGCTAAGAGGTTACTCTAACAAAATAAACATGGCTGAGGAACACATGTTCAGTAGCAATGATTATATTTAGTCCAGCTAGATAGCATAAGAATGGGATGAACAATTGAATTTTGATGGCCTCTTAGAAGATTCTATCTTCCTGGAAGAGAATTTCATTCCAGTTGACTTAATTGAGAGATGTGTTTTCATGACAAAAGACAGCTTAAATTTACTATTCAGGGTTGGTCCATCACAAATAACATTGATTATGTAACATGTGACTCCAACAAGGCGAGGTTTATAGTACTTTGCATACATAACATTCATTCTAGTAGGCCGTGCATGTAGCGTCTACAGGCTTGTGTGAGCAAGAGGCTGGGTGGTGCTTGGAGGATATCTAGTATAGCTGCCCCACACACATGTACTCATTCGATATTGAGTACTGGACACAAGCAGTGCACCTCACAGTTTATTAGCTACTACATCCAACCTGTCATTATATCAGTTGGATTTGAAGCTTAGGGAAATTATTGGCCGTATGGAATCAAAATTTAACATTAGGGTGACTTATATGAAAGCTTGGGATGCACGCAGAAAGGCCATATAAACTATTTTTGATAGTTAGGAAGAGTCATACCATTCACTGGACCACTTCATGGCTATTGTATGTACATTTATGCCTGGCACAGTGTACCATTTTCAGTCAAGTGAATCTAGATATTTTCAACTCATATTCTGATTATTTGGGCCATCAATTGTTGGTCAACAATCTTACAGACCATTCTTAAGTCTTGATGGCATATTTCTGTTGGGAAAGTACAGAGGTACTCTTCTCATTGCAGTTGGGATTGATGCAAATAATGGCTTATATCCGCTAGCATTCACAGTAGTTGAAGCAAAATGCAATGAGTCCTGGGCTTGGTTTATTAGGACATTACGAGACTTGATTCCGCTTATATGTACTCGGGCTGATTTATGCATTATTTTTGACCGACATTCAGGCTTAGTACATGGGTGCGAAGTGGCTAAGTGAATCTTACATTACTTACATCTTAGAGAGAATTTCAAGAAGGCATGCAGAACTATGGGTATTTCTGATGCTGAGTTTATGTGCCAAAAGATGTATGTGAGAGGTAATACAAATGATATTCACACTTTCACACATTACATGATAGACATCAGGAATATCAAAACAGAGGCTGCTGATTGATTGCTTGCTAGAGATGTAGCAAAGTGGTCATTGACTCATGATGGTGGATATCATTATGGTACCATGACCAGTAAAGCATCAGAGTGTTTAAACAGTGCGCTGAAGAGGGCATGCAGATTACCAATACAAGCTCTAATTACATCTATTTATTACAATCTTGTATCAATTTTCACCAAACGCCTTGAGATAGCTATTACACTGCTGCTGTTTACTTTTGATGTTTATCTTTTTATGGTATTGATATATACTTTTTGAAGTTGTGCACCAGACAGGTGAAATGGCATATGAGGAAGTAGGAGCAGGTAGACGTCGGCATAGACACTGAATTGAGGAGCCTCCAGCAGACTACAGGCCCTCACCAGCAGAGGTACACCCCAACATCGCCTCGTTGCGTGGCAGACACAGGGCTGCACATCCAGATATGGCATGACTTATTATTTGTCAAAGCATGCTTAAAGCAAATGCATTTTTTATTAATTCCTCAATTCATATCTTGTAGGTGACAGATCTTGAGGTAGCATCACATCTGCTGATGTTTAGAGAGTGGCCAGTGAACATATCTTGGACACACAAGATATTTTTCAGCCTTATTTCGGGAGAGATCAGGACACTAATTTTCAACATTTGATCAGCACTTATGAGGAGTTATGCAGGGAACTACGCAAAAATATGCACATTTCAGATAACAGATACAAGGGTACAGATGAAGCCATTAGTTCTTTCGCAAAGATCTTCGCCATACATAGGATTTGATGCAGTCTGTGCAGATGTCGGTCCATATAGTTACGCATTTGACACACCACCTCTGTACTCATATCAGGAAGCCATGTTCAGTCTATTTCAATCATGACAGACATCAAACCTTCCCATGTATCCTCACCCATCGGTCTATATACCGCATATGCACAGAGTGTACCATACTGTCCCTTTCCAGCCAGGAGCATCACAAGAGATACCCGATGTTACACCCTGATCGGTGACACAAGACGAAGATGAAGCGCAACATCGACGACCTTTAGACCGCCTAGGCGACCACCTCGCTCAATATACCTGTGGAGTGATGCACTTCCACCATGCAGACACTGTCATTGTTAGATGTCGTCACTTGTCGTCTTTATTTGTAGATCGGATGATAGCTCTATGTACATATTACTATTATGTCATTGTTGTAATGTATTTCTATGTTACATATTTTCCATGCTGAGTAAATTGCATTTTGGCCTGAGGAACATAAGTGATATCTTGATGGTATTCATCTGTGAATTTTAGAAGTTTGGAGAAGTTGTCAAGAGCTAGGAATTTGTCATGCTGAGTAAATGTTTAAAGTAACAAGCTTTGTAATGAGATTGCCACATATATTATTTTTTATTAATGTCTTCAAGTTTATGAAAAATAATATGTCTCAAGTTTATGTATCTTTTTTATTTGGATACACAAAATTGATGATGTGAAAAAGTAGATGTGAATTGCATTAACAACATTGGCTTTGATGATTCACCATGTTTTTTGGTAAAATATTGTAGAAAATCCATCTAGTATTGCTATTTTGTATCCACTCATATCCGCAAAAACTATTGCGTAACAGGCCACAATCGCATTTTTAGGTCAACATAAAAGTCGTGAGAATTTTTATTTCAATTCCAATGATATCAAGCTCGCTCGATTCCGACAACGGATGACTCAGATACGCCCAAAAAATCTTGGCTGGTCACACTTTTCAAAACGGCGCCGCTGATTTTACAAGCATTCGCAAAAACTGCTATGCAACGGGCCGCAATCGCATTTTTTAGTCAACATTAAAATCGTGGGTAATTTTGTGCCGATTCCAACGATATTAATCTTGCTCAATTCCGACAACGGACGACTCCGATACGGCCAGGATACCATGTCTGGTCGCACTTTCCAAAATGGCGCCGCAAATTTTGCGAGCATTGGTAAAAACTGCTACGTAAGGGGCCACAATCGCCTTTTTTGGTAAACATGAAAGTCGTGGGAAATTTTGTTTTGATTCTAACGATACTAAGCTTGCTAAATTCCGACAACGAACGACTCCGATACGGCCAAAATATCACGGCTGGTCACATTAATCGAAATGACGCCGTAGATTTTGCGAGCATTAGTAAAAACTGATACAAAAAGGGCCACAATAACATTTTTCGGTCAACATACAAGTCGTGGAAAATTTCATGCCGATTCTAACGATACTAAGCTCACTCAATTCCGACAACAGACAACTCCGATACAGCCAAAATACCGCGGCTGGTCGCACTTTTCAAAATAGCACCGCAGATTTTGCGAGCATTGGCAAAAACTGCTACGCAAGGAGCCACAATCGCCTTTTTCAGTCAACATGAAAGTCGTGGGGATTTATATGCCGATTCCAAATATAGTAAGCTCGCTCAATTTGACAACGGACTACTCCGATACGGCCAAAATATCGCGGTTGGTCGCACTTTTCTAAACGGCGCCACAGATTTTGCGAGCATTGACAAAAATTGTTATGCAAGGGGCAATAATGACACTTTTCAGTCAACATAAAAGTCATTAGAAATTTTATGTCAATTCTAATAATATTAAGCTCACTCAATTTCGATAATCTACCGCCTCAAAATAATCAAAATATTACGGCTCGTCCATAATTTTTTTTAAAAAAATGAATCTGGAGAGTCCTTCGTTCAAAGGGGCGTGATGTGGAATCTAGGTGTAGCCCGTTGCCCTTTGAACGGAGGGAATATTACCTGCGGACTCCGCACGACGGGGGAAAATATTACGTCCGGAGTCCGCACGTAGCTTTACGTGCGGACTCCAATTGCAGTCTGACGCGTGGCACAATTAACGGCGCCAAAAAATGACGCCGTAAGGACAGAAACGGCATTTTTTTTCGCGGTTTATCGCCCGGCCCGACCCGAAACAGCGGGGAATGAGTATATGCGCGGGAGAAATTAAAAATATCTTCATTTAGGCAGATTTTTTATTTGCGACCGTAGAGCATTAAAAGAGCTATGAAGAAGAAGAATGAATCTGAAATGGAGGCGTTGAGGAAATAATGAATGTCGTAAATAAAATGGATCGGTAATCTTTTAAGGAGTTGTAATCCGTTCATATTTATTTTTCATGATTTTTTGTAAAGTTCGGAGAAAACATATTCAATGTAATCTTCGGAGATGTTGATTAATTTTTTAGTGCTTATTTACATATGTACTCAGTGTCTTTTCGAGTATAGATTTTTCAGCTTTGTTTCACTTCAGTTCTGGTTCGGATCATGGTAACTAAATCCCAATCAAGCAATGATGTGTTAGGGATTTTAGAGATTTCTGCACCTCTGCACTCTATACCTCTGCATCACTGCACCTCTGTACTCACCTCTCAGCACTATGCTATACCTTCTATACCTCTATACCTTCGCCATATACCTCGACCTTTGTACCTGTATTCATCTTTTGTATATGCTCAGACTCTCAATTACGCTATCTTATACCTCTATACCGGCTGCATGCTATACCCTCTTCTCACTCTGTACTCTGCATCTCTATGCTCACTGTACTCTCATCCGCTCTCTCAGACTGACCTCGGCCATACCTTCTATACCTATATCTTCTGTTGCTATACATCTGCATTCCTCCCCTGTACTCAGCTGCTCAACGCTTTTTTTTGGGTATTTTTTGTGTCTATACTCGGACAAACTGTAATTCTCTATGCTCTGTACTCTCACATCTCAGATTCTATTATCTGTGAACTGCTTGGACTCTATGTTTCAGATGAGTGTGGTGAATGAGCAATGCGATGATGATGAAGTTGTTTTATCTAATGACCCAAATTTGGGGTATCTAGCACGGTGTTGTATAATGAAACCGCTTATGCACTATACCGTGATTATGCACATCATTAGAAAAGACCATACAAGTTATTGGCCAAACTCTAAGAAATTGAAATCGAGAGATTTTCTCAGCGGCTCGGAAAAAATAGATCAATCTAAACCATATAACAAAATTCAAGAAAGACACGAGGGAGTGGTTGTCCGGCGATGATGATTCGTGTGGATTTGGAGGGGAATTGGTCTGCTAAAAAATATAGAGAGCCATAATCATTCACCGGAAAAGACCGGTGATCCATCTTCGATCGCACGAGCGCATCATGAGAAGGCATCGCTTTTGAAGACGATGAGTGGCATTAGTAAGACGCTGTCATATCTAGCGAGGAAGTTGGTGGGGTAGAGAATATTGGATTCACCAAAAGAGATGCTTTCAATTTCATCCGAGAAGAAGATCAAGGATTGCAAGCGGTGATAGCAACGAATTAATACAGCTGTTCAAGGAAAGACAAGCAAGAGATGTTTGCATGGGATGTTCAGTTGATGCGTCGATTGCTTGGTGAGTTTTTTTTGGAGCAATGGTATGTCTAGGGTTGAATTTGATTGTTTTGGGGATGTGATAATTTTGATACTAGCTATCGACTCAATAAATATAATCTTCTGCCCCACTCGTTGAGTGAATCATCATGGCAAAACGCCTTATTCTGAGTAGCTTTTTTGTCTAAGAGACCATCGAGTCATTCACATGGTTATTCGGACATTTCTTCTTGATGGGTGGAAGGCATCCTGTAACGATATTTACTTGATCAAGATCGGTAGAGCTATCGAGAATGTACTACGATAATGCGCCATAGGTTGTGCCAATATATCTCTAAAGAAAGCCCTCCAAGGTCCATTGCTTTAGTAGTAACAAGAGAGTTCAAGGCTATTCGGCATGCATGAGCAAATGTGACAGAGGATGAGTTTGAGGATGCTTGGTCCATGCTAGAGGAGGGCAACTGTATGATCATGCTTCTCAACTTTACAAAATTAGGCGTAAATGGTCCAATTGCATTCAACAAAGATAGATTTTGTATTGGCATGTTGTCCACTCAACAGTAGTGAGGCCACAAAAATAGTGTGTGTCATGGTATTTCAAGCCAACAAGTTCACGATTGTTTCTTGGGATTGGAGAAGGTGATGGAAACATGGTGCCAAAATGAACATGATGAAGACTTCAAGTGTATCCCAAGAATATTCTGTTGTTAAGAGTAGTCCAATTCTTAAACAAGCTTTGTTTTATACTGAGGAAGCTTTACTCTATGTTCGAAGAAGAATTTCTGCATGGAGTTGGGGGATTATCTGTTACTGCATCAGATGATAGGCCCATGGAGTACTTGGTGAGGAACTTAGAGAAGAAGAATGCATCCAAAACCTGGATTGTCCACTATGATGTGTGTACTATGGATATTTCTTGTAGTTGCCAGAAATTTGAAATGATGGGCATACTTTGCACCGCATTAGAGTTCTTAGCCGTAATGATGTCTATGATTCGGATAAGTACCTCCTTATGCGGTGGTCTACGAGAAAAGAGGGACATCTCATCGATGGTTCATAGAGGGTTAGTACATGGGGAGAGCAGAGATGGGACTGGCATTGTTTTCAGGAATCATATAAGTCGATATGCATATCAAATTAGCTCCAGCAGTAATAAGATTTGAGGATTACATGCATTGCATCTCTTAGCGACTATCGATGAAGTGGACTCGTAAGTGGGAATTCTCCACCGATTGACGCTTAAGAAGAAGAAGGCGACCACATCATCAGCTCAGGATAAGGACAATTTGAAGGATCCAATCAAGAGACGTCCAAAGGGTGTTTCCAACGCAAGGCTCAAGGCTTATTGGGAGAAATCCAAAAAATCCACAAGTACTTATGCTACTTGCCTCTGATGTTGCTATTACTTATAGTTTCCTGTAAATTTTTAATTCATTATATTTTCTTGTCTTAGAAACAAAAGTGAAGCCCGAGAGTGCTGTAGAACGGGATGCATCACCGGTTGCAGCTCCACTCTCTGTTATGCCCCAGTGCTTTTCGCAGGTAAGCCTAGAATATTGCACATTGACGATGTCAAATATTCATCCATTACTAAGATGTTGTACTATTACTACGATATTGTTCCACAGGAATTCAATTCGACCTCGTCAACCAACATGTCAAGGGTATACTAAGCTCATGATGGATATTATATTCCATTTTGATGCATGATATTATCCAAGAAGGCATTTTTTTAGTTTCATTTTGTATGTTTTAGTCATAATGCTTGTATTTTTTGGTATGTGAAACTGTACAATTATTTCCGCGCAAGAATGTCCTCAATTTTTTTGTTGTTTTTAAGTCTAGAACTGTTATTTGGTGAAGAATTGTTTACCTCTAGACTGATGAGGTTTAATATTTAATTGTTTTTGTAGGTCTAACTGCTCATGCCTCCTCCTTTTCTTTTGTAGAATGATTATTATGGTTTGTTTTGTTTTAGGTCTAAATTTTTTTAATCCGTTCTTATATCTCTGATTGTAATGCTTGGCATATGTTGCTGGTGTCTTCTGTTCTTCCATTGTGTTCTGTTTCCGAAATGCTATCATTCAAATCTAATCTTTTCAGCTTTTTTATGTGAGACTAAATTTTACATGCAATGTAACAATTCTCAGTCATTTACATGTCCAACTCAAAAATATTAATATTTATATAAATAACACTGAAATCTTTATTATTACATCATTGAATATAATCATCATTATCTTTTTAAAATATAATACATGACACTGATGAATTTATTAGAAAAGAATGCTATATTAGAAAAGAATTGTATTAGATGTATGTAATATTTAGATAGAATTCAGATTTTCTCTGAAAAGAATTGTATTGTATGTTTTTTTTTTAAACATATTTTCTCCTAAACTGAATTTATTTCAAAGATAAAAGCGAAGCATCCAACTAGATGCATTTCATGTATTTAAGGTTATTTTTTGCCTCATTAAATTTATTTATAAAAATACTATTTACCATTTCTCTCATATGGAACATATATTCAATGATTAAATATTCAATTCAATATGTATTCAGTAAGTCTATTGTGGAGCTCAAATGTTGGCATAGAAGGCTCTGCAATATATATAATATTCAATGATTAGCACAATATTCAATTCGATATGTATTCAACTAAATTTTAAATTTTACATATATAATATTTACTATCATCAATACTGACTTTTTAAAAAATAAATCTTTAATTTGCATAAAAATTGTCTATTAAATTTGCCAAAAAAGCTGAGAGAGGTAAGTACAAAGGTAGGGTCTAAGTATAGCAGTGCTGAGGTACAGGCAGTAAAGGCAGTGCAAAGGTATAGAGGTAATGAGGTACAGAGCACAGAGGTGCAGGTCAGGGTCAGGTAGGTGAGGTAGGGGAGGCAGAGGTACAAAGGTACAGATGTACAGAGACCAGAAATCTACTAAAATTCATCAGAACAGCCACCTCATTGCCTCATTAGGGATTTAGTTACAATGTTCTGAACAACCAGGCAACAGAAAGTGAAACAAAACCTGCACAGAGAGTACAATTACCGAATCGCTAAGACCAAGCTACCTCATTGCCTCATTAGAGACAATGTTCTGAACAACCAGACTGCAGATAGTAAAACAAAACCTGCACAGAGAGTACAAATACCAGGAATCTCCTAAAATTCGTAACAGACATGCTTGGATTTATAGTTATGATCCAACAACCATGCTAAAGTGAAAAAAACAAAAAAAATAGTCTAACCTCAAAATGCAAATGAACATGCCTAAACAATGTCAAGACATGGAACAATTATCACTACATAAACCCACTGAAATAACAAACAGTTTTATCCCTACCTAAACTGAACAACTAAAGCATCAAAATTTTATTTAATTGTTTTTTGAGGCCAAGCAAAAAATCGCATAAACAAAATCGGCCCTAAATCTATTCATTTTTTTGTCCCAGTCCTTGTTCAGAGCCCAGTTAATTGTGGGCTTCTCGATAGCTGCCTCCATGTATTTGCAAATGAACATGCAGCACAATTTGACTGGGCAACCCGCCACTGCTTTCATCAAGGGGTTGCCAACCGATATCGAGCGAATTTAATCGCAGTGAAGATGGATAAGGTATTAGTGTGATCCCTAGGAGAACCCGCAAGAAGAGTGCATACCATTTCTAGCGGCATAGAATGCCTTTATGTGTCGGTTTTTTGGCAATGAGTCAAACCACGCCAAGCTTGATATTACCGACAAGAAGTGTCGCCGATTATGGATAACGGGAGTAAGAGCACTGGATGCACTATCTGTAGGACATCTTTGGATATACATCTTGCTTTCTTTTAGCAAGCCATACGCGATAATTCTACAAGGATGCGGGATAACATCTATAAGACAGAGACATACAGAATATCAAGAATGAATTGCGAACTAGTAATTTTGGAGGAGTAACTCACCCAATGTAAGCATGAAATGTAAAGGAATGGGACATACAATCACAGGGAGTACGCAATGATATGAACGCGGATCCATGTGATCTGGTCCATCAATCGCCAATCACTGAAATAATAATATTTAAAGACTGATCTCGCATTATCGTTTACCATTTTTTAAAGCAAAGAAATGGCGTACTTAGAATGATATGAGGAAGATGTGTGACTTGTCCCGAATCGCAGCACGACTATGAGTTGGAGCATCGAGGCATGCCATCCCTAGATGGGAAGTCCACAACCCGGCCTCTACCGTAATATAATTATTTAGTGAAATTAATTGGTAAAAATCTATATCCATTGTCATCTAAAGATTGAGCATCGAACCGCTTACCTCTGACCGGTGCTCCTCCACACCACGATAGCCTCGATGGCTCATCAAAGGAAACCGCCGACGACCGCGAATTCGAAGGGTGAAACCAACAAGCGGTCATCTATTTAATCATATTATTCATTAAATTAACGTAACCCGCGCCGTGTGGGTGGATGGCAAACACCATATTAGTGAGTGAACGAGAGAACACATTTCCTCTTCCTTGCCTGCCTTCACCCGACATGCCAATGAAGGGGACGATAGAAGCTATGCTCTGGGAGTCTCCTTCGCCAGCCTGACGGATCTTCTCGCACAAGACTCCACCCAGGGGCTTCCACTATAAAGGTCCCGAGAAGATACCCCGGTGGTCTCCTCCATAGCAGCTTCCACTCGGGATGGGAGCACTCCTCTCAGGCAGAATAACTTCCATAGAACTGCATGAATGTCATCCACTCTGCATGGTAGGATGCCACAACTTCCCTCAACTCCCTCAAACCTGCAAATAACTTATCAGCAGATCCTTCGATTGGGGGGTAAGAGAGGGCAAGCTACACCGCTTGGGGAATATCTGGGAGAGATATACTGGGAATCAAGAAGAATAGAAATGGACATGGACTGGCCCAGTTCTATGGAAGTTTCATGGGGATGAGAGGATGATTCAATGAGCCGTCTCTCTTCGATAAGTCCTCGAGTGTGAGGCGACCTGTTAAGCCAAAGAGATATGACCACCTAAACATATGTAAATGCCTCACTACACTGAAATGAACGAACATAACTAATGTCCTGTACCTGGTCTCCTCCCAAATCGTCGAAGGCAACATCTGCAAACTTTATTTTAGGCCAACACAATATACGTATCGCAGATGGAAATGACATCGATAATGTGCTCAGCCTGCATCTACAACAAAAATGTATACATGTTAAATTGCTCACATCAAGTAAAACTAAACTAACGGGTTAGAGCATACCATAAGAAGAGGCACAAAGCCACTCATGTAGCTTGGTTCTGTATCTTTCTTGTAATGCCATTGAATTGTGACACTAAGAAGGCCCAAATGGCCTCACCAATTGACAAAGAATTTTTCGATATTACAGTAGTAAATTAAACTAGAAGCTACTCTATAGTTGTGGTATGCAAAGAACAAATTTGAAATAAGAAAACGATGTAACTGTAAATCGTCCGAACGAGCTATCATTGCTCGAGCTTATTCTTATAATCGGCTGAACTATACTGTGACAATGGGATTTCTGCCATAAAACTTTCTCCCCTTTGTTTGGCATCCCCAGCATCACAGCTACTTCATCCGGGGTGAAAGAAATGCCCAAAAAAGGCTTGTCGATGTCCAGCAAGATGAGGTTATGGCAACCAGTCTATCGAGCAATGTGATAATTGGTTCGTGAAGCCGCTTATTTCATCCACCAAGTGAAGTAATATTATCAAATAATGCTCGATGCCACTGCCCATCGACGTTATCCTTTTGCATTACGAACTTCAAAATAAAGCTAATCGAATATTAAGATACCGGATTGCAAGCCTTAATATCGTGAGGGGGTATGCAGGTACGATTCATTTTCTCCACAACACATCCAAACCAAAATCTCAAGAAAGTAAGAGGCAGAGGTTGAGGTGAGTACATTTTGCAAACAAGCATCTAAATTAGCTTCCAAACAACCTCTAAACTACTTGCAAGAAACATTGTCTCAACAATCGACCAGCAATCAAGAAAACATCCCAAAACGTCTAATATCGAGGGTACAGAGTACAGAGGCAGAGGCAGGTGCAGGTGCAGTGGTGATTCATTTTCTCCACAACACACCCAAACCCGCAAAATCTCAAGAAAGTATAGAGTGCAGAGGGCAGGCGGTTCAATGAGTACATTTTGCAAACAAGCATCTAAATTAGCTTCCAAACAACCTCTAAACTACTTCCCGTTAAGCAAGAACATTATCTCAACAATCGAATCGAGCAATCAAGAAAAACAAACCAAACGTCTAATATCGGGGAGGGTATGCAGAGGCAGGTGCAGGGTACAGGCAGTGTGGGTACGATTCATCTCCACGAACACACCCAAACCCAAAATCTCAAGAAAGTATAGGCAAGTGAGGCAGATAGAGAGGGTCTGGAGGCACAGTGAGGTGAGGCAGGTACAGTGCAGGGTATAGAAGATTCATTTTCTCCGAACATCCAAACCCAAGAAAATCTCAAGAAAGTATAGGTGCAGTGAGGTTCTGAGTACATTTTGCAAACATGCATCTATTCCAAACAACCTCTAAACTACTTCCAGCAAGTTAAGAAACATTATCTCAACAACCGAATCAACAATCAAGAAAAACACCCAAAATGCTCTAATATCGAGAGGGTAGGTGAGGTAGAGGTGCAGAGGTACAGAGGTAGCAGAGGTATAGAGAGATAAGATGGAGGAGGGAGGTATGAGGCACAGAGGTACAGAGGGCGATTCATTTTTCTCCACAAAAATACACCCAAACCGCAAAACACAACCTCCCAGTTATTCAACGGTTTTATCCATAGTTCCTCCAAACGGGAAAAATGGATGAAAAAAAACGCAAAATCTCAAGAAAGTAAAGAGGGTATTGGGTTTCTGAGTACAGGGTACAGCCTAACAATCAACAAGAAAATCGCTCTAATATCGGAGGGTACGATGCAGAGGCAGAGGCAATGGCATGAGGGTAGCCATATAATCGAAAAAAATGTCATAAAGAAACCTAAACACTTATCCGATGGATTGGACAAAGACAAAGAAAACCCTAAAATCTCAAGTCAAGAATGCATAAAATCGATAACCAACCAACCGTAATACCTCAATTTGAAATGCGAAGCTAAGCCGTGACCGAACGACGGGTGGGCCAACCGACACGGAGCTCAGAAATTCTCTCGTCGAAGCATCTGAAAGTATTACGAAAATAACACGAGATATTTGGTTCGAGGGGACGAAAATCGGTCGGCGGGCCGGGCGATAAACCGCGAAAAAAAAAACGCCGTTGCCCTTACGGCCATTTTTCGGCTACCGCACTGCGCTACGCCGCGAATTGAGTCCGGCACGCTACGTGCGGACTCCGGACGTAATATTTACGGAGTCCGCATCACACCCTCTATTTTTTATTTTTTATTTTTAAGAAAAAAAAAAAAACGGAACAATCTGCACGTAATATTTTTTCCTTTGAACGGCGCTGTGACTAATTTTAAATTTTTTTTAACGCTCATTTCGTTAATTAAAATTTAAAACGTGCTTAAATTAAAATTTTAGACCAGCAACAACGATAGCCTCGGCGCGGTCATTGCCGATTCACTCACCACCGCTCCTCACTACCCAGACATCAGCATCCTCGACTCCATCTCCGGCAATATTCTCTACCAGACCTACAACTCTTTCCCGACCGACTTCTTTCACGTCTACAACCTTATCAATCGCAGCCACTTCACAGTATCCTTCCCCTACAGTTACCCCTATGTCAACGCCGCCATTGCTATACACGAACGCAACTTCTTCAAGGTTGTCGCGTCTGCATCGAAGAGCACTCAAACCCCTTGTTGGGGTATGAAGGAGATGGAACTAAGCCACTCGTCTTCTACGTCTACGCGTCCAAAAGCATAACTTGGTCGCGCAACCGGAGCCCCGCCTCTGCTTTCAACTCTGATCAATTCCTACCAAGTCGAAGAAAGCCAGTTAACGCCGGAGAGGACGTCGTATACCTCGATCTAACCGACCGTTTCGTCATATGCTTCGCCTCCATGAAAGAACAGCTTGATCCCATACCTAAGCTGGTATCGTCATGGGAGAGAGACTCGATCAAGGTCGACGAAACGACACGGTACGGCGGGTGTAGGGGATCGCTGCATTGTGCCAAGTTTAATCCTATTAAAATGCGAGTTGAGGCATATGTGTGGACAATGGAGCCGCTGAAAGGAGTGTGGGGGTTAGCGGTGGCCCGAAAAGAAGGGAATTTGAGTGGGAGGTTGAGGTAATAATTTTCCTAATGATGAGAGTTTGGTGTTCATGAGACCCGAAGCTAATGATGAGATTTTGATGGTTGATATCAGAAGAGATTTGCAGTGGGTAGTCATTGACGGGAGGGGGCCGAAGTGCGGCCAAACGTGTTTTCTTAAAGAGATAACGACTGTTTTGGTTGCAGCGTCGGAAGGTGGTGAGAGGCTGAAGCCTTCAGATTGCGGCATTTTGCATCCTCATGAGAATGCCAAAGGATCAGAAGGAGAGATTTTCGTTGTTTCTTTTTCTGGGACACAGTTAGCAGTATTTTAATTATTAAAGGTGTTTGAGATCAGTTTCGTATGTTTTTTTTTAAAAAAAAAATACTTGTTTAGAGTTGGTAATCAGCTGTTTTGTATTTTCCATTTTATTTTTATGTTGGTTTTTAATAACAAGTTTGTTTAGTGTGATTTTTTGATTTTTTTTACTTTGTATGTTTAATAATAAATTATATATTTTTTAAAACAACAATCATTATTAAACATAATTTGCTTTAAATCAAAATATAAAAAAAATTAAAATAAAGACAAAAAACATAAAACAAAAAAAATGAAAATGATCCCACGTAGCCTGTTAATGCGTTTTGTAGGTATTTTTATTTATTTTTGTCTTTTTTGTTTAAATTAAAATTATTTTTCATAAAATCATACCTCCATGCCAAGTTGCCAACCATCTAAACACACACAACAACAGCTCATTTAGCTTTAGACAAGAACTCTGCTAAGGTCTCCTAAGCAATTGAGAGTATGCTGAGAAACAAAACAACATGTTTGAAATTAAACAAAATTTCACACGAAGTAACCAACTTCTTGCAAGCTAACCTTGTGGTTGTGGCTCCTAACCCTAGCGTTCTGGGCTCTGCTTTCCTTGCCTCCATTGCAATCACCGTTGTTCTTCCGCGATTTGACACCCCTGTTTTGTTGGTAATGTAATCCGCCTCTCTGATGATGGAAATGGCTTTTTCCGCTGGACAAAACGCCGACGCTTCGATCGATCCTTACCTACGCTTCTAAATCTTTCAAGGATGCTCTCTCGTAAATCCGCTCTAATACTTGGTTAATCTAATGTCTTGATTTCCGTGGTATGCCTGCAATAATGTGTTCGGATTCTGATGTGGAAATTCTTGCTAAGCCATTGTTGGTGGGTAAATTCAACTTGAAACGCCCAACTTAGAAAATATCGCTTTTTTTCATAGTCCAAGCTCACGGGCATTTTTTCCGTGGTTTGATTGATCCAGGCATGTTTTAATTCAATTATCAAATGATTTGGATTATTCAAGAGTTTTGCACGCCGTTCTTATTTCGCTTTTAACGCCAAATGCAATTTCTTAAGTGGACACCTAGTTTTGATATTAAAGAGGAATCACCAATTGTTCCTATTTGGCTCGCTTTGCCCAATATGCGCATACACTTTGTTACGCACCAGGTTTTGTTTGCTGTGGGGGCTATCTTTGGACGGCCTCTTCAAATTGATGCTACGCGTGTGAGATCCGACCCTCGGTAGGGATACTTGTTGAAGTTGATATAACAAAAAAACATCCTAAAAGAAATCGATTGGATCTGAAAAATGGGTTATAATCAAAAGGTTGAATTTGAAAACTTTCCTCTTTCCGCACATTGCAAAATTCATGGGCATGAAAACATAGATTGCTTTATCCTACATCCACATCTCAAAAAAACAATCTTCCTATTCCTA
Organism: Cymbidium sinense; assembly: GCA_021442155.1. Taxonomy (NCBI): domain Eukaryota; kingdom Viridiplantae; phylum Streptophyta; class Magnoliopsida; order Asparagales; family Orchidaceae; genus Cymbidium; species Cymbidium sinense. The sequence continues at coordinate 103,973,537 of CM038215.1, forward strand.
CTAATTCGGTGACTATGGAACAACCAACTAAAATGGCATATGTGCCTAAAGCTAACCAAAATAATCATCCTCCACAAATTCACTCTTTACCTAGATCGGCTGAATTGCAAAAGGAGGCTATTCAGGTTTTGAACAATGACATTGATGACAGTAGTCTGGGAACTTAGAAATATGCCTACTACTATGCCCATTGGTAACATGTGCCCTTACAACTAATGACCCAAAACAAAGAACTTCGATGAACTTAGGGTTGGGAACATCACCTCATGTAAATCTTAGTTTGGATGAACAAAATAAAATAAAACAAACCATTAATCTAGAAAAAGAAGATGAAACTATTCCTACATCCCTAACATTTTGAATGGACAAAATGATAGCATAACTAATCTCATTCTCGATATGGAAGAAGGGAAATTACCATCACGATTCCTTTGTAATAATGAAACTTTGGATAACACAAACTACTCTTTTTCGGGAGACACATTGGACAGATAGAACCTTTCAAACTGTATAAACAAAAAAAAAGCATTCAAATCCAAAATAACTCTAAAATGTAACAAGCACAAGATCTTCATCAATCCTACATCAACTATAATTACCTTTCTCCTCATTCTCATCCAATCAATTTTCCTTTCAAACAATTATGATTAATTTCATCATTTGGAACATTCGTGGTATTGGGACTACCCTAGTTTGCAAGCGTTAGAAGCCTCGCCGCATTCATAACATATCTCTCCTTACTATCATGAACCACTTATCCACTCTTCTAAGATTGCTACCGCTAGAACACTAGGTTTCCTAATTTTTCTCACAACATTAACAACAAAATTTGGTTGTTTTGGAATAATTCTATCGATCAATATCCTTGACAACCAACAACAATTGATTAATGCTCGATTTCGTGGGTGTTTTCACGTGTTGTGCTCTTTTATTTATGCATCTTGTAATAGAGCCGGTAAACATTCTATGGAATAATTTAAGATCTTTAGCCTCCTGTCATTCATCCGGATGGTTGGCGGAGATTTCAACACCATCCTCTACTACGAAAGAAGGGAGGTCATCTCTAATATTAATTCTATGGAAGATTTGCTAATATGATTCTACCGTAACCTTACCGATATAGATTCTCGGTTCCAACTACGCGGAACAATTCTAGACTTTGGCAACGATCGATCCGTTAACCACCTTTGGATTGATCAATGGCCTCATACCAGTTGAACACTTAAGTAGAACACCGCATCACTCGACTCATCGTGAAAACACCCCCGCAACACCCGCACTGCCCCTTTCGTTTCCAAAATATGTGGTTGCAACATAATGACTTTATGTCATTGTTTCACTAACTGACGCCTATTCATCCGGATAACTCCATTAAAGGCATGACCCGTTTTTGGCTTAAACTTAAAAGATTAAAACAAACTCTGAACTGGTGGAATAAACATCATTTTAAAAATATTTTTGCAAATCTTAAAAATATGGAAGATCTTGTGTGCTCGCTTGAAGAAGCCGCCGTTTTCGATCCAAATAAAATGATGATCTCAACGGCTAGAGATAATTTGATTAAATATCAAAACATGGAGGAAACTTATTGGAAAAAGCGCTACTAAACATATTGATGGCGGCAATAAACACAAAATATTTCCACGCTCTTTTCAACAAAAGAAAAGTTATAAACTCGATTAAGAAAATTAAAACAATAATGATAATTGGATATCGGATAAAATGATATTAAAGATTCGGTTATACATCATTTCCAAAATTTGTTAAACAACAACACTAACATGGAACCTATTGCTAACCCTCATCTGATTCCCTCAAAATTACCGATCAAAACATCTCTCTTGTAGATCTGAATAAATTAGTAATATTCTCCAAAGCATGAATTGATTCGATTGCGGATGGTTAACTACTATATTCTTCCAAGTGTTGGCATTATTAAATCTCGATTTAATCAAGCCGTTATTGACTTTTCAATGGCACCCCTTCCTAGATATTTCTAGCACCTCCATAATACTTATCCCTAAAACAACCATCCGGAAACATGGAATGACTTTAGGCCGATTTATGCACCTTTTTTAACAAGCTAATCTCCAAAATAATCACCAACCAGTATCAACCCTCTGTTAACATTATCTCCCAAATCAAACTGGTTTCATTAAAGGGAGAACCATATGATAATATCCTTTTAGCACAAGAAATGATTCATGATATTGATGTTCCTATTAGAGGTGGTAACATTGCTTTCAAACTAGACATTTCTAAAGCCTTTGACAAACTCTCTTGGGAATTCCTCGTTTCTATACTCCATCTCTTCGGATTCTCAAACGAATTTATTTGTATCATTAAAAATTGTATCACTAATGTTTGGTTTCGGTTATCATAAATGGAGAATCGACTGGTTTCTTCACTTCTACTACACTGCTTGGAGATCCCTTATCGCCATTACTTTTTATTATAGTAGATTATTTATCCAGAGCACGAACGATCTTTTCTATAATAAACCAAGTATGATTTACAAAACTCAAGGTGGATTTCCATTACTCATCTTTGCTTTCGATTTATTTCATCGTTTTCGCAATGCTTCTATAATACACGTCCAAAATATTATGAAATTCTTTAAAATTTGGCAAAGAAAGCGGTCTCCTCCTTAACAAAATAAATGTTGCTTCATAACCGCTAATAAAATCAACAATAATAGAATTAATCGATAAAGAGGATCACTAATTTTCATCAACATCATCTTCCAGATCAATTATCTAGGTACTCTTCAAAGGACATAAAGATCTTACCTTTTGACGATTTAATCCACAAAATTTCCAACCGTATCTCCTCTTGGGAATATCATTTTCTATCCTTTGGAGGGAGGTTAACTCGATTAAGAGTACCCTTAATTCGCCTCTTTATCTCATTCAAACTATCGCTCCAACCAATTGTATTAATAGAATTGAGAGGCTCATTAACAAATTTTTTTGGGGTTTAATACCTCTTCCTCAAAATACACGGTCCTCGTGGCACAAAATATGTGGCATCTCGAGGAAGGTGGTCTGACTGCAAATCTATCAAAGAAACCATCAACGCATTCTCTTATAAACTCTGGTGGAATTTTAGAAGCAACAATAGCCTTTGGGCTAACTTCATGACAAACAAATATTGCCTATCTAAGCATCCATTGAACTGCTCTTATAAAACTAATGCTTCTCCGATTTGGAAAAGACTCTGTAAAATCAAATGGAAGGCGGAATCTTTAATTTTTTGGGGCATTAACTCTGGCAACTCTTTCTTCTGGCAAGATAACTGGCTTGGAAATAACTCTTTTGATGAATTAATTTCCTCATGTTCTATTGATACCATCAAAGTCAAATCTTTCTGGAATAATAATAAATGGAACTTTTCCAGGCTCATTGAGTATATCCCTTCATCCTTTTTAGACAAACTCAATAACATAAACATTACATCCAATAAAAAAGACCAGATTCTTTTTAAACTCTCTCAAAATGGCGAATTCAGTTTTAAAAATGTTTGGCTTATGATCAAAGAACCTCGAGATTATTCCAAAGTGTATGCGACTTTGGCACAATAATATTCCCATCTCATATTCCATTCTCACTTATCTTAAAAGCTTTGTCCTATTGATTCCTTGATGTGGAGTAAAGGTTTTACCTCCCATCAAAATGTCATTGTTGCTCCCATATTGAAAATGTAAATCACCAATCGAATGGTGCATTGCATCTAAACTTTGGATTTGGTACGATAATCTTTTCTCCATTGACAAATATAATGGCTCGCTTTCTATTTATCAACTCCTCGAGATATATTTTGAAAACATATAAAAGGTCATATAAAATTGTTCCGCGATCATTATCCTCTTCATTTGGATGGCTAGAAATGATGCTAAGCATAACGATATTTCTATGAATCATTCCAAAATAATTGCCAAAACTAAGTTCAAAATTGATCTATTTAAAGCCAACCTTATTAAATATAAACACTTAAAAGGGTGTAAATTTGTTGCCTCTAAATTGGGTTTGCATTTGCACGATACAAAGACCTCTAATCAAGCCAAAATACTTTATTGGGCCAAACCACATGATAACGTTATCAAAATTAACACCGATGGAGTGTATCCCCTAATGGTTCGGTTGTGGTGGCATCTTTAGAAATTTCAAGGGTGATGTTCTCATGGCCTCTGCTAATTATTACTAACTCGCCTTTTCTGAACTAATGGCAGTGTATAATGCTCTTAACATTGCAATACGGAAAGGTTATAATATGGCTGGAAGTGGATGCCTTATTACTAATTGATCTCCGCAATCTGAAAAAATGGCAATGTGGAATTATATTACTTAATCAAGCAAACTAAACTCGCTCAATCAATTTTGTTACAAAATCACTCATATATGGAGGGAAGGAAATGCGTGCCGATTATCTTGCTAAATTAGGATCTAGATTGAATGAGCCCACTAATTTTGATAACCATTCTATTCCTAAATACTTACAAGGATTGGTCAACTGGACAAGACGGGTTTGCCTTACATTAGAGCATGACATTAAATTGCATCTTGTCTTCATATTTTTCAATGTCAAACACCCTATGGCTATTGTTGATTTACTGGATTCAGTCTCCCATTATGCATTGTTGCCTCTTTTCATTCAGAAGAGCTGCTGGGCTGTTGGCCCAGGCTGTGAATATCTCGATTTATGGAAACTTTTACGCTTGATGTTATCGATGTCGGGAATATCGTAGGTTAATTTTGATCTGGATTGTATGGTAGCCCCATATGCTGCTTGGAACCGCTACTCTACCCGATATTTCGGATAATATTTGTGGTCGTTGTTACAAATGGAGGCACTCAGATTGTGCTCTTTTCTATGCGAAAGATTTCGGATTGTTTATCTATACTTTCATCATGCATTATTGTTTCTATTACCACATTTGGAAAAGTTTCCTTGGTAATTGTTTTACTGATCGCTTGTGGATGCAACTCTTCTTTGGTGCTTATAGTGCTTATATTGTCCTTTTAGCTGGATCGATTTTTGATATGAATTCTCTGGAAAATTATTCTGCTTATGCTGCGAATTTGCATGGAATTGCTGAACTATACATTTTCTGGAAACTGCTGATCGCTGTTCCTACTAGTTCATATGGGAATTGCAGCTTTATGTGCTTTGGCTGGGTGTATACGTTGGTTATTTGTTACATTTGGCTGATTCACATAATACCTTGCTGCAATTTGTCATCTCGCATGATAGGAGTTAAGTTGGAGTTCATGATTGCTTATGGTGAACCGCTTGGTATTCGATCAAAATTTTTCTCAGAATCTACTGCTCCTCGCTAATGGAATATTCATATATACTGCATATATTTGTCACGCATGAGTCCGGGTTAAATGGGCTTGCATTTCTTTAATAAGTTGGTATTCGCCTTTTCATTTTTTCGGTTGGAAAATGCCTTCGTAAATAAATATTCCCTGCTTATCGCTGGTTGTCGATATCATCAATGGATGATGATATTCTAGGCTTACTAATGTTCTCCTACTGCGATTCATAATCAATTACCTATATGGCACCCATGAATGCTCTTATTATTTTGCTAAAAGCAATTGCGGTTTTTAGTTGTTTGTATTACATACCTATGAAATACAATGCTTTACTTTTCCACTATTTCCCAAGGTTATTTATAAAGGGAGGGTTTCCTGGGGCTTATTGTGCACCGATATACGCTATTGGGATGGTCTTAATCTCGAGATGAGCTTGATTAGGTTTGCAGGTTATAAAGCTCACTTATCTATCAACAACTGGATGTTGCATTCTCTCAGGTTTGTTGGCTATGATGGCGGTGACGATCTCACTTCCTATTGGTTCGGTAGTTGCTCCTGTGATGTAACCCTTCTGTTGAAGTTCGGATGCTCATACTTGCTCCCCAGGATGTGATTGAGCTGAGCTTATTTTACCACTTCCTTAATATCATTCTCACTTTATTGTGTTTCCTCCACTTATTGTCGGCATAACCTTAACCGCTTTATCTTTTGTCGTTCTCTTATGGTTTTGCGTGTTTGCTCCTTAGTACTTCGTTTTGTAGGTATTTTTATTTTTTTTGTCTTTTTTGTTTAAATTAAAATTATTTTTCATAAAATCATACCTCCATGCCAAGTTGCCAACCATCTAAACACACACAACAACAGCTCATTTAGCTTTAGACAAGAACTCTGCTAAGGTCTCCTAAGCAATTGAGAGTATGCTGAGAAACAAAACAACATGTTTGAAATTAAACATCTCCAAACTGAAAATTAAGAAGATTTTTTTTTCTTTTTTCTGGCAGTGATTTTGAGCTCAATATTATTAAAAGAAAACAAGGCATGTGCTCCAATAGGAGAAAGCAGTCCAACACTTCTTAACATTTGTTGGGGCTTGACTTTCTCCTATGGACATGATATATATAGTGAGTAGATTGAGATATAGGCAACTTAAATTCTTGAAATAGCCGTCCCAACCATGTAATTTTTTAATTAAGAATATATATTTTTATTTAATAATGGGTCTAGTGATATTTGGTTCCCTCCTCTTATAAAGTAGTGTATTCCAAATCTTTGCAATATATATATATATATATATATATATATATATATATATATGGCCACTCTCAACAATTGAAGAGAGAATGATTTGATGTGTCGGTGTAATTTTTAGAAGGCAGATGGAATAGTAGATAAGACACTACCCAGAGATTTCGTCCTCATTTTGTGAGAACTTTAGATATGGTTTTAGGTTTCTTATAGGCACAAGCATCTATAGTTAATTACCCTTCCTAATGTAGAGAGAGAACTTTCGATTAAGGCTAGTCGTTAGATCGCTGAATGAGTAGCGTATAGTAGCATCATGTGGAGTTTGAAATTTAAGATTATAAAATTCATCATTTTAACTTAAAGCGGATGGTTGGGGGAATGATGACATGCCCGATCTAGATCTCATGGTTCCATCATCCCTCTCTGTCCCTAGTCTACTTAGTCGAGGAGAGTCCAACCGATTGAAGAATTTTATCAACAACACATGGGTTACGTCGAAATCCTTAGATTTGGGGTGGTGTTTGTCAAGGACAATCTTAAGTTTACCTTAGATAGAGTGCTTTTGCTCGGTATACATTATGATTCACAACTCAAAGGCGAGTTATTGGGGAGCATCACTACGGTCATGATTGTAATATAATAGTGTCATTTGATTGTGGCCGATCGGGGATGATCGTAGATCATATGTGGAACTCTTGAAACCACGCAGAGGACATATCGTCCTTCGGAGTGAGATTGATTAAGAGTGAACATAGTAGAACACTTAATTTGACATTTGCTCTTTTGTGAGCTAGAGTTTTCTTAATTTGTCACCTTCAACAAACTGTTGTGGAAGGTGGATTGAACAGAGTTTGCTTTATGTTTTTAAAGATTGAATTTTATTTAACCATTTAGAGTTTAGTGATTTGTCTAATTTTACATTTATATTGATAATTAATTTAGATTAATTTTATTTGAACTTGCAAGAGCATTTCGATGGCAAGTATCTCCTCCGGTTGAAATCTCCATTCAACACAACCATCATTGGGGTGGTTTATTATTTTAAATCATGTTTACTCTATTAATTTAATAATAGAGGATCAAATATATTATCATATGATAAAATTAGCTTCTTAGATATTTTAGTGAATTGAAATTCTCATAATGATTGAATTTTTAGATTTTGTTAACCTGGACCCGATCTTAAGACCAAATCAGGAAGCAACCCTCGCAGCATCCTCAGACACTAAGTTTAAGAATTCAACGTAGTGTCAGGGCCCATGCAGATATTTTTTTTAAGAAAGCTTGCATAATTTTAAGGTATTGAATTTGAGTTGTAATCCTACTTCATAATATATGCAAGAGTTTAATTCAAGCCTTAATTAACTTCTTCTGTTCGCTTGTATGATGTGTTGCAAATCTAGTGGCGTAGAAGGTGTTTTGTGGAGCAAAATTAGATTTGCATTTGCAGTCAAAATATTGTATCTTTGTTTGACTTGTTAACAAACATTTAACTCTCCGTTAGTCATCACATTCAATTTTTGTTCTTCTCAAGAAAGCTATTATATTTTGTTTAAGCAAGCTTATCCAAATTGAAGCTCTTTTCAAATATGAGTCAATTATTCCCTAAGAAGTCTTGACCATACTTGCTAATAAGTTATTTAGTTTAAGTGAGAATCTCTTATGAAGCTCATCTGATTTTCGCTTTAACTTGAAAATAACACTCAACAAATATCTTATGCTTCAAACCTGACTTTAAGCACAAGACTCAAATGATCCCTTTTAAAGGCCACATTAATGAGTAATCATGAGTTGCCTAATTGAGTTTGTGCTTATAAGAAAGCTACCAAATTTCTTGCATACTTTATTCTCAATTAGGATTTAGATATTTAGACTTACCACCAACCATTTATCATTTAATACTCAATTGAGATATTTACTCTATTTAATATTAAATATGATTTGTTCACATAAAAAGACTTCAATTCTAATATGAATTTATTCTCAAATCTAGATCAAGTTTCATATCTATGTGCTTAAAAGATTTTGTAAGTGCTCTTCCTCTTCTTTTCTTCGGCTTGACATTTACTTTTTTATTTATTATGTATTTTTAATTTAATTTGAGTTTAGATGATTTTCTATTTAAATTTGCTTAAGTCTCAAATTTCAATCCAAATTTTGGTAGCATTTCAGCAGTATTCCGGCATCATCCTCATGTAGGGGACTACATCGAAACTATTTTGGTATACCCATCACACCCTAATGAGCGTGACGATTGATATTTTGAAGCACCTCGACCGAATTTCAATCCCGTTACACCCTAATGAGCATAACAAGACCTTCAATCACTTAAAATTTCGACAATATTTCGGCATTGAGGTGCCACATCTAACTATTTGAGCTCAATATTATTAGAAAGAAAACAAGCCATGTGCTCCATTAAAGGCTATATATATATATATATATATATATATATATATATATATATATATATATATATATATATATATATATATATATATATATATATATATATATATATATATATATATATATATCACAAAAAATTTTTAAAGATGATGATCACAGAAAAAAGAGATTGATAATCAAAATTCATGATCAAGGAGGACATCTGAAGTAGAAAATTAACAAATAGTTATAATAATAATAATAATAATACCTAATTTAATTATGCAATTTAAATACTCTCAATATATAATCAAGAACAGCATAAAAGATAATTGAAAAAGCAATATTATTATGAGTTTTTATTATATATTAATTATAAGAATTTCAAAATAAAATTAAAATATATTGAAATTAAATTATATAGAAAAAAATCAAAGAACCTAACTCTCATGCATCATTCATCCTCAAAAGGAGAAATTTAAAAAAAAAAAACAAAATATATTTAGAACGCTCGGTGACAACAAGTCAAAGCATTGGAGATTGCTGCAAAGACTAATCTCAACTCTTCTATAAAATGGAATAAAAGTTATAAAATAAACCATGGTATTTGGATATTAAACCCTAACATAAGGAAGAATGATATAAAAAAAAAAAAAAAGGAAGAATGAGGAGAGGAATTTCAAAATATTTTTTGGTTATATTTCACGATGTATAAGTTGTAATGTATATATAGGCATGATAAAAGATCCATCGCAATAATTGTAAATCTATATTTTTATTATAAATCATTTTATTTCGGTACCTCTTTAAGAAAAACTTGTATTAGTATTTATGATAATTTTAAATTTTGGTATTGCATTCATAGTTTGAATTTTTAGAAAAATTAAACATGTACTTTTTTTTATTATTTATTTATAATGGGTCTAGTGATATTTGGTTCCCTGCACTTTATGGGACTGTTTGATTGGAAGAAATTGGAATGCAGTGTAAAGCAAATGCAAAGATTTTAACTTTTTTGATGTTTGGCTTGAAGTAAAGTAAATTATCAATATAATGTAATGTATTCCAAATACATTACAAAGGCCATTTTTGGTGTATTTGAAATTTGCGATTTGGGTAATTCAAATCTGTAAAGTGATGCGGCGTCGTTGCGCCTCCACCCCGTCGACGACAGACCACCGTCGGTCACCCGACCGCCAGCCGTCACGATCGTATTCACCATCGTCCCACATCAAAACCTTCAAAATACTTTACTTTATGTTTTTTCAACTAAACAAAAAAAAAAAAAGTCATGAATTTATAAAACTCTCAACCAAATAACAGTAAAGTAATCCTTTTTCAGCCAACCAAACAGTCCCTATAATATAGTATATTCCAAATCTTTGCAATTATATATATATATATATATATATATATATATATATATATATATATATATATATATATATATATATATATATATATATATAGTTTTTTTGAGCATCCTTCTATACTGTATATATACAAAAATAATGATGGCATATATGTTTTCCTGTGGATCTCCCCTCTCAGCTGAAGACATCGTTTTCCATGCATTTTAAAGATTTCCCCAACAGTTATTTGGCTTTTAAATAGCAACTTAGCCTTTTTGTCAGGTAAATGTATAGGAATAACATCACTAATAATAAGACAAGCATTAAGTTCTTCAATCGAGTAAGTTAACTGACATATTAATTTGATAGAAAAATGGTATTAAGTGTCAAAGTAGGAAGAAATTATGACATGCTGAGTCCAGACATAATTTTATATTCGGACTTCAATAATATTGCATCACCTCATTGTATATATAATATGTATATATAATACATTGCATGTGTAAATAATTCACATCATATAATAATTTCTTCTAAATAATATTTCATAGATTAAAAGTGCTTTTTTCATCAAATTACTGTCTTGTTAATGAGGTTATTTCAATATATTTAGGCGTTAAGTTTGTCATGTTAGTGAAGTTATTCCAATATATTTAGGTGTCAAAAAAATTCATTTTTTATTTAAAGGCGTGATAGCTGTTAGGGAAACCTTTTAAATGCATGGAAAACTATGTTTTTTAGCTGAGAGGGAAGGTCCAGAGGCAGCTATGGCATCAACATTATTTGATATATTATTATTATTATTATTATTATTATATAAAGATGCTCCAAAAGCTAATAAATATCACTGATATTTATTACATAAATAGCTGTAAAAGCCATATATATATTATTTAAATTCATGCATACGAAATTATTGAACGTATACATTGATATAAAAACTATCATAAAAAAAATCATTTCCACTGTATGAACACATAAAAACTACATTTTTATTTAATTAATCATGATACTAACATAATTATGCTTATTAAAAGGCAATAAAAGGGAGAGAGTTAAAAATATTATTAATAATTAGAATATATTATAATAAAATATTATTAAACATATATATTATTGTTATCAATATGATAACAATTTTAAATGCAATAATTCTAAAAATTAAAATATTCATCATATGACACAATCGAGCTCTAGAAAGCGAATCGATGAAAATGTCTCCATGAAGTCCTTTGGCATTCTCTTGAGGATGCAAAATGCCGCAAACTGAAGGCTTTAGCCCGTCTCCACCTTCTAATGCTGCTTCCAACACATCAGTGATCCCTTTAAGAAAACACACTTGGCCGCATTTCGGCCCCCTCCCGCCGATGACCACCCACTGCAAATCTCGTCGGATATCAACCATCAAAATCTCATCAACAGCTTCTGATCTCACAAACACCAAATTCTCATCATTAGGGTGTAGTCCCAGCACATCCATCCCCCTCAAATTTTCTTCTCTTCCGGTAACCGCTAACCTCCACCCATGACGATAACTGATGTGGTATCAACAGATATTATAGAATTTGGCACCACTAACTAGTATCAAGCATTAGTTATATTCCCACTTATTTTTCTACATGGTTATTTTTACATATAACCATGTAATGGAAAAGGCAGTTAGTAATGAGAATTGTTTTTCTTTTGTCTTGTTTGTTACGGTGTTTTCTCCTTTTGTTCTTTTCGGGTGAGCTTCTACACCATAGGGGTATCAGAGCCGGTGTGAGAATTTCATGGCCGATGGAAGTAAAAGGTCAGCTAATGACAATGATCATAGCTTAGAACATCTTTGGGTGATGCAATTGAAGATAACTCAAAGGGTTGAAGAAATCACCAACAAGTTCTTCAAATTCGCTGTTGAGATGAAATGAGAAATTCAGGGTTTGAAGAGAGAAATGTTCATCCATATAGCAGCAAACCTGTGGAGTTACCTCCTCTTTGCACTATACAACACCAAATTGATTTTACAATAAATGCCTCTCTGCCCAACCTTCCACACTACCGTATGAGTCCTAAAGAACACGAAATCCTGCTGCAGATTGTTGATGAATTAATAGGCAAGCAGATGATCCAGCACAGTTGAAGTCCTTGCATCGTACTTGCTCTATTAGTTCCAAAAAAAGATGAAAATTAGCATTGTGTATAGACATCAGAGCTATTAATAAGATTACAATCAAATATCGACTCCCAATGCCCAGGCTAGAAGACATGCTAGACAAACTTTCAGGAGCCACCATCCTTTCCAAATTGGATTTGAGGAGTGGGTACCACTAAATCCATATTCGACCCGGTGACGAGTGGAAAACAGCATTCAAAACTAGTGAAGGGTTGTATGAATGGAAGATGATGCCCTTTAGATTATGTAATGCACTGAGTATGTTTATGTGACTCATGACGGAGGTACTTAAACCATTTTTGAGACTTTTTTGTGTTTTTTATTTTGATGACATCTTAGTATATAGTGTATCCATGGAGGAACATATACAACACCTATCCAAAATCTTTGAGGCTCTACAAACAAACAAACTCTACACCAATCTTCCAAAATGTGAATTTGCATCATCTAGTGTTCATTTCTTGGGATTCATAATAACAGCCAAAGGTGTTCAAATGGACCCCTGCAAGGTTTCAACATTCAAGAATGGCTGACTCCCACATCATTAGCAGACCTCCGAAGCTTTCCTTGTTTGGCCAATTTCTACCATCGATTTATCTGGGGTTTTAGCATAATTATGGCTCCATAACGGATTGCTTAAAGTCTAAAGAATTCAGTTGGAAGGTGGAACAACAAAACAGTTTCGAAATAATGAAACAAGCACTAAGTGTTGCTCCTTTATTGGCCATTCCAAATTTCAGCATTCCTTTCCAAGTTGACACTGATGCTTTGACCATTAGTGTCGGTGCTATTCTTTCCCAGGAAGGAAGACCAATATAATTTTTTTAGTGAAAAGCTCAGTACCATAGGCAAAAGTGGACAGTCTATGCACAAGAAATATATGCTGTCGTCCGCGCTTTAAAACAGTGAGAACATTATTTACTTCATCAAGATTTTGTGCTTTGCAGTGATCACCAAGCCCTACAGTTTCTTAACTCACAAAAGTTTATAAATCGTATGCATGCTCGCTGGATAGAATTCCTACAGAAATTCAGTTTTGTTCTGAACACAAATCTGGAGTTCAAAATAGAGTTGCTGATGCTCTTAGCAGGAGAGCAACTCTCATTACAACCTTACAAACAGAACTAACGGGTCTTGAATGCATCAAAACCATGTATGCTCATGATAAGGATTTCGCTGTTGTTTGGAAGCAATGTACTAAATTCCATCCCATTGCGGACTTCTCAATTAAACAAGGGTATCTATTTAAAGGGAACCAATTGTGCATCTCGGATTCATCTCTTCGCTTTTGTCTTATCAAGGAACTTCATTCCGGCAGCCTTGCAGCTCATCTAGGGCGTGTAAAGACTTTGGCTCAAATGCAAATTCGTTTCTTTTGGCCTCGACTTCGGCGAGATTGTTGACCTCATTTTAAGGATGAGCTCTCAACCCCTCTATCTTAGACATTAGATTTCTCTTAGACTTTAAGAGTTCCTTAGTCTTAAGACACATCTAGTGATTAGGTGGATACTCAACCTAACTCCAGATACTTAGAAGAGTTAACCGTAAGAATAGGTTAAGCCTTAGGGGTGTTAGAAAAATTTGCCTATCCCTTAGTTGGAACCAAATTCTCACTTCTTTCTTTCAAAGTCAAACTTCAAATCAAACTAACTCCAAACTCTAAATCAAACTAACTCCAAACTCCAAATCAAATCAACATCAAAACTTAAATCAATTCTAACTTAATTGATTTTCTCAAACTCAAATCAATTCCAAATGATTGAAATTCCAAATTCAAAAATCTTTCCTAAGTCACTTTGATTCTATCTTATGGACTTATCAAATCTAAATCAATTTAAATTCAAGGAATTTTCTCATAACCCATTTATATTATCATTTATATTTACAAATATAAATGAAATATAAATTCAAATATCCAAAAATAAATTAAAAAAAATCAAATCCAAAATAAACCAAAATCAACCTAAGCCTTTCAAGTCAAAATCTTGAGCTTAGCCTAATCAAATTCAAATCAAGCCAAAACCTTGATTTTTCTATTTTTCTTCATGATTCAATCAATCCTACAATCATGAATCCAAATATAAACATAAACTGTAAACATCATTCCAAAAATAAATTCAAAACTCAAACTCAATCAAAATTCAACTTTAGCCTTTCAAGTCAAATTCTTGAACTTAGTTAAATCAATTTCAAATCAAGCCAAACCCTTGATTTTTATTCATGATTCAATCAATTATTCAATCATGAATCCAAATATAAACACAAATTTCAATCATCAAACCAAAACTAAATTCATAAATCAAACCAAAGTCAAACTCATGTTTATCCTTTTGAGCTTGAAATTGTCAAATGAATCAAAGCCCATTTGAGTCCAAATCACTTGGAAATGGATTTATATTTCAATCATAACTCCATATGTGAGTTCAATCAAACTTGATTCAAGCCTTGATCAAGTCAATTGACCTACTAAGGCTCACTTGACCCAAAGTGACCTAAAGTACCCCCTTTTGAGCCAAATTCTAATCCTACCCTAATTGGATTGAACTAAACCCACCTAAGCCTCACATTGTGAGCAACAATTATCATGAGATGATCAATCACTCAAATTGGGTCAAACCAAGTCAAACCTAAGGGTTGACTAAGTTAACATTTAGCCAAAATGAAACATAAACTAGCCAAAATCCACCATAGGTCAAATTGATTGAAACCATTGATCAAAACTCATTCATGATCAATGTTTGAACTTGATCAAGTCATCATTTGAGCCCAGCCTAGCCCAATTGGTCACTTGATCCAATTTGACCCAACTTGACCTAAAAAGTCAAAATGTGTCAAAACTTGATCTAAGCCAAATTGATTGAAATTAATGGGTTAAGTTTATTCCAAATCACTTGTTGAACTTGACCAAAGCCCCAATTGGCCAACTAGACCCAAGTTAGCCTAATTGACCTTGAACCCAGCATGACCTAAAAGGTCAAAATTTGAGCCAAATATAAATATAAACCAAATTGATTGGAAACAAAGACACCAATCCATTTCAAATGATCAACCAAACATAAACCAACCCATGATCTAACCCAAATAGGTCAAATGGGTCAAATTGGTCAACTTGACTCATTTGTCCTAAATGAAATCAAATGAACGAAATCCTAATATAAATCAAATTGAACCAAATCAATGATGCTAAAATATTTCAAATGGTCATATGAACTTGACCTAATTTGACCAATTGGTCAACTTGACCCAAGTTGGCCCATTTTGACCTAAATGGGTCAACATGAGTCAAATCATATCAAACGAACTAAAAATCCATTGAAACTTGGCCCAACCCATTTTTCAATCATACTAAACATATTCAAATTAAAATCCAAGCCAAATGATCATTTTACCCATAGGCCATTGAGTAACCTAAAATCAAAACCACTTGAAATTTGGTCAATTCCTTTTCATGGACACTTGGCATCCTCTTAGTGGACCAAATGGTCACTAATGAGGATGGTGCACATGACCGAATGGGTGTGGGTTAGCCAAACCCAACCCAAGGTCAAAATCGACCACCTCACTTGACATGAGCACATGAGAATCCTTCCTCCACTCATTTCAAGCACATGGGAGCTTCACTACTCCACTTCACACCCAAAATTTAATGCCATGGCACTCTAAACAGCCTAACAAACCCATTGAATAGGGTGAATAGAATTAAAATGACAAAAGAGCTTGCGGCCATCCGATTCACCTAGGGGGGAGATATACTCCCCCTAATTCCACTTGAATTCAAGACTTACACACTCGATTGAGCTTAGAACTTCAGGCCGTTCATCCAAGCTTCCTCAACCCATTTCCAATTCTCCATTTTTCAGTGTCTCTTAAATCGAAAATAGGGGAGCTCCCTCAAATATCCATATCATCCAATACACAAAATCAATCCAATTCCTCCTTCAAGCACCTTGAGAGGATCTAATCGAGCTCACTCCAAGCTTCATCCAAGTTCTGGCAAGGAGAGGTCTTTGATCAAGGCCGTGAGTATTTGAAGGGTGACTTGGTCCATAGGAAGATCTATTCAATCCCAAGGCTTGAAGCTTTCAACAAAGCTTCGTCTTCACTAGACGAAGCTACCTCAACCAATTCGAGCATAGGTGATAGCCTTCGGTGAGGTATGGATCAAAACTGAGCCTAGAATAGGGAGTGTATGATCTTTTATGAAAGAAATTTTCATCTTGAGTAAAACTAGTCATTTGATGTCTTCTCCCTTGCATGATGATGGTGTGGGTTGAGTTTGAGCTCAATCCGAGCACAATCGAGCTCGTATCATGCTATGGAAGATGGACGGTGGCCATCTCCTACAAGCGAGCTTAGGGATGGATCATGGGCCATCCATCCGTGCATTTTGGATGGACGGCCATGATCAAGCCGCATAAGATCCTTAGATTAATCCCTTAAGAATCGCGTGTTCGATCTCAACCGTCCGTTCCTTGATCGAATGGATGGGGAGAAAGCGCGTAGCACCGCCACTGACGCGACACTCCGATGTGATAACTTAAGTGATGAATCCCATCGTGCCACTTGGAAAGCTTGCACCGCGTCAGCCTCCACGTGGCGCCGACGGGATTAGTCATTTAATTAATGAAAAATCATGGAAACTACAAAATAACATAAATAAATGTAGAAAAATAAAAAAAATATAAAATAAAAAGCATTGTGAAGATAATTCAAAGAGAAATAATCTAAAATTAATTTCAATTGATTTTGAATAGTGATATATTCTAAATTTGGGTTTTATTAGAAATTTAATTATGTTAATTACTCTCTAATTATCCCACCAATTAATTCCAAATTTCTCATGTGCATTTAGTGGGATGACTTCTGTCTCCCCTAATTTTCTTGAGATTTATTAGTGATTTAATTAGGATAATTTCTTGGTTCATTTCTAATTATCCTCTTAATCAATTAAATAATTAATTAACCTTCTAAATAGTAATAAATCCATTAATTAAAGTTGCTAATCACCTTAGAACAGTGAGTGGACTTAGGGAATGAGATTAGGGTTCTTTCCCATATCTTCTTTTCCTAAGTTCATTTCATTTGGATAAAATCTAGTTAAGGTGCAAATTAATTAAATAAGTTTAATCACTTAATTAAATGGCTCAATTAATCAAACTTTTCAAAATCAAAACATTCTGGAGCTTAACCAATTCATCTTGGGTAGGGGCTTAGGTGTTCAATAACCTAAGTAACTTAAGGAAATCAAAATTCAACTCACATGTGTGGAAAAGGTTATGAAAGTACTTAAATTAAACTCTTTAACTTAATTAATCATTAATTATGAGCCAATTGCATTAGGTACCTTTCTTTCCTAGGATGCATTACTGAGTTAAAGTCCTTGTGATTTTATGTCATACATTGGCTCATAATTATTTGATTAAATATGTTAAAGTGGTGTAGGTAAGGGGTAATTAATGCACTTAATTCATAACTTAACCTAAACCAAAATATAAAAATCATCTAATAGTTCTAAAGTTAAATTAAAACAACATACACATGTGAAAAATGGGTTAGGATCAGCAAACCTCTTCATATTTCTTAAATTCAAATTAAACTCAAATGAAACTAAAAATCTTCTTAAAATAAATTTGATTTGCGTTAAATAATTCTATTTCATAGGATTGTCTTTGAGAATTAATTAGGGTGAATGAATTTACATGCTTTCATCACTTTATTTCTTTCCTAGCATGCTAAAATGTGTATGCCATATAAAAATCATGCATTCATGTTTTTTGAAAATCAAATTAAAAAAATGAAATGTTTCTTTTATGCCATATTGCATGTTTTGGCTAAAGTAAGAATATGAATGGTTATTATCACTATTAAATCTAAAATTACTTTCAAAGCTTATGAATCAAACATCAAAATTGAAAGTTATGCTACTTATAATTATTTATGAGCTTGCATGTGAGTACAAATATAAAGATGTGCATAGTGTGACTTCCTTCTCTTTTCTTTTTGCATAGTTTTGAATATGATTTGGTAAAGTGCATAGTTCATTTGAAAAGCACACAACACTTTCTTAAATCCATTCTTATTCATTCCTATATTATTACTTAGGAAGGACATCCACACTTACACATATAAATTGCATAAAAAAATAAAACAAATAAACACAAACTTTTGCATCTTTCTTTTTTCCATTCATTTCTTTTATGCATATATATGTATTTAAGGAAAGTGATATATTAGTCTGGACAACTCTGAGGTTACGAGGCTTTAAGTAGCCCTAGGTAGCTCTTGTACCTTACACCCCTGGTGCTAACAATGACGCTGTACTCATTTATGCCTTTCATACATATATGTGTGCATATGAAAAATGGATAAAAGATTCTCTCTTTTTCTATGTAACAAAATCATGCATCATAAAAATATTCAAATTTCTCAAACAAATTCTCTTAGCATTCATCATTGAAGTGTGCTAAACATTTTCATTTGCATGTATAGATATGCTTAGGATTCATTCATATGCATATTACACATGTTGGGAAAGAAATGAAGTGATGTGTGTTTTGTGATAGTATTTCACTTTACTTAATCTTAAAGTTTCTTTCTTTTTGAATAGGTTTGTTTAGGGAAAAATCTTAACTTAAGATTAATTAAAATACATAATAAAATATTCACTAAATAAAAATTAAATATGAATCTACCTTAGAAATTACTTAAGGTAGGGAGGAAAGAGAAGTTCTCTTCTCTATTTCTCTCTTTACAACTTAGTAATTAATTGTAGGATTCTCTTAAACCAAATCAAAATACAAAATAAAATCAACAAACTCAGCTAAACCACTTACATGAAACAAACCCTCTAAGTTGAACACTTTCATACTTAGAAAACTTCAACCTTAAAGCCTAGCAAAGCATACCACACAAACCTTAAATAGCACACACGTTAGGCTATGCCACTATTTCTAGCTTTAGGTTAGTGCAGAGCATGGTTTGATGTTTGCTTTTATTTTTTGATATTTTATTTTAGTCTGGATGTTAGGGTGCATGTGTGTAGGCTGAATGGTAGGGCGATCTTAGTCTAACCATTATCTTTTGCAAGAGATTGTGCTTAAGGGGCGCTGTAATAAAAATATAACTACTTTTGCTGTGCAAGTGCATATACCCCTAAGCATAATCCAAAAAATATATATATGTTTGGGATTGTATGATTTGTTTGGCTAATCTCTATTTTGTAGGTGTTAGTTAGATTTCCTTTTTCTCATTTTTATGTACTTTTGTAATTAGGATTTTGGAATGATTGTTATGGGGGATTAAGATGAGCATTGGTCATAAGATCATGTCTTATGTATCATGTGAAGCCTTTAGAGCAACCACATTCTAACCAACCGAAAGAAGAAAGAAGAAAGAGGAAAGAAGAAATGAAGAATGAAGACCACCATAACATAAATTCATTGCTTAATTGTAATTAATTCATTTGTAATTCTGGTTGTATAAGGGTAGAACTCGGCCACCCAAGTTGCTTTTTGGCTTTGTGCGGTGGAGCCCGACCACAAATGACCTTTTATTCTTTTGCGCTAATTTTATAAATTGATCGATATTTGTTTAACTTGTGCATTAAGATGACATCTTTTCCTAGTTTCTTCCTTGCTTTGATGTATGGCATGGATGACGATTAGACTCTTAAGAAAATAAATTTTCTATCTAATTAAATAACTAAAATTAATAACGAATAACTTATAACCTTACCTAAAGCTTAGGTTATAAAATAAGATAAAAGAATTAGCAACCCCTTAGCTGGATGTTGTCTTACTTTTCTAATATCATGCATAAAAATATATTGTTTCACTCTTGATTAGAGGGCTTTCACCTTTGCCAGAGAACTTAGCTTGACCAGTGAGAGCCATGGTGGAAACAAACTTTCTTATCTTGCTGATTTTGACCCATAATCTAATTTCTTATGCATTAGGCATATAAATCCTAAAGCTTGTGTCAAATTTAATGTTCAAAATAAAAATAAAATGTAACAAAATTTGCATTAGATTTAAGTCATTAAAGCATGCCCTATATGATCTAGTCTCTTATGGAGTGTGTTTAAGGATTTAGTCTCTTTCTAAATAAATAACAGATTAGCTATCTTACAAAAGCGTTTGACTTGCTTACATATTTTAAAATCATAGGAGGAGTTAGTTGGCGGCCATCCCCAGGCGATTGTAAATCCAACAATCGAGTGGTTTATCCTTTCTTGTGGAGGTAAACCAAATACCCATTTTTGCCTTAGATTTAGATCATGTTTTTGGCCCTCCAAAGCTCCCTAGATTTAGGTTCTGGGGTTGCTACTTCCCTTTGTGGGCTACGAGCATAAATCTTCATCTCTTAGGCATTTTCGTGACCTTGTATCATGAAATTATAAGTCTTAGCATTCTAATAAAAATTTAACTCAAATAAATCAATTCAATTTCAAAAATGTAAAACCCCACCATAGGATAGTTTGGGGTGCTTACTAGGCTTCTTAGTATCTTAAGCATCCCCTACTTATTTTCATTTGGCTTCGATAAGAACTCCCTCCTCTTGATCGATCCCAGTTGAATTTCTAAAAATAAACCAATTGATTGATAGTCCTCCCTTTCAAAATCTTTGGAGATAACAATCATTTACCTTAATCGAGTGTATTCATAAGGAATTATGTTTCTGAGGATATAATTAATTATGGGAGTTTGCCCCTATAGGGAACTTAATGAACCCATTTTAAAATAAATCCTATTTTACTTTTCCATGTAAAGTAGGAGAAGAATCTCTAGTACATTCCAAAGACCCATAGTCCCTAGGAGTCCTTATTGAGGTGATTAGGTCCATTGTAGGGTGATGACTACTATTTTTTGAGATAGTACACCTTTCCTCAATGTCATACCCGATCACCCTAATAAGAACATCTACAGATTTGTGGCATACCAACAAGGCGTATTATATATATATTTCAATTTTTAATTTATCCTTCTTTTCCCTAAAAAGAAAAGGGGGATAGATGAAGGCGGAGATATATATAAAATTTTCAGCACAAAGTTTTCTAATGACTCCTCTAGGGATGGTTCCTCTCTCTATCTTTGGCAAATGATCGTTGTCTCCAAGTATCGATAGTGGGTTTGTACTTTTGTATGTATCCAAGACTATCTTTCTTTTCGTTGGAACTTAGCTTATTTTGTCCTTATGTTAAGCTAGCCAACATCTTTAGGTTTTAGGACCTCACCCCATGTTGGTCTTAAAACCCCCATTGGGTGAAAATAAAAATTTAATAAAAAGAAAATGATTTAAGACTTTCTCCTTACCATTTTTATAAGGAAATGTTCATTCTAAAATAAAGAAAAATAAATCCTTTATGAAAAGTCTCAATTTCCAAAAGCACTTTTTCAAAATACACTTAATAAAATATTTGCACTACATCTAACAATTTTTATAATTATTACATGTAGAAATATTTCAAAAATAAAACCAACAATCATAACTTCCAAAAGAACAAATGAACTTCTTCACTCAATTCATTTTGATGAAGACTTCATTTTCAAAATAAATAAAAAAAAATCCAACAATCCTAAAAAATAGCATAAAATCTGAAGATGGGCCTTTCCATTCAATACATCCAAATGTGTTGGATGGATGTTGCATCTTTAATCAAAATCATAACTTTGAAATTCCACTCAACACATTCCACATGTGTTAAGTTGGAATTCTCACCCTTTCAAAAAGCACATACGAAACCTCTCCATTCAATATACCCACATTTATTAAATGGAGGTTTCATTTCTAATCAAAATCAAAAATAAATTTTTAAAAATCACATATTAAACCTCACCATTCAATATACCCATATTTATTGAATGGAGGTTTCATTTCCAATCAAATCCAAAAATAAATTCTCCAAAAGCACATATGAAACATCTCCATTCAATATAACCACATATATTGAATGGAGTTTTCATTTCCAATCAAAATCAAAAATAAACTTTCAAAAAGACCATATGAACATCTCCATTCAATATATCCAAATTTATTGAATGAAGATTTCATTTCCAAATAAAATGACATTATTTTGAAATGCCACTTAACATATTCCATATATGATTAGGTTGGAATTTCCTCTTTCAAAAAGTAATAATCACACAAGAAAATACATCTTTGAAAAATGAAACATAATTGATTTCCATCTTACATTCCCAAATTTGTTAAATGGAAATCTCTCTTTTCAAAATCAACAAAACTCAACAAAATTTTTCAAAACACATTTAGAATTTCATTCTAGCATACCATATTTGCTAAAGTGAAGTCTCCATTTTCAAATTTTTTTTTTTTAAAAACACTTTTGGAACTTCATTTTAGCATACCAAATTTGCTAAAGTGAAGTCTCCATTTTCAAAACAAAATCCAAAACAAAAGAAACACATTGGAACTTCATTCTAGCATACCACATTTGCTAAAGTGAAGTCTCCATTTTCAAAACAAAATCCAAAACAAAATTTGAAACACATTTTTGGAATTTTATTTAGCATACTCAAATTTGCTAAGTGAAGTGTCCATTTCACAAAATTCAAAACACATTGGAACTTTATTTTGGCATACCACATTTTCTAAAGTGAAGTCTCCATTTTTCAAAACAAAATTGGAAACACACTTTTGGAACTTCATTTTAGCATACCACATTTGCTAAAGTGAAGTATCCATTTTCAAAACAAAATCCAAAACAAAAGAAACACTTTTGAAACTTCATTTTAGCATACCACATTTGCTAAAGTGCAGTCTCCATTTTCAGAACAAAATCCAAAACAAAAGAAATACTTTTGGAACTTCATTTTAGCATACCATATTTTCTAAAGTGAAGTCTCCATTTTCAAAAAAAAAATCCAAAATAAAAGAAACACATTGGAACTTCATTCTAGCATACCACATTTCCTAAAGTGAAGTCTCCATTTTCAAAACAAAATCCAAAACAAAAGAAACACATTAGGATTTCCTTAGTATACCCAATTTTGCTAAGAATCCTATTTTCAAAATCAAATTAAAAAACAAAAAGAAACACATTAGGATTTCCTTAGCATACCCAAATTTGCTAAGATTCCTATTTTCAAAATCAAAACCTCTGAAATTAAAAGAAACACATTAGGATTTTCTTAGCATACTCAAATTTGCTAAGAGTCCTATTTTCAAAAATTTTCAAAAACAAAACACACTTGGATTCTTCATTTTAGCATACCCAAATTTGCTAAATGAGGATTCCATTTTTGAAAATCATAAATGATTTACAAAATAAAGCAAACTAAGAAAAATAAGAAATTGTTTTCAAATATAGCATACCCAAATTTGCTAAGTAAGTAAATCCAAAAAAATCACAAATCAGAAATAAAATCAATTGACCCTTTACTTTAACTTACCCAAATTTGTTAAATAAAGGGTAATGAGAATCAAAAATCAAAATTAAAATATGAACCTATGGAAGCATCTCTCCAAAAATATTTAAACCCATTTTTTAACATACCCAAATTTCTTGAAAGTGGATTCTACATTCAAGAATTCCTCTTTCTAGTTAAATCTCAAAATCTCTTCTAAATTCATTTGAGCCTGACTTAACACTTTCAAGATGTTGAGTATGGGTTCAAATTCTAAATTCAAATTCAAAATCAACAAAATAGAAATCTGATTCAAGTTTATTTTCAACATTGCAGACCTTCAATCAGCATCAATTTCAGTCTCAGCTTCAGTTGATTGCAATGGTAGCGCAAAAAGTATGTGTTCTCGTTTCCTCATTAGATGGACTTGGCCCTGGATCAGGCCAGCCTTTCCCGATCTGACTATGCCCACCTCATCCACTTTAGTTGAGGCTTTGAAGGGGGCCAGGATTACATGTGAGGGCACTCCTCACGACTATTAGCAAGAGCATGGTGAAAGAAGTCGGTCATCCATATCAACATGCCATCTGAATCGAATATTCCCTCTCTGAAAAGAAAGAAAGTGGCAGTTTCCACAATAGCAGTATCAGTGCCAGTGTCAATACGCCCAGTTGTTCCCCATGCTTCCCCAGTTAGGGCTAGCACCCACTCACTAGCATCCTCTAAGGGGAAGGCTTCCCTGATCCCAAGGATTGTCTGCCCTACTTTTGAGGTTGGGTCTAGCTCTTACTCTGCTCGTCCTACCAGGACCCAAAAAAGAAACAAGAACCACATGATAAAGTGATACCACACTTGCATTACTAGGGAGTTAGAGGCAGCTACTCAGTCCATTGTAGAGGATCTGCCCATGATGGTTTCCCCATTGGTTACATCAAACCAGTTTCATCCTCTCTCTGGGTCTAACAAAGATGATGTCAGGAGGATTTCTACTTCACCTCCACCAGCGGTTCAGTTCTAGACACCAATTAAAGGAGGAGGTCATACGCCGATCTCCATTCAATTTTATGCCAAGTAGGCAGAGCCTACAGATGATCTGAGTCTGAGGCTCAGTTTGATTTGAGATCAGTCATTCCCCATAGTGTGGGTAGGCAGCATAGGCAGGAGAGGGCTAGAGAAGCCCGTACATCAGTTCATGTCACTAGCCAAGAACACCGGAGGTATAGCCAACAGTCAGTGGCCTCCACACTTGTGGATTTTCTAGATCGGTGTGCTATGTGCACCGACCATATAGACATTATCATACTTACGGGGACTACACATCATTGGAGAGCAGCTCCTATCTTGAGAAAGTCGATGGTGCCTCCACCAAACCGCTCTTCTCCCCACCCGCCATCTCCCGTACACGTCTCAACATCTACTATTCCAGCAAAGGCCATGAAGGCCACATTGGGGGAGAAGAGGACCACATTGGTAATCCGGCTATGATCGAGAGATTCCATCCCATCTACACGCCTACTATGGCGAGGTTGAGCTCTCTTGCTTGACCTTCCACTCCAGTAGTGGTGAAGAAGGAATGGCGACCTCAAAGTATCATAGTCATCCCATCACCATCACCACCATAGCAGGATATAAAGATGGTTGCAGTAGTTGCTGAAGGAGAGGGTGATAGTTCAGCCACACCTATGATGATAGATTCTCCTAGGAGTGCCACTCCATATAGATTCAGTGATAGCCAGGAGCATATTTCTTCCAACGAGTATAACCCTCACGGGGTTAACTCCCTAGCAGTAGGGGAGGTTCGGTGCCTCACAGTACATGATAGTGATCCCACCACTAGTCAGCCTAGATCTTTTATGCCTGTTCAGATAGACCATTCTCTAGATGATATTGTAGCCAATTATCTCATGGAGAAGAAGGAGATCTTAGGATATGACTGGTCCTATGAGGAGAAAGTCAATTTTGATCCCAATGAGGACGATCTATTGGAAGATTTAGCGGGGGTGCACATGGTAGATACCCGGGGTTCTCTCCTCCGTGAGTAGTAGACTATGGAAGGTGTTGAGGCCGAGCAGGAAGGCACATCCTACTCGACCCAACACCTCCTTCAGCAGATAAAGCAGAAAGATGATCAGATAGATAAGATGGGGAAGCAGCTTGAGGACTTATTAGCAGTAGTCTTTGCACTTCAGAAAAAAGCACTGGAAGTCCATCCTACTATAGCTGAGACTAGTCAAACAGAGTTGGTGTATGTCTTTGATCTAGTCAAGACTTTACCTTCGAGCAAGGTAGCATGAGCATGTACAGGAAGGTAGTGGATAGTACCTCCATACAAGAAAAGGATATTAAGAGCATGGTTGAGCAACAGGTGAGAAAAGCATTAGCTCAAGCCCGAGGAGGATCATCAATTCCAAAAGGTAGACCCTACCCAAAGGAATTCGATGCCATCTAATATTCTAAGGGTTTTGTGCCTCCTTCTTTCAAAAGCTTCGATGGAAGTGGGAACCCGAGGCAACACATTGCACACTTCAGGGCTAATTATTGTAATGTCGGTGGCAGTGATGCTTTACTCTTTCATCTCTTTATCAGTAGCTTAGCAGACATAGCCTTTGATTGGTACAGTGAACTTCTCAATAGTTCAATAAAGACTTTTGCTGAGTTGGAGCAACTCTTCATCAAGAGGTTTGCTGGAGCTCAATAAAGGGTGACTGTAGGCGATCTCGATATGGCTCAACAAAACTCTGGTGAGTCCCTCATTGATTACATTCTCAGATGACATAATTTGAGTATGAAATACGAACCATAGTTGTCCAAATAGCACACCATTAAGATTCTGCCTAAGAATATCCATGGCCTGTTCGCCTTCATGCTCAAAGGTTTCACCATCAAAACTTTTGAGAAATTAATCAACATGACGACTAGCTTACAAGGAAAAGCCAAACAGTCACATTTTCTGACAAATCAATAAAGTAGAAGCCACAGAAAGCTTTTAAGAAGAAGTCCGGGGTAGTGATAGTAGTAGACAAGGGGAAACAACCAACCAGAGAGTAGTTTGAGAGACCTCATGCTCCGCACCCATCACTTTCACCTCCTATACCACCACTAAGGGAACCCTTCCAACCGCCACAATAACCTTCACGGCTTGCACTGCATCCCCCTCATCCACATCATCAATAGTAGTGATACACATACCCGCCGCCAGGTAGCTATGGTCCACCTACTTTTTTAGATAAACTTAACTAGCCTTATTCATTTAAGAGGGAGGTAATGAGGATGATCTTTAAGAATCTCTTAAAGAAGCCTGATTTTTAACTACCTGAACTTAGGAGACTGGAGGAAGTGGGCAAAAGCAATGATCCTAACTTTTGCCCCTACCACCGTATGATAGGTCATAATTTGGAAGATTGCTTCACATTTAATGACTGGCTTGAACATACCTTCAAGACCAGTGTGTTGACCTCATTTTTAGGATGAGCTCTCAACCCCTCCATCTTAGACATGACTCCTCTTAGAATTTAAGAGATCCTTAGTCTTAAGACACATCTAGTGATTAGGTTGGACACTCAATCTAGTCCTAGAGACTTAGAAGAGTTAGCCATAGGAATAGGTCATGCCTTAGGGGTATTAGAAAAATTTTCCTACCCTATAGCTTGAACCAAATTCCTCTCTTCCTTCCTTCAAGTCAAACTCCAAATCATATCAACATCAAAACTAAATCAATTCTAGCTTAATTGATTCTCTTCAAACCCAAATTAGTTCCAAATGATTGAAATTCATGATCAATTCTAAATGATTAAAGCTTATGATTGAAAATCCAAGTCAAAAATCTTTCATAAGTCCTTTGTCTCCCTCTTAAGGACTTAGCCTAAATATAATCCAAATCAACTAAAACTCATGAAATTTTCTCACAATCCATTTATATTGTCATTTATATTCACATATATAAATGAAATATTAATTCAAATCAATCAAACTAAATCCAAAATTCAAATTCAAATAAAAAAATCTTTCAAAAGTCACTTTGAGTCCCTCTTAAGGACTTAGCCTAAATCAAATTCAAATCACTTCAAATCCTTAAAATTTTCTCATAACTCATTTATATTTTCATTTAGATTCACTTATATAAATGAGATATAAATTTAAATCAATCAAACTAAACCCAAAATCAAATCCAAAAAACATGGTCAAATTCTAAATATTTTCTAAGTCCTTTGATTCCCTCCTATGGACTTAGCCTAAATCAAATTCAAATCACTTCAAATCCTTGAAATTTTCTCATAACTCTTTTTTATCTCCATTTATATTCACATATATAAATGAAATATAAATTCAAACAACCAAAACAAACTCCAAAAATCAAACTTAGATTCAATCAAAATTCAACCTAAGCCTTTCAAGTCAAATTCTTGAGCTTAGCCAAATCAACTTCAAATCAAGCCAAGCCCTTGATTTCTTCATGATTCAATTAATCCTTCAATCATGAATCTAAATATAAATTCAAACTTCAATCATCAATCCAAAACTCAATTCAAAAATCAAACCCAAGTCAAACTCATATTCACCCTTTGAACTTGAAATTATCAAATGAACCAAAACCCATTTGACTTCAAACCACTTGCAAATGAATTTATATTTTAATCATAAGTCCATATGTAAGTTTAATCAAACTCAAATCAAGCTTTGACCAAGTCATTTGACCCACTTAGGCTCACTTGACCCAAAGTGGCCAAAAGTACCCCTTCTGAGCCAAATTATAATCCTAGCGAAATTGGATTGAACTAAGCCCACCTAAGCCTCTCACCATGATCAACAATCATCATAAGATGATCAATCACTCAAATTGGGTCAAACTAAGTCAAACCTAAGGGTTGACCAAGTCAACACTTAGAAAAAATGAAACCCAACATAGCCAAAATCCACCATAAGCCAAATTGATTGAAACCCTTGATCAAAACTCATTCATGATCAATGTTTGAAGTTGACCAGGTCAACATTTGAGCCTAACCTAGCCCAATTGGCCACTTGACCAAACTTGACCCAACTTGACCTAAAAAGTCAAAATATGTCAAAACTTGATCTAAGCCAAATTGATTGAAACCAATGGGTCAAGTTCAATTCATATCACTTGTTGAACTTGACCAAAGCTTCAATTGGCCAACTAGACCTAACTTAGCCCAATTGACCATGAACCCAACTTGACCTAAAAGGTCAAATTGAGCCAAACTCAAATATAAACTAAATTGATTAGAAATGAAGATACCAATCCATTTCAAATGACTAACTAAACTTAAACCAACCCATGACCTAACCCAAATAGGTCAAATGGATCAAATTGGTTAACTTGACCCATTTGACCTAAATGAACTCAATTGAACCAAATTCAAACATAAACCAAAATGAATCAAACCAAAGCCATCAAAATATTTCAAATGGTCATTTGAACTTGACCCAACCCTTGGTTTGACCCAATTTGACCAATTGGTCAACTTGACCCATTTGACCTAAATAAGTCAACATGAGCCAAATCACATCAAACCAATTCCAAATTCAATGAAACTTGGTCTAACCCATTTTTCAAACATACCAAACATATTCAAATTGAAATCCAAGTCAAATGACCATTTTATCCTTAGGCCATAGGCTAAATTTTGGCCAAATCCACTTAGAATTTGGTCAAATCCTCTTCATGATGACTTGACACTCTCTTAGTGAACCAAGTGGACATTAGGGAGTATGGTGCACCTAGCCCAATGAGTTTGGGTCAGCCCAACCTAACCTAAGATCAAAATCAATCACCTCACTTGATATTAAATACATGGAATCCTCCCTCCACCTTGTTTGAGCATATGGCCACCTCACTCACTCCTCTGGACAAAACTAAATGCCATGCTACTCTAAACAGTTCAAACAACCCATTAAATAGGGTCAATTGAATCAAAATGGTAAGCTCCTTAACAACCATCCGATCCTTCAAGGGGGAGATATACTCCCCCTAATTCCATCCAAGCTTCACAGTCTCATACTCGATTGAGCTAAGGGAAGCCAGAGCAGCCATTGCCAAGTGATCCTAAGCTTCCTAAAGTGATTTCAACTTCTCCATTTTTAGATTTTCTCAAACCGAAAATAGGGGAGCTCCGTTGAAATTCAAACATACTCCACACTCAACACCAAGCTAATTCACTTTGCAAGATTCATCAGGTAGCTCGATCAAACTCACCCAAGCCTTCACATAGGCTCTAAAGGCAAGGGAGGACTACTCTTGATCAAGATCGAGCCTACTTGAAGGGGAGCTTGGCCTCTAGAAGGATCCATCCAATATCAAGACCTCAAACTCTCAACAAAGCTTCATCTCCACTAGACGATGCTTCTCTAAGGGAATCGAGCACCGGTGATCACCTCCGACGAGGTAAGCCATTGCACCAATCTCAATCTAGCCATGGCTTGGTCCTTATGAAGTGAAGTTTTATCTCATGCAAATCTAGCCGTTGGATGTATCCCCCTTTACCCTTAGATGGTTTGCGTTGAGTTTGGATCCATTCTGAGCTCAATCGAGCTTGGATCTTCTCCTAGAAGATGGACGACATCCATTTCTCATAGAGAAGAATAGGGAAGGATCATGGGCCATCCATCCACTTATTTTGGATGGATGGCCATGATCAAAGACACATAGATCCCACAGATTATCCCTTTAGAACTACATATGTAACCTCAGCCGTCCGATCCTTGATCAAACGGGTGAGGAAAAAGTGTGTAGCATCGCTGCTGATGAGGCATTATGTTGGGACAACTTAAATATCAAATCTCATCATGCCACATGGAAAGTGCATGCCGTGTTAGCGATCCACATGGCACCGATAGGATTAAACATTTAATTAAGCTATTAAATCACCTAATTAACCATGAAAACTTCCTAAATTCATATCTATGCCTAGAAAAATCAAAAAAATATGAAATAAATTGCATTTGATAGATAATTGAACATAGAATATTCTAAAAATAATTTCATTGGATTTTGAATAGTGCTTTGTTTTGGATTTAAGTTTTATTGGGAATGTTATTTTATTAATTACCCTCTAATTATTTCACTAATTAATCCCAAACTTCTTGTGAATAATTAGTGGGATGACTCCTACTTTTGCTAATTTTCTTGGGATTTATTGGTGGTTTAATTAGAGGAATTATTAGTTCATCCCTTAATCACTCCTTTAATATAATTAAGCTTAATTAAGGGTATAATTAATGGTCTAACCTTTTGATTGAGTCAATTAATTCTTGCTTAAGTAAATATGAGGTTTAGGAAATAATTTTAGGATACTTTCCTTAAGATATTTCTTAAACCCCCTTAGTTCCTTAATCCAACCTTAATTAAGGGTTAATTCACTAATTATCCCATTAATTAATTTCATAAAATTCTAAAACCATCTAGAACTTAACCAATCCATCTTGGGTAGATGCTTAGGTGTTCAATAACCTAAGTATATTAAGGTGATCAGGTATGTCATCAAGGTATAGTGTACTATCTTGAAAGATAGAAATCACTATCCTTTAATAGAACCAATCACCTTAATAAGGACTCCTAAGGACGATGGGTCTGCATATGTTCCTGAGATTCTTCCCCTACTTTACATGGAAAAGTAAAGCAGGGTTTATTTTAAACCAAGTTCATTAAGTTTCCTACAGGAGCAAGCCCCCATAGTTAATTACATCCTAAGGGACAAGATCCCTTAGGAAAACTCTCGATTAAGGTAAATAATCATTATGTTTGAAGCTTTCAATAGGAAGGACTATCAATCAATTGATTTATTTTTTGAAGATCAATGGGATTGATCAAAAGAGAGAGTTTTTATCAAAGACAAAATAGGAAATAAGTAGGAGATGCTCAAGATGCTAGAAAACCTAGCGAGTATCTCAAACTATCATATAATTGGGCTTTACATTTTTTAAATTGATTTAGTTTGTTTAAGTTGTATTTTTCATTAGAAATTTAGGACTTGTGATTCCTTAACACAAGATTAAGAAAGTGCCTAAGAGTTGAGAAATTATGCTTATGGCCCCCAAAGGGGAGAAGCAACCTCAGAACCTAAATCTAAAGAGCTTCGTTGAGGGCCAGAAGCACAACCTAAATCTAAGGCAAAAATGAGAAATTGGTTTGCCTTCACAAAAGAGGACAAACCACCCAACAGCTTGGACTTACAACCACCTAGGGTGGCCCCAACTAACTCGTCTTATGATTTTAAATAAATTTAGGCAAGTCTTTATGCTTTATGCAAGATAGCTAGGCTATTTTTATTTAGAAAGAGACTAAGTCCTTAAACTCACTCCCTAAAGAGACTAGATCATGTAAAGGGAATGCTTCAAATGACCTAAATCTAATGCATTTCAAATTTAATTTTTCAATTTTATTTTGGACAATCATTTTGACTCAAGCTAATAGGATTTTTATGACTAATGCATGAGAAATCAGATTATTGGCCAAAATCAACGAGAAGGTAGCAGCTGAGTTTCCACCACGTCCCTCAAAGGTCAAGCCGGGTTCTCTAGCAAATGTGGAAGCCCTCCAATAAAGAGTGAAATAAGATGCATTTGTTCATGATATTATAAATAAATGCTCATCTAGCTAAGGGGTTGCTAATTCTTTTATCTTGATTTTAATCCTAAGCTTTATGTGAGATTATGAGTTATTTAATTTTAATTTTAATTGTTAAGTTGGGTAAAAGATTTATCTTTCCCTAAAGAGCCTAATCCTCATCCAGGCCATACATAAAGCAAGGAAGAATATAGGAAAAACATGCCACTTATTGCAAAATCTAAACAAATCATCAAACAATTTATAAAGCTAATCACAAAAAGAATAAATGGCCATTTGTGGCCGAGCACCACCACACAAACCCAAAAATTATCAAATATGGGTAGCCAAGCTCTACCCTTATGCAACTCGGATTACACATGAATTAAATTAAAATTAAGCTAAGGAATTTATTGTTATGGGGGTCTTCAAGCTTTATTCTTCTTTCTTCTTTCTTCTTTGGTTCTTTCCTTTGGATGGTTGGATGGTGGATGCTCCAAGGATTTACATGGTACATAAGATGGGCTCTTATGACAAATATTCATCCTAATCCCCATAACAAATCATTCTAAAATCCTACTTATACAAATTTTACATGAAAAGGAAAAGTATAAATCTAACTAACACTTGCAAAATAAAAGTTAGTTAAATCACACTGCACAAATCCCAAGCATGTATATTGGACTTATCACCCCACACATGTGTGACTAAGTCCACCTGAGCTATGGATTATGCTTAGGGGTATAAGCACCTGCAAACAAGAAGCATTTATATTTTTATTTATGATAGTGCCCTTTAAGCACAATCCCCTACAGAAAAGAATATTTAGGCTAAGCACGTCCTACCATTCATTCTACAAGCATAGATCCTACCATTCAGTCTAAAACATATATCATAAAATAAAATAAAGCATCAAACCATGCATCGATGTAATCTAAAGCTAGAAGTAGTGACTAAAGCTAATATGTGTGCTTTGAAGGCTTGTGTGGTATGCTTGGCTTAAGAATTTGGGTTTAAATTTTCTAAGTGTGAAGAACATGTTCAACTTAGAGGAGGGTTTCATCTAAGTTGTTTAGTGTTTTGAGTTATTTTTATTTCATGTTTTAATTTGGTTTAAGTTAAACCTACAATTAATTACTATGTTATGAAGAGAGGGAAAGAGAAGAGAACTTCTCTTTCCTTCCCTAATCCTTAAGTAATTTTCTAAAGTAGGTTCATGTTTTAATTTTACTTAGGTGAATGTTTTGATTAAATATTTTAATTAATCCTAAGTTTAGATCAACTCTAAACAAACATATCCAAAAAGAAAGACATTTTAAGATTAAGGAAAATGAATCAAAATTCACATAACACACATTATTTCAATTCTTTTCCAACATATATAACATGCATATGGATGGACCCTAAGCATATCTATACATGCAAATGAGAGTAGCTAACACATTTTATAATGCATGCTAAGTAATCCATTTAAGACAATTTAGAAGTTGAACATGCATGATTTTTCTTAAGTAGAATAGGTTTTCCTTATCCAAAATTTCACATACATACATGAAAGTAAGAAAGGCATAAGTGAGTACATCATCATTGTTAACCAGAAGTAAAAGGTACAATACCTACTTAGGGCAACTTAAAGCCTCACAATCTCGGGGTTATCCAGACTAATATACCACTTTCCTTAAGTACAAACATGCATATAAAAGAAATGAAATAGAAAATAAAAATGCAAAAATTATTTAATGAATTTATTTTTGTTTATGAAATTTATTCATGCAAGTGTATGCAATCCTTCTTAGATGATAGCATAGGGATAAACAGGGTATAGAATTAAGTAAGTGTTGTGTTCTTTCCAAATGAACCCTACATCTTACCAACTCCTATTCAAAACAATGCTAACATAAGAAGGAAAGAAAAGGCCACACTAAACATGACTTTATAATCTGTCACATGCAAGCTTATAATTAAAGTATAAGTAGCATACTTTTAGATTTGGTATTTCATTTATGTATTTTAAAAATAATTTGGATTTAATAGTGATAATAGCCACTCATATTTTACTTTAGCCAACACATGCACATTTGACATAAAGTAAACAATTTTCATTTTTAAAATTGAAACATGAAATTATGAATGCATGAATCACATGGCATACAACTTAACATGTTGGGAAAAATCCAAAGTAATGAAACCATGTAAACAAACTCACTTTACTTAAATCCTAAAAACATTTTTAAGGAATAAGAAAATTTAGAATAAATCAAAGTGAATTTCAAAATGATTTTTTGTTTAGTTTGAAGTTTGACTTAGTTTTGAAAAGGTGAGATGAGTTTATTGTTCCTAACCCATTCCCATATGTGTTGTGTATTTTTGTTTAATTTTTAATTCATTAGATCCATTTTTATGCATTGATTAAGTTATGGTATGAATTAAGTGGCTTAATTAACCCTAACCTACAACACCTTAGAAAAATTAACTAAGTAATTATGAGCCAATGAGATGACATAAAACCCATAGGGTATTTAAATTTGCAATGCACCTAATAATGAAAAGTCCTAATGCAATTTGGCTCACAATTAAAAGTTAATTAAGCTAAGGGGTTTAGCTTAAGTACTTTTAAAACACCCTTTCATACTTATGAAAGGGGTTTTAATTTCCTTAATTAATGATTAAAAACCTAAGCATCTACCCAAGGTAGATTAATTAAGTTATGAAACTTTTTAGAATTTTTGGAAATTATTTAAAGGGGTGATTAATGAGTTAAACTATTAATTAAGAGGGATTAAAGAGAGAAAAGGGGGTTTAGGGAATAGCTTAGAGGAAATGCCCCAAAATTATTCCATAAAACCCCTACTCACTAGATCTGACCTTAATCAAACTTAATCATAGGGTAAATCCACTAATCACATCTTAATTACTCTTTAATTACATGAAAGGGGTAATTAGGAAATGAGCTAGCAATTTTCTCTATTAAGCCCTCAATAAATCTTAAGAAAATTAGAAAGGCAGAGGTCATCCCCAAAAATGAACCCTAGAAATTTGAGATTAATTGATGACATAATTAAAGAATAATTAGCTAATTAAAATTCTCAAAGAAATCTAAATTCAGAGAAAAGGGTAATTCAAAATACTTTGAAATTATTTTAAAAATGTTTTAGATGAAATTATCTTTCCATAGCATTTTTTTCTTTTATTTTTTTGATTTTCTATGAAGAGTTATGAATTTTAGAAGATCTAGGGATTAATTAGGAATTAATTAGGTAAATAACTAATCCCTGACTAATCTCAACTCACGACGTGATGCATGGCGGTGGCGGTGAGCACGCTTTACACGCATCACGCCGTGAGCCACCCACTTAAATGTCACATCGAGAAGGCGGCTGGTGGCACACACGTTAATATCCTTGGTCGTCCGATCAAAGATCGGACGGCTAAGGATTCACCCACGGTTTAAAATAGATAAAGGATTTCTAAAATGTGCCAAATAATCTCAGTCGTCCATCAAAAAATCACGGATGGACAGTTGAGATGAGCCAAGTTCTTCCCTGAGGATTAATGGAGACTATCCATGATCTAAGGGCAGATTCGAGCCCGATCTAGCATGAAATCATACAAGACTCAACCCACAACATCTAGGCATCATTATCAACCTATCCAACAGTTGATTTCTCATGCAATGAAAATTCCTTTCACAAATGACCAACACCTATCAAGCTAAGTGGCTAGAAAATTACATGCCTCGTCAGAGGTGATCACCGGTGCTCGAGCTCGATGAGGTAGCTTCATCTCGTGGAGATGAAGCCCTGTTGAAAGTTTCAAGCCTTAGGGTTGAGTGGATCTTCCTACGGACTGTCACCACTTGATCTCCTTGTGGCTTTGATCCAATTGAGGCTCTCCTTATTGTGGGAACTCAAATGGATGCTTGGGCAAGTTCAAATTGGTCCTTAGAAGGAGTGTGTAGAAGGAATTTGGATGGGATCAAGTGTAGAGGAAGTTGGCTTATCACTCCACCTCCCTTATTTTTGCATAGTGCAAAATTGAGAAGGAAGAATTCTAATCCCCTCTCAAACCTTGGGAAAGCTCTCTAATGATTGCTAAAGGTTCCTAGGCCTCAATCGAGTGTGAGTGAAGTGAATTTTCATTGAATTAGGGGGAGTATATCTCCCCCTATGACAATCGGATGACCGAGCATAAACTTGCCATTTTGATCTAATTGATTAGATTAGGGAGGTTGTTTAAGCTATTTTTAGTGTGCACATGGTCGGTTTGATCGCTTGAGTGGAATGCCAACTTCCCATGTGCTAAAATTGAGCTTAGGAGGGAATATGAAAACTCAATTTCAAGCCATGTGATCGGGTTTGGTCCATGGCTCAAATGGGCTGACCCAAACCCATTGGGTTGGGTGCACCACTCATCACTAAGTCTCCTTGAGCTTTTAGGAAAGCCTCAAGTGATTGTGATGAGGGTATGATAAAAATACCCATGGGGTAGCCCAAAATTTGTTCTATGGCCTAGGGTTAAAATGGTCATTTTTCTATTTTTTTTCACTTTGGGTATGTTTGGCATGTTGAGATAATAGATTTTGCCAAGTTTCATTAGATTTGAAATCCATTTGATAGGGTTTGGCTCATGTTGACCCATTTAGGTCAAAATGGGTCAACTTGGGTCAAGTTGACCAATTGGTCAAATTGGGTCAAACTAAGGGTTGGGTCAAGTTGGTTTGACCATTTGAAATATTTTGGTGGCTTTGGTTTGGTTCAATTTGGTATAGATTTGATTTTTTCTCATATGACTTCATTTAGGTCAAATGGGTCAAGTAGACCTATTTGACCCATTTGACCTATTTAGGTTAGGTCAAGGGTAGGTTTAGGTTTGTTTAGTCATATGGAGTGGATTGGTATCTTTGTTTCCAATCAATTTGGGTTAAGTTCAATTTTGGCTCAACATGACCCCTTTAGGTCATGTTGGGTCTAAGGTCAATTAATGGGGGGTCTAGTTGGCCAATTGAGACTTCGGTCAAGTTCCACAAGTAATTTGGATGGACTTGACCCATTGGTTTCAATCAATTTGGCTTAGATCAAGTTTTGACATATTTTGGCCCTTTAGGTCAAAATGGGTCAACATGGGTCAAGTGGGCCAATTAGGTTAGGTTAAACTTGGTCAAGTTCAACATGGGTCATGAATGAACTTAGATCAATGGTTTCAATCAATTTGGACTATAGTGGATTTTGGCTATGTTGAGTTTCATTTTATGTTAAGTGTTGACTTAGTCAACCCTTAGGTTTGACTTGGTTTGACCCAGTTTGATTGATTGATCATCCCATGATGATTGTTGATCATGATGGGAGAGAAATATGAGTTTGGTTCAATCCAATTTGGTTAGGATCAAAAGTTGGCTGAACTAAAGAAATTTTGTGATTATTCAATCTGTTAAAGCACACGTTGCTAGGCTGATAACTCAATAGTATAAGCCGGAAGGCTGTGTCATCTATATATATCCTTCAACGAATCTGTCAAAGCAGCAAGCACAGGGTTCATCACATACATACACTTCCTGACAAGTCAATGTTGACAAATCAAGTCAATCCTTCATCAAGTCCATCATGCTCGAAGCTAAGAAAGAAGGAATTTCAAATCTGATCAAGCACGGATAAACCGATTCCCTAGCGGAGGCCTTCATCAAAACAAGATGACTAATTCCTCCATCAAACCCAACCAAGCATGAAGCTAGGGTCGGCGGAGGCTCAAATATGCAAGAACATAAAAGAAAGAGATCTTCAGTAAAGCCATTGAAGCATATAGTAGATGGTGTAAGAACTCTTATCAATCCGACAAGTCGATTCTAACAAATCAGTCAAGCCCGTCATTTAGTATGTCCTGAATAAGGCAGGATACTAATGACAAATCTATAAGCTCCATATTAGGCTAAAATGATCCAAGCTATGGAAAGCCCCAAATGGTAATCAATTTTCAACAAACGTGACTCGCTCCATACGTGAATCATATTTATTAGGGGGCATTTGTTGACCTCCACATGTGTCATAAATCAAGATAAGCCCACAAATCAAATTCGATGAACTTCAGAGGTGAAAGTGCACAAATTGAGGCTCAAAATGCACTGAACATCCCTGAAAATGGTCGAAGTGACCTCCAATCAATGAATGAACTTTGCCATCACATTTAGAATGTCAAAATTGATCAGAATATAAACATTGCAAAATCTAATGATCAATCGATTAAGTGATCGAGCTATCAATGTGTCGACACGCATATCAGAGTCGAGAAGCTACAATAACATTCAAACGACCTCTGTTCATAAAATTGATTATGCCATTAGTTTCAAAACATCAAAAACTATCAAATGAGATTATCTGCGCCTAATTCAGACGAGTCTGCACAAATGTCGAATGATTTGAAGTGATAACACATAAATCGAGGCTGAAATGCACAAGGCGTCATCAAAATCAACTCAAATGACCTCCGATCGATGAATGGACTTACCATCACATTTAGAATATTAAAATTGGTCAGGATATAAATATAGTACAACTTAATGGTCAAATGATCAAGCACTCGAGTCATCAACATGCTTGCACATATATCGAGATCATGAGGCACCGACACAAGACAAACAATCTCTGTTCATGAAACTGATTGCACCATTGGCTTTGAAACATCGAAAACTATCAAATAAGACTGTTCACACTCAATTCGGATGAGTCTGCATGAAAATTGAGCGGTTGAAAGTCGCGACGTGCATTTCGAGCTAAAATTGACTCAATTTGGCACCGACTCAAACCAAACGGCCTCCGATCGCAAAATGGATAGCGCCATTGCGTTCAGAATAATGGAATTACCCTAAATCAATATATATATTGACTATGTGTATTTATCAACGTGAAATCTAAATTGAAATAATTTAAATTAATTTAAAATTAATTTTAAAATTCCCAAATTACCCCCGTGCTCACCCATTTCCCTCTAGTTTCAGTTTTTTGAAAAAAAATTGCCAAAAAAAATAAAAATAAAAAAAATTGAAAAATGAAACCACTCCCCCATTTTGCAACTTCCCCCTCATTCTCTCCCACTCTCTCTCTCCTGCACTCCCCCTCTCGGCACAGAAGGTAAAATTTTTTTTCTTTTTTAATTTTCGTTAGAATCACGGCACTGCTCGTCTCGTGGCACATCATACAAGAGAATAGAAGGTGTTAATTAAAGCATTCTTAAATATACCTGCATGGGCCCCGATACTATGCTGGATGTTTAAATTCAAGTGTTTGAGGATGCTGCACGGGTTGCTACCCGATTTAGTCTTATGACTGGGTCCAGGTTAACAAAACTTAAAAAATCTATTATATGAGTCTCAACTTAGTAAAATCTCTGAGAAGTTAATTCTGTCACATGATGGTAAATCCGATCCTCTATTAAGATCTAAACAAAGTCGATAGGATCTAAAGTTCTT
Source organism: Cymbidium sinense (assembly GCA_021442155.1). Taxonomy (NCBI): domain Eukaryota; kingdom Viridiplantae; phylum Streptophyta; class Magnoliopsida; order Asparagales; family Orchidaceae; genus Cymbidium; species Cymbidium sinense. Next base: position 104,013,380 of record CM038215.1, read on the forward strand.
AAGTATAGGGATACTTCCATCAAAATGTGATTCTATTTTCAAATCAAATCCATCTCAAATTAAATAGCAATATAAAAAGTGTTTAAATGAAACTTTATCATTAAAATCTTAAAGCAAAACTCAATCTATCCACATTCTGCAATTATTTGTCGAGAGTGATAAATTAAGAAAACTCTAGCTCATAAAGGACCCAATGTCAAATCAAGTGTTATGCTATGTTCACTCTCAATCAATCTCTTGCCAGTAAGGATGTGACCCATGTCCTCTGACTACATGGCTTAGCCATCAGGCTCAACAGATGAAGCATTTATGACCAGAGTCCTCTGATCGGGTGGTTTGGCCAGTAAGGCTTTATTATATTACGATCACGATCATAGCCCGTATGCTCCCCAATGGCTCTGCCCTTTGAGTTGTAAATCATAGGGTATACTTGATAGGGAAAACAACCCTCTATCAGCTAAGGTAGACTTAAGACTGTCTCCTTAGATAAATACCACCCCAGGTCTACAAGGATTTCTTGGATGATGTAACCCATGTGTTGTTGATAAGAATCTTTCAGTCAGGTTGGGTTGACTAGCTCTTCTAACTAAGTAGACTAGGGACCACGATGACCCAGGATGATGAAACCATGGGAACTATATCGGCCATGTCATCATTCACCCAACCATCTAGTTTAAGCTAAAATGATGAATTTCATAATCTCAAATTCTAAAACTCCACATGCTTCTACTATACGTTACGCATTTAAGCGATCTAATGACTAGCCTTAATCGAAAGTTCTCTCTCACTTATTGAGAGGAGTAATTAACTATAGGGGCTTGCGCCTATAGGAAACCTGGAACCAGATCTAAAGTCCTCACCAAATGAGGATGAAATCTCTAGGTAGTTATCTACTATTCCATCTGTCTTCTAAAAATTACATCGACACTTAAATCACACTCTCTTCAATTCAATATTGTTGAGAGGTCGGTGGTGAATTTTTAGAGCCCACAGATTTCTAGAAACTCCGTTGGGGACAAGATTTTCTTTCCATCTTTGGCTAGTCATACACGTGCTATAGTAGCAACTAAATATTTGAAAATTCAAAATAAAAAATGTTGATTTAAAGGTGTCATAAATTCAAATTACTAATGTATAAAACTCTATGATGAATGAATTCTTCTATAGAGTATATCTTTATTACACTATTATTTTATTCTGTAGTACCTCTGCATCTTGAAAGTATAGGGTGAAGTAATAATTACTAATTACTAATCCTCATCTTTCATTTTTACAGAATGGATCTACAGAGCACTCCTTTCACTGTTCAGCTAGGGCGTGGTGCAAACATCTGCCTAGCTAACATCGTCATCAACACAGGAGATGTTGGGGCTACCATTCAATTTGGTAGCTTGAATTTTCTGGCTATCGTAGCTGCAACTCCTAAAGTACCCACCCATGGTACATTCATCCGAGGCCATGCTGGAAGGCCTGAAGTTATTGAAGCTCCTCTTAGCTACGTTCACCAATTAGTTCAGCAGCCAACCATTGTTAAGGAGTTCCCTTGATAGAGAACTTCAATTTCCAAAAGGCTAGGTCAATCTGAAGCCTCCATGATGAAAAGAATCATCAGTGGGCAATTTGTGTCTTTAATGCCTTATAGTACGATTACTTCGTCGATTGAACCTTTCGTACTTGGAAAGCATGATCATGAAACTTCCTCATCAGGAAGTAAATTAACCAGAAGATAGAGATGAAGAAGAAATGCTGAGCTGAGGGCTCAGTAGATTCTCTTCAAATGACCTACTGAACAAGCGACACTGCTGCCATAAGTGAGTATTCCTACCTACAACAACTTTGATAATCTAAAGTGGGTAAAAAAGAATAGCTCTACTGGTGAAGTAAAATAGTCCTTCTGGAACCAACCACATTAAGCTCCACCACCACAGAGGAGACAACCTGAAACACTGTCTGCTAGAGTACACAATGTTCTCAAAGTAGCCTATGATAGAAGCTTAATGAAAAGAAGATTTTAGAAGCCTGTGGTGATGAAAAATACTGAAGCTCCACCAAGAAAGTTGCCATCTCTTTTGGTAACTAGCCATCGAGCCCAGTACGCTTCGCATGGTGAGCATCAGAGCGTGGCACTTGGACCGTGTGTCTAAGAATCTGCTACTAAAAGATCCCAATAAAAGGGTAAATATATATGGAGGCCAAGGCCCTATAATGAAACTTTGAATAATGGAAGAGGTATGACATCTGATACATATACTTCAAAAATCCACCTCAAAATAACTCATCAGAAGTGGATACTAAAAAGAAAGGATATCACTGATGAAATACATGATGGTCGACACCCTAAAAAATCCTCTAGGGGATCCCATCGCCGATCAGATTCACCATAATAAGAGAAGGTTGACTTTGATTGCAGTCCTTTAATAGAAGAAGTGTTTGTTCCACACATTGAACTAGAGATCCACTAAAAACATCGATAAAAAATTCATGTACAAGAAGAAAATAATGAAGAGGACACTATGGAAGTGGAAGTTGTCTATATGGTTAGAGATATAGATGAACTCTCCGCTCAGCACCATCAGCAACTACATGAACTCAAGGAACCTGAACCTGAATTTGACATTTATGAAGAAGAGTCTTCACAGAAGCAAATAGAAGATGGATCTTTAGTCTCTACTGAAGAAGAAGAAGAAGAAGACCAAAATGAGAAAGAGATCATGGGTGTCGAAGCTGTCTACATGGTTGAACTAGGAAATGATCAGCTTGGTACATGCTTTTATACTCAAGATCGGCATTCTGCCAAATAGCTCTGCAAAATGCATAAGAAGAAGGATAGTTAAGTTCTTCCCCTAAAAATGAGTAGGGAGCAGAACAATAATAGGAAATAGAGGAAGAGGAAGAGCCTATACTTGTTGACGCCTGTGGTGAATAAATTCCTTATAGGGAAGTCGCCTTTCAAATTTGTGGAGAAAAGAAAGAGGAGACCTATAGAAATTCATCTTGTTAAGATGCCACATAGATTCACAGATGTACTTATTTAGGTGATCGAGTATGTCTTCAAGGAAATAGTGTACTATCTCGAGAGATAGAAATCACTACCCTTTAATGGAACCAATCATCTCAATAAGGACTCCTAAGAACGATGAGTCTGCATATGTATCAGAGATTCTTCCTACTTTATATGGAAAAGTAAATCATGATTTATTTTAAACCAGGTCTGTTAAGTTCCCTACAGGGGCAAGTCCCCATAGTTAATTACATCCTAAGGGACGGGATCCCTCAAGAAAACTCTTGATTAAGGTAAATGATCGTTGTCTTTGAAGATTTTAATAGGAAAGAACTATGAATCAATTTGTTTATATTTTTGAAGATAAAATGAGATTGATCAAAAGATGGAGTTATTATCAAAGCCAAAATGGAAGATAAGTAGGAGATGCCCACGATGTTAGAAAACCTAGTGAGCATCTCAAACTATCCTATAGTTAGGTTTTACATTTTAGAAATTGTTTTAGTTTGTTTGAGTTGTATTTTTCAATAGAAATTTAAGACTTAAGATTCCTTAACACAAGATTAAGGAAATGCTTAAGAGGTGATGAATTATGCTTATGGCCCACAAAGGAGAAAAGCTACCTCAGAACCTAAATCTATGGAGCTTCGATGAGGGTCAGAATCATAACCTAAATTTAAGGTAAAAATGAGTAATTGGTTTGCCTCCACAAGAAAAGACAAACCACCCGATAGCTTGGACTTATAACCGCCTGGGGGGTGGCTGCCAACTAACTCCTACAATTTTAAATACATGTAGGGAAGTCTTTATGCTTATGTAAGATAGCTAGGCTATTATTATTTAAAAAGAGACTAAATCCTTAATTCCACTCCCTAAAGAGACTAGATCATGTAAAGGGACATACTTCCAATGGCCTAAATCTAATTTCATTACTATTTTCATTTTGGACAATTATTTTTGACTCAGGATAATAAGATTCATGTGACTAATGCATGAGAAATTAAATTATTAGCCAAAATCAGCGAGAAGGGAGGAGATGACTTGCAACCATGACTCTCAAAGGTCAAGCTGAGTTTTTCTGGCAAAGGTGGAAGCTCATCAAGATGCATTTGTGCATGATATTATAAAGAAATGCTCATCCAGCTAAGGGGTTGCTAATTCTTTTATCTTGATTTTAAACCTAAGCTTTAGGTGAGGTTATGAGTTATTTAATTTTCATTTGAGTTGTTAGATTGATTAAAAGATTTATTTTTACCTAAAGAGCCTAATCCACATCTAGGACATACATAAAGCAAGGAGGAAACTAGGAAAATTATGCCCTTTAATGCAAAAACTAAACAAATCATCAATCAATTTATAAAGCTAATCGCAAAAAGACTAAATGGTCATTGTGGCTGGGCACCACCGGACAAACCCAAAAATATCAAATGTGGGTAGCCGAGCTATACCCTTATACAAACTGGATAAAAAATGAATTAAATTACAATTAAGCAAGGAATTCATTATTATGGGGGTCTTCAAGCTTCATTTCTTCTTTCTTATTTTCTTTTATTTTTCTTTTCTTCTTTTGGTTCCGCCTTTAGAAGGTTGGATGGTAGATGCTCTAATGCTTCACATGGTGCATAAGATGGGATCTTATGACCAATGCTTATCCTAATCCCAATAACAAGTATTCTAAAATCCTAATTGTACAAATTTTTACATGAAAAGGAAAAGTGGAAATCTAACTAACACCTGTAAAATAAAGGTTAGCTAAAACACACCACACAAACCCCAAGTATGTATATTGGAATTGTCACCCCACACATGGGTGATTAAGTCCACCTAGCCTATGGATTATGCTTAGGGGCATAAAGCATCTGCAAACAAAAGCATTTATATTTTTATTTATGATAGCACCCCTTAAACACAATCCCCTGTATAAAAAAATAATTAGACTAAGAATGTCCTACCATTCATTATACGAGCATACACCCTAACATACAGTCTACAATATATATCATAAAATAAAACATAACATCAAACCATACATCGACCTAACCTAAGGCTAGAAGTGGTGACTTAGGCTAATGTGTGTGCTTTGAGGGCTTATGTGGTATGCTTAGTTAGGGCTTTAGGTTCAAATTTTCTAAGTGTGAAGAACATGTTCAACTTAGAGGAGAGTTCCATTTAAGTTATTTAAGTATTTTGGGTTGATTTTATTTCATGTTTTGATTTGGTTTAAGTGGATGCTACAATTAATTACTAAGTTATGAAGATAGGGAAAGAGAAGAAAACTTCTCTTTCCTTCCTTAACCTAAGTAATTTCTAAAGTAGGTTCACATTTTAGTTTCATTTAGGTGAATGTTTTGATTAAATCTTTTAATTAATCCTAAGTTTAGATAAACTCTAAACAAACCTATTCAAAAAGAAAGGCATTTTAAGATTAAATAAAATGAATCAAAATTCACATAACACACATTACTTCATTTCTTTCCCACCACATATAACATGCATATGGATGGACCCTAAGCATATCTATACATGCAAATGAAAGTAGTTAACACACTTTATGATGCATGCTAAATAATTCAATTAAGAAAATTTTGAAGTTGAATATGCATGATTTTTCTTAAGTAGAAAAGGTTTTCCTTATCCAAAATTTCACATACATACATGAAAGTAAGAAAGGCATAAGTGAGTATAAAACCATTGTTAACCAGATGTGTAAGGTACAAGACCAACTTAGAGCTACTTAAAGTATCGCAACCTCAGGGTTGTCCAGACTAATATACCACTTTCCTTAAGTACAAAAATTTATATAAAAGAAATGAAATAGAAAAGGAAAATGCAAAAGTTGTTTAATGGATTAATTTTTGTTTATACAATTTATGCATGCAAGTATAGGTAACCCTTCTTAGGTGAGAGCATAGGGATGAATAGGGTATGGAATTAAGTAAGTGTTGGGTTCTTTTCAAATGAACCCTACATCTTACTAACTCCTATTCAAAACTATACCAACATAAGAAAGAAAGGAAACCTATGCTAAACATACTTTTATAATCCATCACATGCAAGCTTATAGTTAAAGTATAAGTAGCACACTTTCAGATTTGATATTTGATTTATGTATTTTTGAAACTAATTTGGATTTAGTAGTGATAATAGCCACTCATATTTCTACTTTAGCCTACACATGTAAATTTGACATAAAGTAAACAATTTCATTTTAAAATTTGAGAAATGAAATTGTGAATGCATGAAATCACATGGCATACAACTTAACATGTTGGGGAAAGATTCAAAGTAATGAAAGCATGTAAACAAAATCACTTCACTTAAATCCTAAAGACATTCTTATCGAATAAGAAAATTTAGAATTAATCAAAGTGAATTCAAAGTAATTTTTGTTTAGTTTGAAGTTTGATTTAATTTTGAAAAGGTCAGATAAGTTTGCTGTTCCTAAACCATTCTCACATGTGTTTGATATTTTGTTTAATATTTAGACAATTAGATCCATTTTTATATGTTGATTAGGTTAAGGTGTGAATTAAGTAGCTTAATTAGCCTTTACCTACACCACCTTGGAAGAATTAACTAAATAATTATGAGCCAATAAGATGACATAAAACCTAAAAGGAATTTAAATTTGTAATGCACCTAATAATGAATAGGCATAATGCAATTTGGCTCACAATTAAAAGTTAATTAAGCTAAGGGGTTTAGCTTAAGTAATTTCAAAATACCCTTTCACACTTATGAATGGGATTTTGAATTCCTTAATTAAACATTGGCAATTAAACATCTAAGCATCTACCCAAGGTAGATTAATTAAAATTTGAAACTTTTTAGAATTTTTAGAAATTGATTAAGGGGATAATTAATGAATTAACCCTTAATTAAGAGGAGATTAAGGAGAGAATAGGAGGTTTAGGGAACAACTTAGGAGAAATGCTCCAAAATTATTCCATAAATCTCCTACTTACTGAATCTGATCTTAATTAACCATAATCATAAGGTAAATCCACTAATCATACCCTAATTATGCTTAATTACATGATATGGGTAATTAAGGAAACCTTATGCAATTACTCTAATAAATCCTTCAATAAAATCTAAGAAAATTAGGGGAGGTAGAGGTCATCCCCTAAAACTTACCCAAGAAATTTGGGATTAATCAGAGTCCTAATCAAAGAGTAATTAGCAAAATATTCTTTCTAATAAAACCCAAATTTAGAGAAAATCATAATACAGAACTCATCAAAATTAATTTTAAAAAGTTGTAGGTTTAACTATCTATCAATGGAATTTTATTTCATATTTTTTTTGAATTTTCTATGAAGAGTTATGCATTTTTGAAGATTCATTGATTAATAAGAAATTAATTAAGCATTTCAAATAATCCCTAACTAATCCCTGGCTCATGGCGACGAGTGGTGGCAGCGGCCACCACAGTTTACATGCTTCGCATTATGAGGGGATAACTTAATTTGTCACTAACAAATGGCAGCGGCGGCGCACGCGGTTAAATTCTCTACCATTTGATCAAAGATCGGATGGCTAAGGATCCTCCCACATTTTAAAAAGGGTAAATAGATTTCTAAATGTGTTAAATAATATCAATCTCCCATCTAAAATGCGTGGATGGATGGCTTAGATGATCTAAGTTTTTCTCCTTGATCAATAGAGACCGTCCATGATCAAGGGGGAAAATTTGAGCTAGATCTAGCATGGAATCACACCAAATTCAACCCACACCATCTAAAGACAGAGAGCGGAAAATCCAACAATCAAAATTAAATGGGGTGAAAATTTCTTTCACAATGCTCTACACCACATTGAGTTTAATGATTAGAAAATTCCATACCTCACCGGAGGTGATCCCTGACGCTTGATTCCCTTGGAGAAGCTTCGTTTAGTTGAGCCGAAGCCTTGCTGAAGTTTGGAGCACTTGAGATGAGGTGGATCAATGTATGGACCAACTCCTCTTCACTTGAGCTTCGACTTTGATCCAATTTGATCCTTCCTTGCTGTGGGAACTCCAATAGAAGCCTAGGTGTACTGGGCTGAGCTCCTAGATGAAGTGTGCAAGAGAAATTAGAAGGAGATCAACTTTGAAAGAAATTGGCTAATGGATTGAGCTCCCATATTTTGGCAGTGTGCAAAACTTAGAAACGAGGAATTCTAATCCTCTCTAAGAAGCTTGGGAGTTCTCTCTAATGATTGCTCTGGGTTCCTTTATTTCAATCAACAGAGAGCAAGTGATTTTTGAATTGAATTAGGGGGAGTAAATCTCCCCCTTGAAGGATCGGACGCCCGATAATGCTCTTGCCATTTTGATCCAATTGATGAGATTGGGAGGGCTATTTGATCTATTTTGAGTTTGCACATGGTCAATTTGATCCAAGGACTAGATTTCCAACCTCCCATGTGCCTTAATTTGAGCTTAGGAGGGAGTTTGAAAATTCAATTTTGAGCTAGGGGGTCGAGTTTGGTCTAGGGGCCAAATGGGCTAACCCAAACCCATTGGGTTGGGTGCACCACTCATCACTAAGTCCCCTTGAGCTTTTAGGAAAGCATCAAGTGATTGTGAATAGGGTATGACCAAATTACCCATAGGTTAAGCCAAAATTTGTTCTATGGACTAGGGGTAGGATGGTCATTTTACTATTTTTTTTTCACTTTGGATATGTTGGGTATATGGAGAAACTAGGTTTGGCCAAGTTTCATTGGATTTGGAATCCATTTGATAGGGTTTGGCTCATGTTAACCCATTTAGGTCAAAATGGGTCAACTTGAGTCAAGTTGACCAATTAGTCAAATTAGGTCAAATCAAGGGTTGGGTCAAGTTCATATGACCATTTGAAATGTTTTGGTGGCTTTGGTTTGATTCAATTTGGTATATATTTGGTTTTGGCTCATATGACTTCATATAGGTCAAATGGGTCAAGTTGACCTATTTGATCCATTTGACCTATTTGAGGTAGGTCAAGGATAGGATTATGTTAGGTTTTTCATATGGAGTGGATTGATATCTTTGTTTCCAATCAATTTGGGTTAAGTTCAATTTTGGCTCAACATGACCCATTTAGGTCATGTTGGGTCTAAGGTCAATTGGACTAGGTTGGGTCTAGTGGGCCAATTGAGAATTTGGTCAAGTTTCACAAGTGATTTGGAATGGACTTCATGCATTGGTTTCAATCAATTTGGCTTATATCAAGTTTTGACACATTTTGACCCTTTAGGTCAAAATGGGTCAACTTGGGTCAAGTGGGCCAATTAGGCTAGGTTTGGCTCAAATTTTTTTTTTTTTTGGTCAAGTTCAAAATAGGTCATGAGTGAACTTAGATCAATGGATTCAATCAGTTTAGCCTATGGTGGAATTTGGCTATGCTAGGTTTCATTTTGGGTTAAGTGTTGACTTGGTCAACCCTTATGTTTGACTTGATTTGACCCAATTTGATTGATTGATCATCCCATGATGATTGTTGATCATGATGAGAGCGATATATGAGTTTGGTTCAATCCAATTTGGTTTGGATCAAAAGTTGGCTTATAAGGATACTTTAGGTCACTTTGGGTCAAGTGAGCCTAAGTGGGTCAAAAGGCTTGGTCAAAGCTTGATTTGAAGTTGATTGATCTTGTATATGGACTCATGATTGAAATATAAATCCATTTACAATTGGTTTGAAGTCAAATGGGTTTTGATCCATTTGAAAATTTCATATTCAAAGGAAGAATATGAAAGGGTTTCGAGTTTGATTTTGGAATTAGGTTTTGATTGAGTGGTTGAAATTTGGATTTATATATGAGCTCATGATTTTAGGGTTGATTTAACCATTAGAGAAAATCAAGAGTTTGGCTTTATTTGAAATTGATTTGGCTAAGTTATAAATTTTGACTTGAAAGGCTTAGATTGGATTCTGAGTTGATTTGAGTTTGATTTTTGGAATTTATTTTGATTGTTTGAATTTATATTTCATTTATATTTCATTTATATATGTGAATATAAATGAGGATATAAATTTATCATGAGAAATTTTCAATGATTTGAAGTGATTTAGTCATGATTTAAGTTAAATCCATTAAAGGGATTTAAAGGATTTAAGGAAATTTTTAATTTGAAATTTAATTTTTGAATTGGATTGGATTGATTTATATTTATATTTTATTTATATGTGAGAGTATAAATGAGAATATAAATGAGTTTTGAGAAAATCCCATGAGTTTGAAATGGTTTGATCAAAGTTTAAGCTAAATCCATTAATAGAAAATTAATGACTTAAATTTGAAAATTTGGAATTTAATTTGGGTTTTATTTGATTGATTTATATTTATATTTCATTTATATATGTGTATGTAAATGAGAATATAAATAAATTAGAAAATTTCAATGAGTTTGATTAAGGAATTTTGAGTTTAGTTGATTGATTTGAATTTTATATTTCATTTATATATGTGAATATAAATGAGAATATAAATGAATTATGAGAAAATCTCAAAGGTTTGAATAGGTTTGAATCATGATTTTGGTTAAGTCCTTAAGGGAAAATTAAGAACTTAGGCAAAATTTGGACTTAGGAATTTTTGATGGATTTTCATCATGGGTTTCAATCATAGATTTCAATCATGGATTTCAATCATATGGAGTTGATTTGAATTTGGAGAAAATCAAATAAAATTAATTTGGAGTTTGACTTGAAAGAAGGAAGGTGAGGAATGGTTTAAGCTAATAGTAGGAAATTTTCCTAACACCCCTAAGGCATGACCTATTCCTATGGCTAACTCTTCTAAGTCTTCCAGGGTTAGGTTGAGTATCCACCTAATCACTAGATGTGTCTTAAGACTAAGGAACTCTTAAAGTCTATGAGAAGCCCTAAGCCTAAGATGGAGGGGTTGAAAGCTCATCCTAACTGATACTCCTCGCCTATCATTGGGGAGTCAATCCTATGCAGACTGTACTCACTAGAAGAATGATACTCTTGACTGCTATTGGTTGTAATAAGGGTATCAATCCTAGGATGATCCTCTACTACTGATGTAACTAAACTGTCATCAGGAATATCTGTGATAACTGTCACATCTCTGCATTCAGCTGTATGGGCGGAGTTGGTGAAAGAATGACCACGATGTTTTGGGGTCGCCACTCCTTCTGTACCACCACTAGGGCAGAAGGTTGAGCAGGAGAGCTCGACCCAACCACAATGGGTGGCGTAGGAGGGGTAGGATCCATTGGCCGTAGCTGGATCACCAACAGGGTACATTTTTCCTCGGATGTGTCCTTCATGGTCTTAGATGGAATGGGAGATGTTGAAACCTGCACCGTTGATGGTGGACGTGGGGTAGAGCGGTGCGGTGGAGACACCACCGACTCTTTGTGCACAGGAACTGCCCTCCTGTGGTGGCTGGTCCCCGTGAGGAGAATACTATCAGCATGGTCGACGCAGGTAGCACGCCGAGTTGGAAAATCAACCAAAGCAGAAGCGACTGACTGACGGTTGAACCTCCATCGCTCTCTGGCGGTATGTATGGGCCTCACGCCCTCTCACGACTGCCTCCCACACCTCGGGGATAATCGGAGATCAAAGGACGGACTCGAGCTTCCATATGCTCGCACGGTGTAGAATAAAGTGGAGGCTAGGCACACCTCCTACTCTAGAAACTCTTCGGCAGTCGCACGAGGAGGCGTAACGGATCCTCCTGGCATCTTCTCTATCTGATCCTGAGAGACGATGAAATTGGTTTTTCATAACCAGTGGTGAAGTGATCATGAGAGACTCATGCATGGCTGATCAAGCTGCTGCCTCTAGCTCCCTAGCTATCTGAGTGTGGAACCATTTGACCATATGGTTCTTGTTCCTACACTGGGTACGGGTAGCATGGGAGAAGTGCGAGCTAGACCCTGTTGACCTCATTTTTAGAATGAGCTTTCAACCCCTCCATCTTAAGCATAGGATCTCTATTAGACTTTAAGAGTTCTTAGACTTAAGACACATCTAGTGATTAGGTGGACACTCCAACCTAGCCCTAGAAGACTTTGAAGAGTTTTCCATAGGAATAGGTTAAGCCTTAGGGGTGTTAGGAAAATTTCCTACCCTTAGCTTGAACCATTCCTCACTTTCCCTCCTTCAAGTCAAACTCCAAATCAATTCAGTTTTGTTTTCTCCAAATTTAAATCCAAATCCATATGATTGAAATCCTTGGTTCAAATCCATGATTGAAATCTATGATTGAAACCCAAGATCAAAATCCATCAAAACTCCTCAGTCCAAATTTTGCCTAAGCCCTTAAGTTTCCCTTAAGGACTTAACAAAAATCATGATTCAAACCAATTCAACTCTTTGAGATTTTCTCATAATTCATTTATATTCTCATTTATATTCATATTTATAAATGAAATAAAAATTCAAACCCATCAAATCAAATTCAAAATTCAAAATCAATTCATGAAAAGTTTCTTAAGTCCCTTTAATTTTCCATTAAAGGACTTAGCCAAATTCAAACCTAAATCATGATCAAACCTATTCAAACCCTTGGAATCTTCTCAAAACTTATTTATATCCTCATTTATATTCTCATATATAAATGAAACATAAATATAAATCAATCAATTCAAACCCTCAAATTAAATTCTGAATTTAAATTCCTTGAAATTCCCTTAAATCCCTTAATTTCCCAATAATGGATTTAACCTAAATCATGATCAAACTCATTCAAATTCATGGGATTTTCTCAAAAACTTATTTATATTCTCATTTATATTCTCATATATAAATGAAATTTAAACATACATCAATCAAATCCAATTCAAAAGTTAAATTTCAACTTAAAAAATTCCCTTAAACCCTTTAAATTCCCTTTAATGGATTTAACCTAAATCATGATTAAACCACTTCAAACCTTTGAAATTTTCTCGTGATCCATTTATATTCTCATTTATATTCACATATATAAATGAAATATAAATTCAAACAATCAAAACCAATTTCAAAGATCAAACTCAAATCAAGTCAAAATCAAATGTAAGCCTTTCAAGTCAAAATCTTGAACTTAGCCAAATCACTTTCAAATCAAGCCAAACTCTTGATTTTCTCTAATGGTTCAATCAACCCTACAATCATGAGCTCATATATAAATCAAAACTTCAATCATTCAATCTAAACCCAAAACCCTTTCATATTCTTTCTTTGAATATGAAATTTTCAAATGGATCAAAACCCATTTGACTTCAAATCACTTGTAAATGGATTTATATTTCAATCATGAGTCCATATACAAGATCAATCAATTCAAATCAAGCTTTGACGAAGCCATTTCACCCACTTAGGCTCACTTGACCCAAAGTGACCTAAAGTACTCTTATGGGCCAACTTTTGATCATAACCAAATTGGATTGAACTAAACTCATATATCCCTCTCATCATGATCAACAATCATCATGGGATGATCAATCAATCAAATTAGGTCAAATCAAGTCAAATCTGAGAGTTGACCAAGTTAACACTTAACCTAAAATGAAACCTTACATAGCCAAATTCCACCATAGGCCAAATTGATTAAAACCATTGATCTAAGTTCACTCATGACCTATGTTTGAACTTGGCCAAGCGAATATTTGAGCCTAACCTAGCCCAATTGGCTCACTTGATCCTAAAGGGCCAAAATGTGTAAAAACTTGATCAAAGCCAAATTGATTGGAACCAATGGGTCAAGTCCATTCCAAATCACTTGTGGAACTTGACCAAAGCCTCAATTGGCCAACAAGTCCTAGTAATTGACCTTCCAACATGACCTAAAGGGGTCATGTTGAGCCAAAATTGAACTTAAACCAAATTGATTGGAAACAAATATACCAATCCACTTCATATGACTAACCTAACCTAAACCTACCCTTGACCTATCTCAAATAGGTCAACTCAACCCATTTGACCTAAGTGAAGTCATATGAGCCAAAACTAAATATTTAGCAAATTGAATCAAACCAAAGCCACCAAAACATTTCAAATGGTCATATGAACTTGACCCAACCCTTGTTTTGACCCAATTTGACCAATTGGTCAACTTGACCTAAGTTGACCCATTTTGACCTAAATAGGCCAACATGAGCCAAACCCTATCAAATGGATTCCAAATCCAATGAAACTTGGCCAAACCTAGTTTCTCCACATACCCAACATGTCCAAAGTGGAAAATAGCAAAATGACCATCCTACCCCTAGGCCATAGAACATTTTTTGGCCTAACCCATGGGTAATTTGGTCATACCCTCTTCACAATCTCTTGAGGCTTTCCTAAAAGCTCAAGGGGACTTAGTGATGAGTGGTGCACCCAACCCAATGGGTTTGGTTCAGCCCATTTGATCCCTAGACCAAACCCGACCCCTTAGCCTAAAATTGAATTTTTCAAATTCTCTCTTAAGCTCAAATCCAGCACATGTGAAGTTGGCAATCCATTCCTTGGATCAAACCGACCATGATCACACTCAAAACAGTCAAAATAAACTCTCCAATCTCATCAATTGGATCAAAATGGCATGGACATTGTCGGTCGTTTGATCTTTCAAAGGGGAGATATACTCCCCTTAATTCACTTATATTTTCACACACTCAAGGTCGATTGAAGAATAGGAAGCCAGAAGAGCCATTGGAGATTGATCTTGAGCCTCCTAGAGCTCTTCCCATCTTCTTCTTCTTAGCTTTTGAACAGTGAAAAATAGGGGAGGTAGAGTGAATTGCCAACTTCTTTTACACTTGATTTCCTCCCAATTCCTCTTACACACTTCTTCTGAGGACCAATTCGAGTGCACCCAAGCATTCATTTGAGTTCCCATAGCAAGGAGAGCATCAATTGGATCAAAGCTGCGAAGGAAGTGAAGTGGTGTTGGTTCATAGAGCAAGCCACTCAATCCCAAGGCCTAGGAATTTCAACAGGGCTTCATCTCCACCAGACGAAGCTACCTCATCGATCTTTGGCGTCGGTGATCACCTTCGATGAGGCATAAAATTTTTTGATCACTAAAATCAATGTGGTGTGGAGCTTTGTAAAAATAAATTTTACCTCATCAAATTTTGACCGTTGGATTTGCCGCCCTCTATCTCAAGATGGTGTGGGTTGATTTTGGTTTGATTCCATGCTAGATCGAGCTTGGATCTTCCCCTTGATCATGGATGGTCTCTGTTGATAAATGGGAAGAACTTGGCTCATCTCATCCATCCATTTGCACATTTTTGATGGACGACTAAGATTATTTAACACGTTTAGATCTCATTTATCCTTTATAAAATGTGGGGGAATCCTTGGCCATCTGATCTTTGATTGGACGGGGGAGAATATAAGCATGTGCACCGCCGCTGCCTTTGTGAGGTGATAACTTAAGTTGTCCCCTCACGGCGTGATGCGTGTAAAGTGCACTGACCGCCGCCGCCATGCATCGTACCGTGAGCTAGGGATTAGTTAGGGGTTAATTAAAAATGCTTAATTAATTTCTGATTAATCCATGAATCTTCAAAAATACATAACTCTTCATAGAAAATTCAAAAAAATATGAAATAAAAACCCATGGATAGATAATTAAATCTAGAACATTTTAAATTTAATTTTGATGAGTTTTGTGTTATGAATTTCTCTGAATTTGGGTTTTATTAGAAAGTATATTTTGCTAATTACTCTTTGATTAGGCCTCTGATTAATCCAAAATTTCTTGGGTAAATTTTAGGGGATGACCTCTGCCTCCCCTAATTTGTTTAGGATTTATTGAAGGAATGATTAGAGTAATTGCATATGATTTCCTTAGTTACCCTTCTAATGTAATTAAGCATAGTTAGGGTATGATTAGTGGTTTTACATTATGATTAGGGTTGATTAAGCTCAGATCAAGTAAATAAGAGGTTTATGGAATAATTTTGGGCCATTTCTCTTGAGCTATTCCCTAAACCCCCTATTATCTCCCTAATCTCCTCTTAATTAAGGGTTAATTCATTAATTATCCCCTTAATAAATTTCCAAAAATTCTAAAAAGTTCTAGAACTTAATTAATCTACTTTGGGTAGATTCTTAGGTGTTTAATAGCCTAAGTTTAATTAAAAAAATAAAAATTCAATTCACATGTGTGAAAGGGTATTTTGAAATTACTTAAGCTAAACCCCTTAGCTTAATTAACTTTTAATTTTGAGCCAAATTGCACTATGACCTTTTCATTATTAGGTGCATTATAAATTTAAATTCTTTGTGGGTTTTATGTCATCTCAATCATAGTTATCTATTTAATTATTCTAAGGTGGTGTAGGTAAGGGTTAATTAAGCTACTTAATTTTGCCTTAACCTAATCAACACATAAAAATGGATATAATTATCTAAAAATTAAAAAAAATACAAAACACATGTGGGAATGGGTTAGAAACAACAAACTCATCTCACCTTTGAAAAATTAAATCAAACTTCAAACTAAACAAAAATCATTTTAAATTCACTTTGATTTGTTCTAAATTTTATTATTCTATAAGAATGTCTTTAGGATTTTGGTAAAGTGAGTTTGTTTACATGCTTTCATTGCTTTGGATCTTTTCTCAACATGCTAAGTTGCATGCCATGTGATTTCATGCATACATAATTTCATGTTTCAAATTTTAAAATGAAGTTATTTACTTTATGTCAAATGTGCATGTGTTGGATAAAGTAAAATATGAGTGGCTATTATCACTACTAAATCCAAATTATTTTCAAAATACATAAATCAAACACAAAATCTAAAAGTCTGTTACTTATGCTTTAATTATAAGCTTGCATGTGTAGATTATAATGTCATGCTTAGCATTGCTTTCCTTTCTTTCTTATGTTAGCATAGTTTTGAATAGGAGTTGGTAAGATGTAGAGTTCATTTGAAAAGAACCCAACACTTACTTAATCCTATACCCTTTTCATCCGTATGCTATCATCTAAGAAGGGTTGCCTATACTTGCATGAATAAATTGCATAGATAAAATTGAATTCATTAAACAACTTTTACATTTTCCTTTTCTATTTTCATTTCTTTTATATGCATGTTTGTATTTAACAAAAGTGGTATATTAGTCTGGGAAACCCCGAGATTATGAGGCTTTAAGTAGCCCTAAGCAGGTCTTGTACCTTACACTTGTGGTTAACAATGGCGTTGTACTCACTTATGCCTTTCTTACTTTCATGTATGTATGTGAAAATTTAGATAAGGAAAATCTTTCTACTTAACAAAAAATCATGCATATTCAACTTCTAAATTTTCTTAAATGGATTACTTAGCATGCATCATAAAGTGTGTTAAATACTCTCATTTGCATGTATAGATATGCTTAGGGCCCATCCATATGCATGTTATATATGTTGGGGAAAGAAATGAAGTAATGTGTGTTATGTGAATTTTGATTCATTTTATTTAATCTTAAAATGCCTTTCTTTTTGAATAGGTTTGTTTAGGGTTTATCTAAACTTAAAATTTATTAGAAGATATAATCAAAACATTCACCTAAATGAAACTAAAACATAAACCTACTTTGGAAAATTACTTAAGGTTAGGGAAGGAAAGAGAAGTTCTTTTCTCTTTCCCTCTCTTCATAACTTAGTAATTAATTATAGGTTTCACTTAAACCAAACTAAAATGTGAAATAAAACCAACCCAAAATACTTAAACAACTTAAATGAAACCCTCCCCTAAGTTGAACATGTTCTTCACACTCATAAAATTTGAACCTAAAGTCATAAGCTAAGCATACCACACAAACTTTCAAAGCACACACATTAGCCTAAGTCACCACTTCTAGCCTTAGGTTAGGTCGGTGCATGGTTTGATGTTATGTTTTATTTTGTGATATATATTTTAGACTGGATGTTAGGGTGCATGCTCATAGAATGAGTGATAAGACGTTCTTAGTCTAACTATTCTTTTCTGTAGGAGATTGTGCTTAAAGGGGTGTTATCATAAATAAAATATAAATGCTTTTGTTTACAGGTGCTTTATACCCCTAAGCATAATCCATAGGCCAGGTGGACTTAGTCACCCATATGTGGGGTGATAAGTCTAATATACATGCTTGGGATTTGTGTGGTTTATTTTAGTTAACCTTTATTTTGTATGTGTTTGTTAGATTTCCACTTTTCCTTTTCATGTAAAAATTTGTATAATTAGGATTTTGGAATGATTTGTTATGAGGATTAGGATGAACATTGGTCATAAGATCTTATCTTATGCACCATGTGAAGCCTTGAAGCATCCACCTTCAGACCTTCAAAAAAAAGAACCAAAAGAAGAAAGAAAGAAGAAAGAAGAAGAATAAAGCATAATAATGAATTCCTTTACTTAAATTATAATTTAATTCATTGGTAATCCGGGTTGTATAAGGGTAGAGCTTGGCTACCCATATTTGATATTTTCAAGTTTGTGCGGTGGTGCCTGACCACAATGTCCATTTATTCTTTTTACGATTAGCTTTATAAATTGATTGATTATTTGTTTAGCTTTTGCAATAAGTGGCATGATTTTCCTAATTGCTTCCTTACTTTATGTATGGCCTGGATGTGGATTAGGCTCTTTAGAAAAAAAATAAATCTTTTACCCAACCTAACAACTCAAATTAAAACTAAACAATTCATAACCTCACCTAAAGCTTAGGTTTAAAATCAAGATAAAAGAATTAACAATCCCTTAACTAGATGAGCATTTATTTATAATATCATGCACAAATGCAACTTATTTCACTCTTGATTGGAGGGCTTCCACCTTTGCCAGAGAACCCGTCTTGACCTTTAAGGGCCGTGGTGAAAACTCACATCTTCCCTTCTCGCTGATTTTGGCCAATAATCTTTTTTCTCATGCAGTAGTCATAAAAATCCTATTAGCCTAAATAAAAATAATTATCCAATATGAAATAAAATGAAATTTGAATTGCATTAGATATAGGTCATTTGAAGTATGCCATTTACATGATATAGTCTCTTTAAGGGGAGAGTTTAAGGAATTAGTCTCTTTCTAAATAATAATAGCCTAGCTATCTTGCATAAGCATAAAGACTTGTCTACATATATTTAATATAGTAGGAGGAGTTATTTGGAATCCACCCCTAGGTGTTTGTAAGTCCAACCTGTCGGGTGATTTGTCCTCTCTTGAGGAGGCAAACCAATTACCCATTTTCGCCTTAGATTTAGGTTTTGCCGAAGCTCCCTAGATTTAGGTTCTGAGATTGCTTCTCCCCTTTGTGGGCCATAAGCATGATTCCTCACCTCTTAGGTATTTTCTTAATCTTATGTTAAAGAATCTTATGTCTTAAAATTCTAATGAAAATCTAACTCAAACACACTAAGTCAATCTCTAAAATGTAAAGCCCAACTATAGGATAGTTTAAGATGCTCGCTAGGTTTCCTAGCATCGTGGGTATCTCTTACTTATCTTCCATTTTGGCTTCGATGATAACTCCCTCTTTTGATCAATCCCATTTGATCTTCAAAAACATAAACTAATCGATTGATAGTCCTATCCTATTAAAATATTCAAAGATAAGGATCATTTACCTTAATCGAGAGTTTTTCTAAGAGATCCCATCCCTTAGGATGTAAATAACTATGGGGGCTTGCCCCTGTAGGAAACTTAACAAACCCAATTTAAAATAAACTCTGCTTTACTTTTCCATGTAAAGTATAGGAAGAATCTCTGGTACATATGCAAACCTATCATCCTTAGGAGTCCTTATTGAAGTGATTGGTTCAATTAAAGGGTAGTGATTTCTATCTCTCGAGATAGTACACTATTTTCTTGATGATGTATCTGATCACCTGAATAAGTACATCTGCAGATCTACGTGGCATATCACCAAGATGAATTTTTGTAAGGGCTCCTCTTTCTTTTCTCTTCACAGATTTGAAAGGCGACTCCCTTATAAAAATTTATCACCACAAATTTTTCTAGCGACTCCACTAGGGTGGTTCCTCTCTCCATCTTTGGTAAATGATTGTTGTCTTTGAGTATCAATAGTGGATTTATACTTTGGTATGAATCCAAGAATATTATTCTTTCCATTAGCACTTAGCGCATTTCATTCTTGAGTTGAGTTAGCCAACATCTTTAGGTTTTAGGATCACATTCCTTGTTGGTCTTAAAACCCTCGTTGGGTTCTCCAATGGATAACATTAAAAGATCTAAATAAAAAAGAGAAAACATCTTTTAAAGAATTCCTCCTTATCATTTTCATGATAAGGAAAGGTTCATCCTAAAATAAATAAATCTTCCATAATGAAGTTTACTTTTCAAAAGCACCTTTTCAAAAATATACTTAATAAATTATTTTCTACAAAATTTTGTCACCCTCATTTAATAATTCCCATAATTATTACATGTAGGGATTTTCAAAAATAAAACTAATAAAATTTTTCAAAAGAACAAATGAACATCTTCTTTCAATTCACTTTGATGAAGATTTCATTTTCAAAATAAAATGAACGATCATGTTTTCCAAAAATCACAATCATAATCATTAAGTTTTTAAAAGTACACATGAATTTTTCTATTTAATACACTCACACTTATTGAATAAAAAGTTCATTTGTAAACAAAATCAAAATTTTCAAAAAAGAACACCTTCATTTAATATACTTAAATTTATTAAATGAAGATCTCATTCCCAACTAAAAATAAAATATCTTTTAGGAATTTCCATTTGAACATATCTCACATATTTTTTATGTTGGAATTCCTCCCTTTTAAAAAGCAATAATCACACACAAAAAAATTTTCATATTTCAAAAACAAAATTGATCTCCATTCTACATACTTAAATTTGTTGAATGGAAGTCCTCTTTTCAAAATATTAAAACTTCAACAATCATATTTCAAAAAAATTTCAAACATACATTTGGAATTTCATTTAGCATATTCAAATTTACTAAGTGAAGTTTCCAGATCCAAAATCAAAATCAACAATCATAGTTCAAAAAAATTTCAAAATTAAAAAAAACACATTTTGGAATCTCACTTAGCATAATCAAATTTGCTAAGTAAAGTTTCCAAATCCAAAATCAAAATCAACAATCATATTTCAAAAAAATTTCAAACAAACCTTTGGAATTTCATTTAGCATAATCAAATTTGCTAAGTGAAGTTTCCAAATCCAAAATCAAAAACAACAATCATATTTCAAAAAAATTTCAAACATACATTTCGAATTTCATTTAGAATAATCAAATTTGTTAAGTGAAGTTTCCAAATCCAAAATCAAAATCAACAATCATATCTCAAAATTTTCAAACAATATTTGGAACTTTATTTAACATAATCAAATTTGTTAAGTAAAGCTTCCAAATCCAAATAAAAACCAAAATTTTCAAACACCTTTTGGAACTTCTTCCCTTAGCATACCAAATTTGCTAAGGAGAAGTTTCCATTTTTCAAAATCAAAACAAATCAAAATTTTGAACACACAATTTCGAATTTCATTTAGCATACTTAAATTTGCTTAGAGAAATTTCAATTTTGCAAAACTAAGTGGGATTTCACCTTTAGCATACCAAATTTGCTAAAGTTAAATTTCCACTTTCAAAACATATCAAAAACAAAATGAAGCACCTTAGGATCCTCTTAGCATACCAAATTTGCTAAGGATCCTACCCTTTTTCAAAAAAAAAAAAAAAAAAAAAAATCAAAAAATTCTAAACAAATGAAACACTTAGGATTTTCTTAGCATACTTAAATTTGCTAAGAATCCTATTTTAAAAAAAAATACATTTGTATTCTTTACTTAACATGCCTAATTTTGTTAAGTAAGAATTCCAAATTTTTCAAAAACCAAAATAAATTAACAAAAAGAAACAATCACTTTTACTTCACTCATCATACCTAAATTTGCTAAGTAGGTGAAAATTCTAAAACAATCAAATAAAACAAAACCAATTTGTCCCTTACTTTAAGATACCCAAATTTGTTAAAGGAAAGGATCTTCAAAATCTCAAAAATTCAAAATTCAAAACAACAAAGAACCTATGGAAGCATCCTATCAAAAATTTTGAATCCATATTTCAACATACTCAAATTTGTTGAAATTTGGATTCATATTCAAATTCCTCTTTTAATCAATCTTTCCAAATTCATTTGAACCCCACTTAACACTTCCAAGTTGTTGGATGTCAGTTCAAATTTTCAAAATTCAAAATTCAAAATCTATGGAGACAGAAAACTGATACAAGTTCATTTCTCATTGCAGATTCTTTTCAGTTAGTGCAGTGTAGTTCAGAGTTAGTTTACTATAATTGTGCAAATGGCCAGTTCTCAAAAATTTGTCTTTACAGTCCCCTACAATATGGATCTAGCTTTAGATCAGGCCGACTTCCTTTGCCTAGACCATACCCACTTGATCCACTTTGGCTGAGGATTTGAGGGGGTCAGGATCACTTGTGGGGCATTCCCCTCACCACAGTTAGGAAGAAGAAGGTTGGTTGGGCAGAAGCTAGTCATTAGGATAGATTTACCTTCTGATTCGGATGTCACCTCATTGAAGAGGAAAGGTGTGGCAGTACCACATACTTCAACTTACTCATAGTGGTGGCTCAGGTTGTAGTTCATCCTGAGTTACCCATGTTGCCCTAATGGCTAGCACCCTACCATCTGTACCCTCCAAGGGTATGGCTCCCTTAGTTTCAGGGCTTGCCTCCCCCAAATTTGAGTACGGGTCTAGCTCGCACTCCTCTCATCCTTCTCATACTCAATGTAGGAACAAGAACCATATGATCAAATGGTTGCGCACTCGGATAGACAGAGAGCTAGAGGCAGCAGCTAGATTAGCCATTGATGAGTCTCCCATGATCACTTCACCCTTTCTGAAAAATAGTTCCATCGTGATCGGCAGGAGAGGATGCCAGGAGGATCTGTTCGTCGCCACCTCTAGTGGTGCACTTACAACCATTAGTTTTTGGGTAGGAGGAGGTAGGTATCTCAGGTATGTTCTGCAGGTGGGCAGCATATGCTTGAGTGCGGTGATCTTGATCTATTATCCCCACGAGGCGATTCATCGAGAGGGCGTGAGGCCCATACATCACATTACTAGTAGAGCAGCGGAGGTTCATCTGGGGTTACGCCGCTTTAGTTGATTTTCTAGCTCGGCGTGCTACCCACACCGACAATACTGATAGTATTCTCCTCATGAAGGACAACCACCATAGGAGGACAGTTCCTATGTATAGAGAGTCGGTGGTGTCTCCACCCCACCGCTCTAGCCCATGTCCACCATTGGTAGTGCAGGTTGCAGCATCTCCCAGTCCATCTAAGGCCATGAAAGCTGCATCCGGGGAAAACTGTACCCCATTTGTGATCTGGCTACGGCCAAGGGATCATACTCCTCCTACACCACCCATTGTGGTAGGGCCGAGCTCTCCTGCTCGACCTTTTGCCCTAGTGATGGTGTGGAAGGAGTGGTGACCCCGGAGCAATGTGGTCATTCCTTCACCAACTCCACCCAACCATGCAAAATGGTGATAGTTCACAAATATTCCGGATGACGTGTAATAGTGGTAGAGGATCATCCTTGGATTGTTAACCCGATTCAATTAGGAGTATCATTCTTCTAGATGCGATGCGGATTGACTCCAAGGGTGAGTTCTGCCTCAAGCATAATAGCGATCACGTCCAGCTGTGTACTTGTTGAGTTAGATCAATCTTAGATGAGATAGTTTCACACTATTTTATGGAGAAGAAGATCTTAAAATGCACGGTCGATAAAGAGAGTCTTTGATCCCAATGGGGATTCGGACGTATGCATGGTCAATACTAGAGGATCTCTTCTTAGGGATCAACAAGCTATGGAAGGTGATGAGGTTGATCAAGGAGACACTGCAGAATCAACCCATCACCTTTGACAGTAGTTAAGGCAGAAAGATGAGCAGATTGATATGATGGCACAATAGTTATAGGACTTGTTAGCAGTAGTGTCAGTGCTTTAGAAATAAGCGCCCCTCAGTTCATCCTATTATAGTCGATGTCAATCAGCCTGAGCTAGTGCATGTCTTAGATCCAGTTAAGACTCTACCTCTCGTTGAGCAAGGTAGCACTAGCCTGTATAAGAAGGTAGTGGATAGTACCTTCATACATGAAAATGATCTACAATCCATGGTTGAGCACCAGGTAAAGGAAGCATTGGCTCAAGCCCGGGGAAGATCATCAGTTCCAAAGGGTAGACCCAACCTAGAGGAATTCAATGCTATACAGTATCCCAAGGGTTTTGCGCCTCCTTCCTTCAAAAGGTTCAATGACAGTGGGAATCTGAGGCAGCATATAGCTCACTTCAGGGCCAGTTGTTACAACACAAGTGGCAATGATGCTTTACTCTTTTAACTTTTTGTCAGTAGCCTAGCAGGTTTCACTTTTGATTAGTATGCTGAACTGTCCAATGGTTTAGTTAAGACTTTTTTGAGTTAGAGAAACTCTTCATCAAGAGATTTACTGGAGCTCAGCAAAGAGTTATTATAGGTGATCTCGTTGTAGCCCAATAACACTCCGGTGAGTCACTTCTTGATTATAATCTCTGATGGCATAACCTGAGTATGAAGTATGAACCACATCAATCCGAACAACATGCCATTGAGATTCTCTTGAAGAATATCCATGGTTCGATCACCTTCATGCTTAAGGGCTTCACCATAAAGATATTTGAGAAGCTAATCAAAAAGGTGGCTAGTCTACAAAGAGAGGCTAAACAGTTACCTTTTTCATATCAGTTGCCCAAGCATAAATCCCAAAAGGTCTATAAGAAGAAACCTAGAGTAGTAGCAACGGTTGATAAGGGGAAGCAGCCAACTAGAGATCCATCAAAGCAACCATGACCTTAACAGGCTCTTCCTTCTTTGCCACCACCGAGGCAGCCATACCAGCCTCCACCGCAGCCTCCACGACCAGCACAACCACCACCTCAGCCATACCACCAGCAGTAGGGACATGCTTATCCGCTGCCAGGTAGCTATGGTCCACCTACTCTTTTAGATAAGTTAAACAAACCTTATCCTTTTAAGAGGGAGGTAATCAGGAAAATCTTTAAAAATCTCTTAAAGAAACCTGATTTTCAACTACCCGAGCCTAGGAGACCAGAGGAAGTAGGAAAAAGTCATGATCTAAACTTTTGCCCTTACCACCATATGCTAGGCCATATTTTGGAGGATTACTTCACATTCAAGGATTGGCTTTAACACAGTTTCAAGATCGGTGTTATAATTATACCAAAAGAATACCTTGTGGAACAACCTTCCAGTTCCATTAGGGTAATCCTTGATGATACAAGTGATCCTTCCAAAGGTTGGGACATTTCTTTGTCTAAAATCTCTAAGAAAATAATTTAGAAGATCAAGAAGCTTTTTTTGTAGGTTCCTAAGTCAGCTCAAACCTCTAACACCAAGGAAGGTTTGCAAGTTGCCAGTGCCAACTCTTGGAAAGTGGGAGCTCAATAGGAGAAGCAATAGTAGCAGCATGTGTCGGCCCGGGATAGCCCTTTAGCATAGCCATCGATCGTGTCCAACCTCCAGCCTTTAGTTGCAGCTTCCACACCGGTGACTTTTCCTATTTTAGCTAGCTCTTCTATTTCTTCTACTAGTAGAACTCTTGTATCAGCAGATAAGGGCATCAAATCCCTTACGCCACTCACTCTACTGGACTTCTACTTTGTACCTCCAAATACTTCCAAGAAATTGAAGAATAAAGCTAGTTTGAATTACATCTGTGTCTCTTCTGATGAGTTGTCTTCTTCCATTCCTAACGATAACTCTTCAAGTCTAGTTAACTATAATAATTCTGATCTTTCTCTTTCTGATTTAGAGTTGGACTTTCCAACTCTGAATGCTATGGGTTCACCTCTTGAGATAGACTTGGAATCATCCAATTTTGAGAGTCCCATAGGAGAAGTTGTAGGTGAGCCTGAAGTGCAGGTAAAATTTGCCACCACCTTGCCTTAAGAGATTGCTGAAGTCAACCTCCGTAGTGATAAGGTTCTACCTCGTAGGGTAACATCTCTAAATAGAGGGAAATAAGTCATTGGTACTGAAGATTGAGAAGCCATTCCATAGGATGCTTCACCCTTGGATATGCTTGTTGAAGACCAGCCGAAGGTGGACTACAACATCCTTTCTCATTTAAGATAGTTGTCATCTAAGCTAAGCATATATGATGTCCTTGTCTTATCCAAGGAAATGAGGGAATCACTAATCAAGGCCCTCCTTGATCCTGAGATATGCTTACTCCTCTATAGTTGAGGAACATGCAAAAGAAGCCCAATGGATCACCTTCATAGATGACGACCTTCTATTGGGGGACTTGGATCACAATCGTCCCTTATACATCATAATCGACATGGACAGGTTCAGACTCATGAGGGTCCTCATGGATTCAGGTGCATCAGTAAACATTATGAGTCAAAAGACCCTTGCCTATTTGAAGATTGACATCTCTACTCTTGAGGAGATAGAATGATGTTAAAAGGATTCAATGATCAAGGAGAGTGGGCTTTATGCTCTTTAGTGTTATCATTGGAGATCGGTGACTAGAAAACTGAAGCCAAGTTCTAAATCATTGATTTGAATACTTCGTTCACTGCTTTGCTTGGTAGGCCTTGGATACATCAGAACAAGATCGTTCCATCCTCCTGTGGTGGTTTATTTTTGGGATGTGGGATACCACACAGATCTTAGGGGGTACTTATTGAAGTGATCGGGTATAATATTAAGGAATGATGTACTGTCTCGAAAGATAGAAATCACCACCCTATAATGGACCTAATCACCTAATAAAGACTCCTAAGGCATGATGGGTCTTCCAATATACTAGAGATCTTTCCCCTACTTTACATGGAAAAGTAAAGTAGGGTTTATTTTAAGTAGAGTTCGTTAAGTTCCCTATGGCGGAAAGCCCCCATAATTAATTACATCCTAAGGAATGAGGATTCCTTAAGAATACTCTCAATTAAAGTAGACAATTAGGGTCTCCAAAGATTTTAAGGTTAATCAAAGGATTGGTTATTTTAGAAAATCAAATGGGATAGATCAAGGGAAAGACTTATTTTTGGAATCCAAAGAGAGAAAGTAGGAAATGCTCATGGTACTAGGAAGCCTAGAAAGCATTCTAATCTATCCTATGGTTGGACTTTATATTTTTGAAATTGAAGAGAGTTAATTATTTGAGTTGATATTTTATTAGATTGCTAGGGCTTATAATTCCATAATATAAGATCATAGAAATGCCTAAGAGGTGAGGATTTATGCTTGTAGCCTGTAAAGGGAAACATCAATCTCAGATCCTAAATCTAGGGAGCTTTTGCGAAGGCCAAAACATGACCTAAATCTAAGGCAAAAATGGGTATATAGTTTACCTCCACAAGAAAGAATAAACCCCCGACAGCTGGACTTATTACCGCCAGGAGTGGCAGCCAGCTAGCTCCTCTAACGCTTTAAATCTATGTAGGCAAGTGTTATGTTTTGCAAGATGGCTAGGTTGTTGTTTATTTAGAAAGGAGATTAAGTCCTTAAACTCACTCCCTAAGAGACTAGAACATGAGTGGTATGAAACCATGACTTAATCAAATGCAAATTTTATCAAATTTATTTGATTCTTTTGGACTCTTTGTTTTGACACAGGCTATGGGATTTTGTATGCCTAAATGCATGAGAATTTGATTATGGGCCAAATCAAGAGAGAAGGGGTTCTTCCACCAAAGGCTCTCATGAGGTTAAGCCTTCATTCTCACAGATGGAAGCCCCTCTTAACAAGAGTGAAATAATATGACATGATATTTTACATTCATTCATCCATAAGGGGTTGCTAAAATTTTATTATCTTGATTTAATTCCTAGGCTTTTATGTGAGGTTATGAGTTATTTTAAAATTTTAGTTATGAGTTGTTAATT
Organism: Cymbidium sinense; assembly: GCA_021442155.1. Lineage (NCBI taxonomy): Eukaryota > Viridiplantae > Streptophyta > Magnoliopsida > Asparagales > Orchidaceae > Cymbidium > Cymbidium sinense. Next base: position 104,041,250 of record CM038215.1, read on the forward strand.
GGGTAGAAAATTAATTTCATCTAAGAGTCTATCATCTAGGCCACATATTCAACATCAATCATAAAGAAACTATGAAAAGCATGTTGTTCTAATGCATAATCTAAACATAACATCAAATAATTTTATAGACTACCATAAAAGAATAAAAGGCTAGTGTGGATAGGTTCCACTGTACACCCAGAAAAGAGAAAAAAATATGGGTAACCGAGCTCTACCCTTATACAACCAAGATTACAAAAAAAAAACATGGTATGGTGGTATTCTTTTCGTCATTTCTTCCTTCTCTTTCTTTTGATTTGATTGCTTCAAAGGCATCACATGGCACCCAGGGACTAAGCCTTCACTGCTCATCCTAATCCCCCATAACACTAATCCTAATTTCTAATGCAAAATTACATTAAAAATAAGAAAAGTAAATCTAGCTACACTAAAACAAATGTTATAGCTAAACACCATACAACAAGCATATATGAATAATTTGAACTTAGCACCCACATGGTACCAAGCCCACTATCCTAACATGAGTTATGCTTAGGGATAACCAACCACAACAAAAGTATTTATATTTTTTATTATAGCTTAAGCCTGTAAAATATGATTAGGCTAATACGGCTCCAACATCTGACATACACAACATAAATCACATTACATCATCATACAATGACTAACTTAGCACTAGTGGTGACTTAGTAAGCTAATATGTGTGCTTAAGGCTTGTGTGATAAGACTTTACTAGGCTTCTTTAGTTTAAGTTTCAATTTGGAATTTGAATTTGTTTAAATTTTACCTATGGGTGATTTCAATTTAAATGATTTAATGATTTATTTTTCATTGTTATTTCACTTTTATTTGGTTAAAATGATGTTTAGGCTTTCAAGAATGAAGAATAAAATGAATTCCATTTGTAGATGAAACTCTACATCCTAATTCTTAAAGAATCTAATTAAGGTCCTTAAGTATCTTAATTAACACATTTGAATTTATGCAATTTATTTAATTTAATTTATTTGATTTTATTTAGAGCTTAAAATTTGAGTTGGTTTAAGTATTTGATTGATTGATTTTGATTTATTTGTTTTGGTATAATTACATCTTGATAATTCAATATCCTTGATATCTAATGAAGTTTATGTTTGTTTAAATTCATGTGTTTTTGATTGAATAATTTCAGATGAGATATTTTGGTTTAATTAAATCTTGATAATTCAATATCCTTGATCTCTAGTGAAGTTTAAGTTTGTTTAAATTGATGTGTTTTTGATTGAATAATTTCAGATTAGATGTTTTGGTTTAATTAAATTTTCATAATTCAATATCCTTGATCTCTAGTAAAGTTTAAGTTTGTTTAAATTCATGTGTTTTTGATTGATTAATTTCAAATTAGATATTTTGGTTTAATTAAATCTTGATAATTCAATATCCTTTTAAATTAATATCTAATTCTTTTCTTTGATTATAGTTATGTGACTTAACTTTATGTTTATTTAATTTGATTGTGGTTCATTTATTTGTAGTTTGATTGGATTAGATTAATCAAGATTTTATTTTGATTTTAATTGGGTTTGATTCTTTGTAATTAGGATTTTATTTTTAATTACATCCATTTGTCATGTTCATCAAAGTTTGGCTTGTATTTTAACTTCATACATTGGATAGTTAATTAGTTTATCTTATTTAAGTAGGTTGAATGAGATTTGATTTGATTACATATTAATTATGAGAGTCTTTCTTAATTTAATTTAATTTGAATTAATTTGATTCGATTAGCTTTATTAGTCTATGGGTTTGCATATGTTCAATGTGATTATGTGATTAGTTTAATTTAGATTTGTGTTTAGGTTAATTATAAAGATTTATATAATTTTTAATTTGGCTTCATATTTATTTAGACTAATGATGTAATTAATGACTTAATAATTTAAATTTTGATTAGTATTCAATTGCATTTATGTTTGATTAAGCTTAGGTTTAATGTGATTACTTAAATTAACTTAATTAGTTTATTTAAGAGGTGTGATTAATTATTAAATTAAATAAAGATTTATTTAATTTTTAATTTAATTTCATATTTATTTAGGTTAATGATGTAATTAATGAGTTAATGATTTCAATTTAAATTAGGATTTGATTAGCATTTAATTGCATTTATGTTTGATTAAGCTTAAGTTTATATGATTAATTTAATTGACTTTAGTTTATTTAATAGGTGTGATTAAATTTAATTGATAAATTAAGTGTTTATTTGAATTAATTTTAATGTGATTTATAATATTAATTTGGTTTATTAAGATGATGGATTAATTTATTAAGGTTGAATGAATTAGATGTTTGATTAATTAAGTTTAATTAAGGGTAATTTAAATTTTAAATTATTAGATTAATTAAGGGTTTGTTTAATTAGAGATTAATGACTTAATGATTTAGGTTTAATTTAGGTTTTGATTAGTATTTAATTACATCTTAATTATGTTTGATTAAGCATAGGTTTAATATGATTAATTTGATTAACTTAATTAGTTTACTTGAGGGGTGTGATTATTAAATTTAATTAGGTGTTTGATTTAAGCTTAATTTTAGAGTTAGCTTTAATGTAACTTATTTAAATTAATTTGATTAATTATGATGATGGATTAATTTATTAAGTTTGCATTAATTAGATGTTTAATTAATTAAGTTTGATTAAAGGTAAGTAAAATTTTAAATTATTAGATTAATTAAGGGTTTGTTTAATTAAAGATTAATGACTTAATTTTCCACATGTGAGTGATTTGGTTTAGTTAAGTTTTTTCCTTAAGTTTGATTTGATTAAAAGATTATTGTTATTACTATCATTATCATTAAGTGAATTAATTGTTTATTTCATTTCAATTGAGTTTGATTATTTATGATCAGAGTTTTTTTTATTTGATTCACTTATTATGTTAGTTTGATTTCATTAACATGTTCGATTTAGTTATTAGGTTGAAATATTTAATGCTTAATTAATTATCTTATTCCAAATGGATGTGATTTAATCATATGTTAATTAAGTTTACTTTAATTTTATTTGGTTTAATTCGATTAATATCAAATGATTATGTTGAATTGATTTATTAATCAATTTGATCTTTAATTTATTTAATGATTAATTAGTTTCAGTTTATTTATATTCATTAAGGAGTTTCATATAATCAAGACTCCATGCTTATTGTAGGTTTAGTTATATTAGTTTGACCCATATTAAAGTTTCCTAAATTTATTGAATTTTGAGTTTGATTTACGATTTAATCATTTAATTGAATTTTACTAACTTAGATAAATTTAATCATATTTAATTTAATTTTCTATAAGAATGATATTATTCTGATTTGAGGTTTGATTAAAGATTGCTTAAGTGTTATTTCATTTCTAATTTTGATTTGATATTTAAATTATTTTTAGATTATATTTTAATTAACTCTTTAATTGATTAAACTCTATTCTTAAGTGTTTGTTTGGGGTTCATTAGGATTCAGAAGATTATATTATTTTCTTAAGAGTCTTAGATGTCAACTGATTTAAGCCATTTTTGAAGATTTTTGTAAATTTCTGAATTTTTATTTGATTTCTTTTATTAAAACGAACAATCTGAACTTCAAAATTTAATTTCTCCCAATCCAAAAGTTTTTTTAAATTGAAATTTTTATTGTAGGTGTGTTTTAACTTAAATATTAATCCCTAAAAATTTCAAATTAATCTGATATATATTTTTAATTTAATTAATAAAATTTGATTTTCACTACAACTCTAATTAAGCTTAAAATACTTGATAAAATTTGGGGATTTTAAGTTTGTTGGATTGCTTTCGAAAAGATGAATCCAACGAGCCCATGTTTCCAATTTTTAGTGAAGTATTTTATTTTTTTTTATGAATTTTTGAAGTTTTAGGTGATTTAAATTAAAAAAATTTTTAAAAAGAAAATACGGCGGCCCTCATGCGAGCCATTGGGCAGGAAGACCGGTCAACTCATGAAAAATGACTCACGACTCGCTCTGGACCGTCCGATCGTAGATCTGATGGTCTAGATCGTCAGCGATCCAAGGCGATTGCGCTGGCGCGATCAGATCGCGTCACGAACCACGCTGGATGGTCTAGATCGCATCTGATTACGGATCCGATCCGTCGCGATTAGCGTCCGATCGCATGCATGTGATCGACGGATGCATCAGCTAGAAGTCATGAATCATCGATCCATGCGATAGTCGATCCATGGCGTAGCATCATGATGAGCAGTTTTGCTTTTAGGGAAAAATGGGATTTCTAAATGTAAACTTATCCAAATGGACCCATTTTCATGTCGATTTGCACCAAAAAAATTCTATTTTTTAATTGGGATGATTTAAAGTAAAAATGTGGGGTTATATAGGAGAAATTCCTAAGATCATAAGAAAATTAACACAAAATGTGAGAAATCCAAAGGCTAACTAAAGTTTGGTGAAATTTACCTCACCGGGGATGGTTTCTAGCTGCGGTGAAGATCCAAGTGAACTCCTAAGTATGTGAGGAAGCTTTGGGATGATCTTTAACCTATGCCTCCCTTCGGAATATCGTCTTCTTCGATGTTTACCGTCGCCTCACCAGAAAAGTAATTATTTATATTTTTGAGCTTGAAAATGGCTCAAAGAGGTGGGGGATGGCTTTTTTTTGCTTTGGGGAGCTTTTGAGGGCTGAATGGTGATGGGAGCAAGAGATCTAAAGCCTGATTTCCCCCTCCTTTTATAATGGTCGAAAATTTACTCTTTTTTGAATTTTGTGGCTCCAAATTGATTTCCATCTTGCTTGGGTGATTGGGATGAATGATGGGTTAATTGAGGACTTTGGGATTTTTCTCCAAAGTCCTCTCTTATTGTAATATGATAAGCTCTATTCAATATAATTATTGGGGAAGAGTTAAGTGCATGTGATGGGGGAGAATAAATTGAGGTTGGGTGGAATCCTATATGGTGGAGAATCCATGAGGGATTTAAATGGGTTGAGTTTATTTTGGGCTGATCCCAAATGGGTTTGGGTCGGGTTTGATCAGTCCCCAATGGGCCATGGCTCGATTTCAAGGGATTTGGACTAATTTGGGTCATATGGGTCATATTGCATCAAATTGACCAATTTGACCAAAATTGGCCAAAGTAGCTTGGGTCATGGGCTGATTCATGTTCAATTAGCTAATTGAAGATAAATGTGGTCTTTAGTTTGAATTAATTTGGATTTAATTTGGATTCAACCCAAATTGATGCTTTAGGACAATTTGAGATAGGTTGGCTCAAGTTGACCAATTAGGCTCGATTGATCAAATTGGGTTTAATTATGGCTTTGGTCAAGTTCAATAATCAATTTGGAATGAACTTCAGCCATTGGTTGCAATCTATTTGGGTTTGATCATGATTTGACCTGATTCGGTCCTTTAGGCCAATTTGGGTTAATTTGGATCAAATGGCCAATTGGGCTTGGTTTAGCCTAATTGATTGCAATTGATCATCCTAGGGTGATCAATAATCATAGTGAAACTTTTTGGTGAGCTTGGTTCAATCCAATCTGGGTTGGATTGGAAGTTGGCTCAAATGGGTCCTTTAGGTCACTTTGGGCCAAGTGGGCCTAAGTGGGTCAATTGGTTTGGTTTTGGTTTGATTCAAGTTTAGTTGAACTTATATATGAGCCCTAGATTGGAATATAAACTCAACGACAATCAATTTGGAGTCCAATAGGTTTTGGCTTAATTGAAATTTTTAAGTCAAAAGGGGTAGGTTGGGTTTGACATGGGTTGGTTTCGATTTGATTTGATGATTGTAGGTTTCATTTATATTTGGGTAAATAATTGAATGAATGATTGATTTAAGAGAAAATTCATTGGTTTTGACTTGATCTGGATAGAATTTGGCTAAGTCCAAAGAATTGGCTTAAAGGGTTTAGATTGAGTTTAGATTTGATTTTTGATATAGTTTTGGTCATTTGAATTTGGATTTCATTTATATTTATGAATATAAATGAAGGAATAATTGATTTATAAAGAGATCAATTAAGTTTGATTTGATCTAAGGGGAGTTTTGGCTAAGCTTATGAATGTGGTTCATATGGCTTAGAAAGGGTCTTAGGATTTGAATTTGATTTTGGATTTCAATCACTTGGAGTCAAATTTGAAATTTGATTTAGGATTTGAATTTGAATTTGAGATTTGGTTTGAGAATTGAATCTTGGTCTGATTTGAGAAAGTATATCTAGATTGGATTTAGGCTATAGGATGGGTAATTTCTTTAAGCCCTAAGGCCTAACCTAATATTTTGATTAACACTTCTAAGTCTCTAGGCTTAGGTTAGGTGTTCACCTAATCACTAGAAGTGTCTTATGACTAAAGAGTTCTTAGTGCCTAGAAGAGTCCTAAGTATAAGGAGAGGAGGTTAAGAGCTCACTCCAAAAGTGAGGTCAACAAAGGACCCCATATAGGTGTGGTATAACTGACAAGGCACGCCACATGTATTGGCATTGACCGAAATGATCAACAACATCCAAAAGATTGTAACAAACAATGAAAGTGATCTATACCTATACCCAAAAGGTAGATAGAATGACAATCTTAGTGTGATGCAGCTTTCTTTATGCCAAGGGCATAAGAGAGAAAGAAGAAATCTACTAGGGGTTGAGTACACGAACCTTCCACTTGGAAGCAAGTTCAAGTTATCCACTGAGGGATATGGATCTGAGTTTAAATATGAGTACAATTTATTTAGGTGTGTATCTACTGGGGATAAGAATTTGATTGGATTTCTTTGATTTGTTCGATTAGACTCCACTAGGGAGGTTGGTTTAATTTTTTTTTATGGCTCCACTAGGGAGAAGGGTTCTAGATTGAGGGCATATCCCCTGGGGATGTACACTCGATTGATTTTTTTTTTATTTAGATCTAAGCTCCACTAGAGAGGCTAATTTGATTTGCACCTCACTAGGGAGAAATTGGATTTGTTTGATGTGTTTAATTTGAATCCACTGGGAGGTTGGTTTTGAATTTATTTTATTATGTACCCTATCGGTGGGCGATGGACTACACTAAGAAGGATCCACGGGGGCCTTAGCCTATCTTAGATTTCTAAGTCCAAAGGGGTATTCTACCTTCCATAAGGTAGGACTATCCGACCTAAGGGTTTGGCTTTCGGTGTGTAATGATTGTACTAGGAAGAAGGCATAACAGACTTACATCTTCTAAAGTAGGGATTAGTTGTTGGGGTGATCACTCGATGGTGCAACAAATCAAACCTTACCTAAGGCAACTACTCAGTGAGTGCTGTTGGTGATCTTACCTCAACTCAAGAGTAGTCTTGATGATTAATTTGATTTATATTGATTTGATTTGAATTGATTTAATTTAATTTAGTGTGTTATGTCATGGACCCTGTCGGTGTGCGATGGACCCACTCAGAAGGGGCTATGTCAGCCTTGACCTGTCTCAGATTTACAAGTCCAAAGGGGTAGTCTACCAGCCACAAAGTAGAACTATCCAGCCTAAGGGTTTCCTTTCGGTGTGCAATGACGGTACTAGGAAGAAAGCATATTAGACTTACATCTTTCAAAGTAGGGATCAGCCGTTGTGGTGATATGTCGATGGCACAACAGATCAAACCCTACCAAAGGTGACTACTGAGTGAGTGTCACTGGGGATCTTACCTCAACTCAAGAGTATTCCTGATGATTAATTTGATTTATATTAATTTGATTTGAATTGATTTAATTTAATTTGGTGTGTTATGTTGTGTCCTGCCTACAATAGGAGAGAAGGGCTATGTCGGCCTTGACCTATCTTAGATTTATAAGTCAAAAGGGGTAGTCTGCCAGCCACAAGGTAGAACTATCCAGCTTAAGGGTTGCCTTTCAGTGTGCAACGACAGTACTAGGAAGAAAGCATAGTAGACTTACATCTTCCAAAGTAGGGATCAGCCGTTGGGGTGATCTGTCGATGGCACAACAGATCAATCCCAACCTAGGGTGACTACTGAGTGAGCACCGTTGGGGGTCTTATATCGACTCTAGAATAGATAAAATTAATTTAATTTTAGATGGACCCTATCAGTGTGCGATGGACCCACTAAGAAGGAGCTAATATCAGCCAAAGTCTGCCTTAGATTTACAAATCCAAAGGGATAGTCTACTACCCGTTAGGTAGAACTAACCAACTTACGGGGTGCCTTTTGGTTTGCAATGGTCAAGTTAGGAAGAAAGCGTGGGGACTCATATCTTCCTAAATAAAGAACCACTGGGGTGATCGATCACTTGCGCAACAAATCGGGCTCGACCCAGGGCTGCCCATCGGTTTGCAATGATTGTGTTGGAAAGAATGTGTAATAGACTTATATCTTTCAAAGCAAAGATGACCGTCGGGGTAACTCATCAGTAGCATGATAAGTTGAACCCGACCTAAGGGCGACTATGGAGAGAGTGCCGACGTGGGGACTTATCTCAACTCAAAGTAATCAGGCAATTCCTACAGGGAGTTTTGCTAACACTGTCTTAAAGATTAGATGCTTGCTTGGGAAAGGGGCCACTAGGGCTTGAATTCCTAATCCACAAGTGAAGATATATCTTATTTATATTATATTTGCATGGATCCTGTTGGTTCGCGAGGGATCAAACTGAGAAAGAGCTTATATCAGCCTAGTCCTATCTCAAATTTACTGAACCAAGGGAGAATCTGCTCATCCGCTGAATAAATTCTCCAACCACAGGGGTGGTTACTAGGAAAGGGGGACTGTCCAATCCAAAATTAACCCGAGTAGTGTCTAAATGGGGTCGCAAAGGATCTGATCCAAATAGAATGCCCGCAGTGGATGGGGCCACTAAAGGCTTAATCCAACACCCTGGAGAAGATGACATGGCTAGTCATATATCAAATATTGATTGGAAAACTCAAGGAGAAAGCAGGGACTCACATCGCAAGAGTATCCAGGGTGAGTCACTTGACAAGAACATCAACCAATCTAAGGTGCCCGTCAGTTTGCGACAATCAGTCTAGAAAGATGGTGTGTAGGCTTACATCTCTCTAAAGTGGAACTCATCACTGGGATAGTCTATCTTTGGCTCGATAGGGGCCATCCGACCTAGGGCGACTACTGAGTGAATGCCATTGGAGGACTTACATCGACTCAAATGTAGTCAAGAGAAAAGGAGCCTCTGGGGGACTTATCCTAAATCTCAAATATACTCAACCTAGTTAGTGCATGATGGCTAGTTCAAGAAGAAAACATGTAGGATTGCATCCTCTTAAATAAAATCAACATAGGGTAGCTTACCAGCTGTGCAATAAGGCCTACCAAATTGATAAGATGCTCGTCGATTTGCAATGCTCAAGTCAGGTAGAAAGCACGGGGACTCACATCTGCCAGACAAGTGAACACTAGGGTGACACACTAGCAAGGTAGCATGTCAGCCCGACCTAGAGTGACTAATGAGTGAGTGCCATAGGGAGCTTGCTCCCACATCAAAGTATCCTCAGACAAAAGATATATGTTTATTTATGTTATGAAAGAGGGAATAGGATGCAGCTTGGGTTCTCTTACACAGACCCTAAATACATCATGGTAGATTCACAAGCAAAAGATATTTCTAACATAGAAGAAATGAAATTTAAGATGAAAAGAAGTTTTATTGATAAATATTTTCAAATAATATTTATGGATAGTATTTCTTTAAGTATAACCCATTGATTGGAAGAATCGGGTGCTCTCCTTTACAATTTATGAGTTGATAAAACCCTCCTTCATAGGCCTTCTCTATGGCATAAGGGCCTTCCCAAGTGGGTTCAAACTTGCCTCTATCTTTGGCATTGGCCTCCTTAGACTAAAAAGCTCTCCTTGAAAATCTCTAAGAGACTAACTTGTTATGAGCTTGAATCATCTTATAGATAACTTGAGTTTTGGCATGCCAGCGTCTCTCCTCCAAACCTTGAGCTCTTCAAACGCAACTTGGCGTTCGTTTCCATTGTGATTTTACATCTATCCTTAGTGATGGGAGTTGGACTTCTAATGGTGGAGACCCATACTCCATTAAGGAGAAAGGGGTAGATTGAGTTGGAGTTCTGTATGTGGTACGGTAAGCCCATAAGGCTTCAACCAACTATTCATGCCATTATCATTTATTGTCATCTAGTGCCTACTTCAGTATTTTAATGAGAGTTTTGTTGAAGGCTTCTACTAACCCATTTTCCCTTGGATAGTAGATGGTAGAGTTCCTCCAATCTATGCTATGTCTCCAAGAAAAGCTATTGATTTTGGTGCTCTTGAATGCAGTACCATTATCAGATATAATTCATTAAGGCACCACAAACCTATATATGATATGGTTCCTGAAAAACTGGAGCACATGTTGAGCTGTGACCTCTCTAAGTGGGATTGCCTCCGCCCACTTGGAAAAGTAGTCAATAGTAGATAGAATGAATCAATGACCTTGGAAAAGTGGATCGGTGGACCCATAATGTCGTACTCACTCAAATGGTCATGAGGCCAATGTAGGATGTAGAATGTTGGGTGGTTGATATAGGACCACACCGTGCACCTAACATTGGTAGCATCTCCTAGCTATGTCCATGTAGTATGTGATCATTGAAGGCTAGTAGTATCCTAGTCTCTTGATCTTGGCTTTCATCTTTGAACGGTTGTGTACTCATAACAGTGTACCTCGGTCTCCTACAGGCTTCATGTTTGTCCAGACAACGTAATCACATATGATCGAAGGACTGCCGGTACAAGGTGCCGCCTATAAGAGTATAGGAAAGGGCTATCTGCTTCACCTAGTGTGCTAGTGATTTCTCTTGAGGTAGTTTGCCTACATTTAAATAATCTATGAATGGTTGCCTCCAATATGACTTCTCATCCTTTTCGGCAATGGCAACCTCCCCTTCAAGAGAGAATCTCTCGACGAGTTCAACATCAATAAGGGATATGACTTGTCTATTTTGGACCCTTATTGGAATGGACTCATCTTCTGTACATACTAACTCTTTGGCAAACTTGGCTAATGCATATGTGCATTCTCTCCTCGAGGAATCTTGTAGATGGTAACCTATTTCATAGTATACTTATGGTAATGATGGAGCTTAGGCTTTAGAACCTTATAAGACCCAACAATTTGATTGATGACTAACTAAGAATCCCCAAAGATGTTGATAACCTTGACGCATAGTGTAATGACTAGCTTCAGACTGGAAATTAGAGTCTCATATTCAACTTTGTTGTTGGTGTATGGATTGGATAGATGATATGAGAATCTCATCACATCGCGGTCTAGAGTTAGGATAACTATTCCTTCCCCTGCCTTCCCTGGGAGTGTAAATTATGGTTCTTGTCCTCTTTGAGAGAAAATTGCACCATCAAAGTACATCTCCCAGTGGTGAGCACTAGTACCTTCTAAGTTCATGATTTGTTCATAGGGGAGATCATCGTTAAGCAGAGAGTCAGCAGGGAGTGGATACACTGCTAAGAAATCTGTAAGTGCTTGTCCTTTTACGGTACAGAGGGGTACGAATGTTATATCAAACTGAGATAGAATCATGGACCAACATGCCAACCGTCCAGATAAGGTCGGTTGTGTCATGAGATATTATAGTGTATTGACTCTAGATATCAAGTTCACCTTATGAGAAAGCATGTAATATCATAGCTTTGAGGATGTGAAGATTAAAGCTAAGCAATGCTTTTTAATAGGTGGATAGTTTGCCTCAGTAAGGATTAGATGATGACTGAGATAATAGAGAGAGTTCTCCTTCCCTTTGTCATTGATTTGAGCCAACAAAATGCCAAGGGAGTTGTCTAATGCAGTAGTATATAATATGAGCGGCTTGCCCGGGATAGGGGCTGCTAGGACTGGTGGCATCATCAGATATTCCTTTATGCCTTCGAAGGCATGCTAACACTTGTCATCCCATTTGAACTTGGCATCCTTTTGACAAGTGCTGAGAATGGTTGGCATCTTCCTGATAAGTTGGAAATGAAGCATCTTACATACACCAATCGTCCTTGGAATGACCTGAGTTATGTTAGGCTTTTACGGGATAGATTTTCTAAGATAGCTTTGATCTTCTCTGGATCTATTTCTATTCCACGGTGTCGAACAACAAACCCAAGGAATTTCCTTGAAGCTACTATGAATGCATACTTAAGGGGGTTCATTTTGAGGTTGTATTGTCTTAACCGTTTGAAAACTACTCTCAAGTCAAAGAGATGGTCTTCCTTTTCTTTGCTTTTGATAACAAGATCATCGACGTAGCATTCAACTTGATGATGAATGAGTTCATTGAAGATTCGAGTTATGGCCCACTAGTATGTGGCACAAGCATATTTAAGGCCGTTAGGCATGACCTTATAATAATAAATTTTGATCGGAGTTCAAAAGGAAGTGTCTCTTTCATCCTCTGGGGCCATCTTAATTTGGTTGTAGCCAGATGACCCATCCATAAATGAGAATACTGCATGAGATGAGGCGATGTCCACCATTATTTCTGGTATAGGAAGTGGAGATTCATCTATAGGACATGCCTTATTTAGATCCCTAAAATCAATGCATATGTGAATTTGGCCATTCTTTTTCTTAATTAGGATGCCACTGGCCAACTAGGTAGGATATCTTTCTTCCCTAATAAAGCCAACATTGATCAATTTCTTGATTTCAGAAGTGTCCTGTTGTTCAATGTCTAATCGCATGCATCTAGGAGCCTACTTAATAGGGTTAGCATTAGGTTCTACTGGTAGTTTATGGATTGCTATGTCAGGAGATAGACCGGGCATCTCTTCATAACTCCATGCAAAATAATCCTTAAACTCAGTCAATAGCTTCACTAAATTATTAGTTTCTTTTTCATTCAATATAGAACTGATGTATGTTGGGTGTGGATCTTCTTCAGTTTGTAGGTTAATTTCTTTGAGCTCATTGATAGTTGATTTGATCTCCTCTTCGAACTCTGGTGGTGCATCCTTGATTTCAAAGTCATTTGGATCATCTGAAGTTTCTAAGCACACCTTCTCATATGAGTTAGCATGATTTGAAAAGAACCTATCAGATTCCAAATGGTTGGTGATGACTAGCATCATCATCATCAACTGACCAAATCTAGTCACGGTCATGATTGTGAATGTCTACATTTATTGTTCCATAACCTTTCAAAGTAATCCAACCTATGTTTAGACCAAGCTTGTGGAATTAATCCTTTCTTCGCTAAATTAAGAACACAAAAAGAGTACCAATCAAATGGTAATTCTTTTAAATCTTTGTATGAATCATCCTCAAGTTCTACATCAGCTTCTTGACTTGAGGGTGATGCTCCAAGAAAGAACTTCTGCACTTTTACATTTATGGAAGACTTAGGGGCTTCCTTAACTACTAAACCCTCAACTTTTTGTGAGGAAAGTGGGGTTAGAGCTAAAGTTCCCAATTGATGCTTCACTGTTTCACATATAGATTTGGATACACTTATGCTTTGCTTCAGAGCCCGCTCTTCATCGCTATCTAGCTCAATTATCACTTGCATGGGGATCTGCTATCTGGAAGTGCTAGCTAGCATACTAATCATGTATGACTCATCCTCTGAACTAGATTCTATGTCTATATAGATAGTAGGTGTAGTCGTAGGACATAACTCCCATTGGGTGGCCAATAAGGAGGTCTTCCATCCCTGGCATGTCTCCGATCCTCTTCCTTTGCCTGGTGGAGGTCGAGTCATCCTACCCATATGTTCGAATGGAGAAACGAACTGTGGGTGGAATCTAATGTCAGGCTCTACTTTCTCCTCCAAGTCTATTTCTCGCTCCCTTTTATTTTCTTTTTCATTTCCCTTTTTGTTTTCTTTTTCTTTTTCTTTTTCTTTTTCCTTTTCTTTTTCTTTTTCTTTTTCTTTTTCCTTTTCTTTTTCTTTTTCCTTTTATTTTTCTTTTATTTTTCAACTTTCGTCAAGTTCACGAGAATAGACTTGATAATTTTGAGGGAGATAGTAGGCCACATCCTCATATATTCCGATCTCATGAACTTTGAATGGCTTAAGATCTCCTTTAACACAGTATTCAATTCCACCCCTCATGAACTTCATGCACTAATGTAGAGAGGATGTAACCACATTATTCTCATGTATCCATGGTCTCCCAAGCAAAGCATTGATATATGTATCTGAGCCTATAATATGAAACTTTGCGGTAATCTTCCAATCATCTACTTCTAATGGCAACACTTTAGAGCCTAAATCCCTCTCACCTTATTCATTGAATCATCTCAACATCATCCTCTCTTTTGAAAGTTCGGAAATGTTAATCCTCAGGTAAGCGAGGATTTTTAGACTCATAATATTCACTTATGCACCCTGGTCAACAACAACTCTGGATATCATGTATCTTCCAAAATTCACTGTAATGTAAAGAGGGTGGTTGTGCTTGGTCATTCCTAGAAGCAAGTCTTCATCACAGAATGTAACTCCTAGAGTGTCCTATGAATTGTGAACCTCCTCCTCAATAGCGGTCAGCTGGGCTAAGCATATATCCGGATCAAGAAGAGTCTTGATTAGAGATTCCTTCATCTCTTTGGATAAGATAAGGGCGTCATATATTCTTAACTTAGCTGGCAGCTTTTTAAGATGTGCTAGGATGTTGTAGTCAACTTTGGCTTGATCCTCCACAAGCATATCCATGGGTGGAGCATCTTCTAGAGGGGCTATCTGCTCTCTAGAAACAATGATTTGCTTACCCTTATCCTGAGGTGCCACCCTAGGAGGTAGAACTTCACCACTATGAAGGTTAACTTTAGTGACCTCTTGGAATTATGAATTTGTAGGAAGTTCTACCTTCTTATTAGGTGTACCCACCACTTCTCTTATAGGATCGTCGGAGTTGGATGACTCCAAATCAATCTCAAGAGGTGAACCCATGTGATTTAAAAATGAGAAATCCATTTCTAAATTAGAAGAAGAATGATCGGAACTAGAATTATCATAATTATTTTGTAGACTTAGAGAGTTTTCAAGAGGAATAAAATCTAGAGTATCATAAGTGGACAAGATGTAAGTGAAAGCTTTCTTCATTGATTTCTTCTTAGATGGAGGTACATGATAGAAATCTAATAAAGTAAATGGGATAAGGGTTATAGTGCCCTTGTCCACTGATACAATGCTCCTACTGGCAGAAAAGGAGCTAGTGGAAGAAGTAGTAGCTTCAACGGTGGATGGAGTGCTATACTCGGACGATGGTTGTGCTGCTATGCTATCCCGGGCAAGTAAGGTAGGTTGCTGCTGCTGCTTGGCTGACACCTTCTTAAAGTTATTTTTGGAAACTTACAAACCATCCTTGTTGTTGGAGGTTTGAGTTACTTTAGTCACCTATAAAGAAAACTTCTTGATCTTAGAGACAACTTTTTTAAAGGTTTGGGATAAGGCAATATTCTATACTTGAAAGCAATCGGGCCATGAATATTCTTGGGAAGAATTTCTATAGCATGTTGACGTTGTTGTTTGCATTTTATACTTAGGTTTTACCACCTGAGAATATAATCAACAAGGGATTCATTGAGATTTTTTTGTACCACAATGAGGTCACCCATAGTTACCCTTTATTGGGCTCCAATAAACCTCTTGATGAAGAGGTGCTTCAACTCAGTCAAAGTCTTCACTGAACTGTTAGGCAGTTCAGCGTACCAATCAAATGCAATCCCTGATAGACTACTAACGAAGAGTTAGAAGAGAAGTGCATCACTACCTTTGATGTTATAACAGCCAGCTCTAAAGTGTGATATATGATGACGAGGGTTTCCACTGCCATCAAAGATCTTGAAGGATGGTGGCATAAAACCCTTGGGATATTGGACTACATTAAATTCCTCTACGTAGGGTCTACCCTTTAGAATAGATGAGCCACATCAGGCTTGCACCAACGCATCCTTCACTTACTATTCCACCATATGCATTATATCTCTTTCAAGAATGGAGGTACTATCTATGACCTTCTTATGTAGACTGCCACTATCCTGGTCCATGGTAGATGTACTCTTGTGATCAGGCGTACATGACTAGGGTGGTTGGCCTCTAAGGAAGTACATCTTGATGGAGCTTGGCCTTGAGGACTTGCTTCTTTAACAAGTCTTCAACTCTTTCTCCATCTTGTTGATATGCTCATCTCTACCTGTTGTTGTTGGCGGTGTTGTGTTGAATGAGGTGTCTTCTTCCTCAACTACAACACCCTCGGTTGATCCTTGGAGGGAACCCCTTATCACCTATGGTCTTCGTTGAGTCCTCCATGAGATCATCCTCACTTGGATCAAAACTAACCCTAGCATTCTCTTCATCAGATAAATTGCCCCCATAAAGTTCCCTCTTCTTAGCGAAGTAGTGAGCGACGATCTCATCTAAAGAGTAGTCTAATCATACAGGGAAAAACACTCGCTACTGACCGATAGTGGGGCTATGCTCACTGACAGAAATACATCGAGTATTGCTTATCATTGTACTACTATCTCTAGGAGGACTGTACTCACTGATAAGTATATGTTGATCACTTTCACTTGCACAACTGGAGGATCATGTTGGAAGAGACATGCTCATGGTCTTCATGGGTGGAGTAGTGTCCCAGGAGATCCGCCATGGGCTGAAAACTGTTCCCTTCCCTTTCTCTCATTACTCACTACCCTCGATGGTGGTGGTTGTGGTGGTGCGACCACAATGCTGCGAGGTTGCCACTCCTTCTTCACCTTGAGTAAGGGGTAGTAGGGAACCACCCTCATCGGGAGTAGATGAAGTGGGACTCTTTGGTCGTAGCCGGATCACTAATGGAGATTTTTTCTCCCAAGATGTTATCTTTTGTGCCTTTGTAGGCACTGTGGATGGCGGGACATGAATAGGTGATGGTGGGTGAGGAGTGGATCGGTGTGGTGGAGGCAACACCAACTTTCTCTGGGTAGGAGCTTCTCTCCTATGGTGGGTAGTACCAATGTGGGAATCTTATGAAGTCGAGGGGAGGCCATGGGGAGTGATCTAATCGTCTCTACATGTCTGTACTAATAGGGACTCCACGGCCCTCTCCTTTGATGTCACCCTATAAGGGATGATAGAACATAAATCATTGAGCCCCGGACTCGATGGGTGTAAGTTTAGCAACTCGGATAGAACTAATCTAAGGCTGGCATATGACCTTCTCCTATCACTTATAGGAGCCTCAAAATGAACTGTGGGCAGAGGTGAAATTGAGATCCTCCTAATGTCTTCTTCTCCATCAAAATTAGAGAGGGGGTTAAACTTGTTATCTGTTATAAGAGGAGACACTATCCTAGGTAACTCCTCTGCTGTAGACTGGGAAACTGCCTCTAGATCCTTGGTTATGTGGTCATGATGCCGCTTGATCTTGCGGCACTGGTTGTGATGTTGAGTCCTACTAGGAGGGGCAGCACAAGAA
The DNA here is from genome assembly GCA_021442155.1 of Cymbidium sinense. NCBI lineage: Eukaryota > Viridiplantae > Streptophyta > Magnoliopsida > Asparagales > Orchidaceae > Cymbidium > Cymbidium sinense. The sequence continues at coordinate 104,058,662 of CM038215.1, forward strand.
CTAGACCCAACCTCATAGGTGTGGTACACTATCCCTGAAGATAGGGTAGCCTTCCTTTTGGAAGGAGCCAACGAGTGGGTGCTAGCCCATATTAAGGCGAGAAGGGGAACCAGATCTGGTGCACTACTATGGAGCCATAGCCTTCCCCTTCAGTGAGGAAACTCGAGTGAGGATGACATCACCCTGGATGGACCGCTCACCACACTCTCGGTTGTGGTGGTCCCTCACAAGTGATCCTAGCCTCCCAAGACAGAAAAATGAATGAGGTGGGAAAATTCGATCTACAGGAGGCTGGCTTGATCCAAGGCCAAATCCATCCCGAAAGAAAAAAATAAACACGTACTTCTAAGCTGCCATGTGTGAAAATTGAAAAGACTGTACTAGCTGATCTGAGCTGTATGTCTGCATTTATGGAGATATAACTTATATCAGATTTCTTCCTTGATATTTGTTCCACGCAAGTAACAAAAGTTTGGAGTTTTGAACCCATACTCAACGATTCAAATGTGTTGAGTGGGGTTCATTGGGGAGATTTGGATATTGAGGAGAGTCTTTTCCATTTGATTTTGATTTAGAACCCATACTCAATCGATTTAGGTAAGTTAGATGGGGTTCTAAAATCTGAGGAGAGATTTTCTTGGAGATATTTGTGTTTTGTGCATCTTGTTTGAAAATATTGATGGTTTGAAAGATTTTTACTTAGCAAATTTGGGTATGCTACGAAGAGGTTGTGATTGTGTATTGGAAATATTTTTGCTTGTTAAGATTTGATTGTGTTATATTTTGATTTGAAAATGGGGTTTCTTACTTAATAAATTTGGTATGTTAAGTAGATGCCACATGTGTTTAATTTGGACTTGATGATTATACTTTCACTTAACAAATTTGGTATGCTAAGTGAAAGTCAAATGTGATTGTGAGATAGATTTGCTTTTCTTTGGAGATGGGAGTCCCACTTAACAAATTTGGTATGTTAAGTGAAATCCCCAAATGTGTTTGAGATATGTTTGTTTTTTTTCCTTTGAGAATGAGACTCTCACTTAACAAATTTGGTATGTTAAGTGAAAGCTCAAGTGTGATTTGACATGAAAAATTGGTTCCTTATTTAAAAAATTTGGTATATTAAAATAAGGATCAAATGTATGTTGAAAAGAGACCCTCACTTAACAAATTTGGTATGTTAAGTGAAAGTCAAATATGTTTATGACTTTTGAAAATGAAACACTCACTTAACAAATTTGGTATGTTAAGTAAAAGTCAAATGTGTTTATGATTTTTGAAAATGAAAATCTCACTTAACAAATTTGGTATGTTAAGTGAAAGTTAATTGTATTTATGATTTTTGAAAATGAAACTCTCTCTTAACAAATTTGGTATGTTAAGTGAAAGTCAAATGTGTTTATGATTTTGAAAATGAAACTCTCACTTAACAAATTTGCTATGTTAAGTGAAAGTCAAATATATTTATGATTTTTTTGAAAATGAAACTCTCACTTAACAAATTTGGTATGTTAAGTGAAAGTCAAATATGTATATGATTTTGAAAATGAAACTCTCACTTAACAGATTTGGCATGTTAAGTGAAAGTCAAATGTATTTATCATTTTGAAATGAAACTCTCACTTAACAGATTTGGTATGTTAAGTGAAAGTCAAATGTGTTTAAGATTTTTGAAAATGAAACTCCCACTTAACAAATTTGGTATGTTAAGTAAAAGTTAAATGTGTTTATGATTTTTTTGAATGAAACTCTCGCTTAACAAATTTGGTATGTTAAGTGAAAGTCAAATGTGTTCATGATTTTTTAAAAATAAAACTCTCACTTAACAAATTTGGTGTGTTAATTGAAAGTCAAATGTGTTTATGATTTTTTGAATCACTTAACAAATTTGGTATGTCAATTGAAATTCAAATGTGTTTATGGTTTTTGAAAATGAAACTCTCGCTTAACAAATTTAGTATGTTAAGTGAAAGTCAAATGTATTTTTGAATTTGAAAATGAAACTCTCACATAATAGATTTGGTATGTTAAGTGAAAGTCAAATGTGTTTATGATTATTTGAAAATGAAACTCTCACTTAACAAATTTGGTATGTTAAGTGAAAGTCAAATGTGTTTATGATTTTTTTTGAAAATGAAACTCTCACTTAACAAATTTGGTATGTTAAGTGAAAGTCAAATGTGTTTATGATTTTTGAAAACAAAACTCTCACTTAACAAATTTGGTATGTTAAGTGAAAGTTAAATGTGTTTATGTTTTTTTTTTTTTTTTGAAAATGAAACTCTCACTTAACAAATTTGGTATGTTAAGTGAAAGTTAAATGTGTTTGTGATATTTGAAAATAAAACTCTCACTTAATAAATTTGGTATGTTAAGTGAAAGTCAAAAATGTTTATGATTTTTGAAAATGAAACTCTCACTTAACAAATTTGGTATGTTAAGTGAAGGTCAAATGTTTACAATTTTGAAAATGGAAACTCACTTAATAAATTTGGTATGTTAAGTGAAAGTTAAATGTGTTTATGATTTTGAAAATGAAACTCTCACTTAACAAATTTGGTATGTTAAGTGAAAGTCAGGTGTGTTTATATTTTTTGAAAGAAAAGGAACTTACTTAACAACTTAGGTATGTTAAATGGAGTTCAATTTATTCTTATGATTTTAAAAAAAGTTCTCATTCGACATACTTGGACATGTCAAATGAGCTCCGAATGTGTTTTGAAGTCCAAGACTTTGGCAAGAAGGAGTTTTATCAGACAAATGCAAATAGAATTGAATTTGCTCAGCCTTCTCCAAGGGAAGGGGAACTCCCATTTGACAAATTTGGTTATGTCAAGTGGGGGGTTCAAATATGTCTTGGCTTCTCTCTTGTCTGTGTATGATTTATTGCTTTTTAAAAAAAGGGGAAAAACTTCAACTCTAGCACATGCGAAGTATACTAAGTGGAGTTTCAATTTTATATTATAATTTAATTCAAAAATAGAATCTCCATCCAACAAATTTGGGTGTGTGGGATGGGGATAGCTATTTCCAAAGAAAATATGCTTTTAAAAATACATTAAAAATGGTTGATTTTGATTTTGAAAAAAACCTCCATGTAATAATCATAGGATTTGTTAAATGAGGTTTGGTTATATGTGTTTTTGCGCCTTTTTTGAAAATTTCTTACAAATTTTTCTATAAAGATCTTTTTTTTATGTGGATTTTGAAAAAGTGCTTTTAGAAAGGCATGTTATTTTATAGAAGGATTTTATTTTCTTATTGTTCATGGGATGAACCTTGCCTCACCATTATAATGGTGAAGAGGTTCTTAATTTCGGTCATCTCCTTTGTTTGATTAATTTTAATTTTCACCTATTGGGGGAACCCAATAGGCATTTTAAGACTTACACGGAGTGAGGTCCTAAAACCTAAAAGATGTTGGCGAGCTTTGCTTAAGGATGAAATAAGCTAAGTGCCAATGGAAAGAATGGTACTCTCAAGCCTATATAAAATATAAGTCTACTATCGAAGCTTGGAAATAATAATTATCTACTAAAGATGGAGAGAGGAACCTTCCCTAGTGGAGTCACCAGAAAAATCTGTGATATTTATTTTTGGGATGTAGGACACCATGTAGATCTTAGGGGGTACTTATTTAAGTGATCGGGTATGATATTAAGAAATGATGTACTATCTAAAAAGATAAAAATCACCACCCTATAATGGACCTAATCATCTAATAAGGACTCATAAGGCATGGTGGGTCTTCGAATATACTAGAGATCTTTCCCCTACTTTATATGAAAAAGTAAAGTAGGATTTATTTTAAGCTAGATTTATTAAGTTCCCTATGGAGGCAAGTCCCCATAGTTAATACATCCTAAAGAATGGGGATTCCTAAAGAATACTCTCGATAAAAGTAGGTAATTAGGGTCTCCAAAGATTTCAAAGTTAAGACTATCAAAGGATTGGATATTTTAGAAAATCAAATAGGATAGATCAAAGAGAAAACTTATTTTTGGAATCCAAAGATAGAAAGTAGGAAATGCTCATGATATTAGGAAGCCTAGAGAGCATTCCAATCTATCCTATGGTTGGGCTTTATATTTTTGAAATTTAAGAGAGTTAATTATTTGAGTTGGAATTTTATTAGATTGTTAGGGCTTATAATTTCATAATATAATATTGTGAAAATACCTAAGAGGTGAGAATTTATGCTTGTAGCTCACAAAGGGAAACATTAACCTCAGATCTTAAATCTAGTGAGCTTTGGCCAGGGCCAAACCATGACCTAAATCTAAGGCAAAAATGGGTATATGGTTTACTTTCACAAAAAAGAATAAACCACCCGACTGTTGGACGTATTACCACCTAGAGTGGTAGCCAGCTAACTCTTCCTATGCTTTAAATCCATGTAGGCAAGTCTTATGCTTTGCAAGATGGCTTGACTATTGTTTATTTAGAAATGAGACTAAGTCCTTGAACTCACTCCCTAAAAGACTAGAGCATGAGTGGTATGAAACCATGACTTAATCTAATGCAAATTTTATCAAATTTATTTGATTCTTTTGTACTCTTTATTTTGAAACAGGCTATGGGATTTTGTATGCCTAAATGCATGAGAATTTGACTATGGGACAAATTAAGAGAGAAAGGGGTGTTCTTCCACCAAAGGCTCTCAGAGGTTAAGCCTTAATTCTCTCGCAAAGATGGAAGCCCCCTCCTAACAAGAGTGAAATAACATGACATGGATGATATTATACATTCATTCATCCAGCTAAGGGGTTGCTAAAAATTTTATTATCTTGATTTAACTTTTAAGCTTTAATGTGAGGTTATGAGTTATTTTAAAATTTTAGTTATGAGTTGTTAATTAGGGTATAAAGAATTAATTTCATCCTAAGAGTCTACCGCATCCAGGCCACACATTCAAGCATCAATCATAAAGAAACTATGAAATGCATGTTGTTTTAATGCGCAATCTAAGCACAATAATAAATAATATTATAGACTACCATAAAAGAATTAAAGGCCAGTGCGGTCGAGTTCCACCGTACAACCAGAAAAGAGAAAAAAAAGATGGGTAGTCGATCCCTACTCTTATACAACCCAGATTACAAAAGAAAAATACATGTTATGGGGGTCTACTTTTCTTCACTTCTTCCTTCACTTTCTTTTGATTTGATTTTCTTCAAAGGAATCATAGGGCACCCTAGGGACTAGGCCTTCTGGCCACTGCTCATCCTAATCCCCCATAATGCTAATCCTAATTCCTAATGCAAAATTACATCAAAAATAGGAAAAGTAAATCTAGCTACACATGCAAAACAAATATTAGCCAAACACACCATACAACCCAAGTAGTTATATGAATAATTTGGACTTAGCACCCTACATATGGGTAACCAAGCCTACCTGTCCTAACATGAGTTATGCTTAGAGCTAAGAAATCTTCACAGTAAAAGCATTTATATTTTTATTACAAATGCCCTTGAGCACAACCAGAAAATGAAATTAGCTAATAATGACCTAACATCCAGACATACACTCTAACATCTAGTCTAAAACATTACATCACAAATAAAACACAACATCATACAACACCCTAACTTAGCATATTATGTGTTAAGGCTTGTGTGGTAAGATTTTACCATGCTTCTTTAGTTTAAGTTTCAATTTGGAGATTGAATTTATTTAAATTTTACCTTTGGGTGATTTCAATTTAAATGATTTAATGATTTATTTTTTATTTTTATTTCACTTTTATTTCTTTCAAGAATGAAGAGTAGAATGAATTCCATTTGTAGATGGAGCTCACCCTATTCTACATCCTAACTCCTAAAGAATCTAACTAAGGTTCTTAAGTATCTTAATTATCCCATTTGAATTTGTGTAATTTATTTGATTTGATTTAGAGCTTAGAATTTCAGTTGGTTTAAGTATTTGATTAATTGATTTTGATTTTGATATTTTGGTTTAATTACATCTTGATAATTCAATATCCTTGATATCAAATGAAGTTTAAGTTTGTTTAAAGTCATGTGTTTTTGATTGAATAATTTCAGATTAGATATTTTGGTTTAATTAAAACTTGATAATTCAATATCCTTGTTCTCTAGTGAAGTTTAAGTTTGTTTAAATTCATGTATTTTTAATTGAATAATTTCATATTAGAAGTTTTGGTTTAATTAACTCTTGATAATTCAATATCTTTGATCTCTAGTGAAGTTTAAGTTTGTATAAATTCATGTGTTTTTGATTGATTAATTTCAGATTAGATGTTTTGGTTTAATTAAATCTTGATAATTCAATATACTTTTAAATTAATATCTAATTCTTTTCTTTGATTATGGTTATGTGACTTAACTTTATGTTTATTTAATTTGATTATGATTCATTTATTTGTAGTTTAATTGGATTAGATTAATTGAGATTTTATTTTGATTTTAATTGGGTTTGATTCTTTGAAAATAAGATTTTATTTTTAGTCACATCCATTTATCATGTTCATCAAAGTTTGGTTTGTATTTTGATTTCATACATTGGATAGTTAATTAGTTTATCTTATTTAAGTAGGTTGAATGAGATTTGATTTGATTACATATTAAATTGATGAGAGATTTTCTTAATTTAATTTAATTTAATTTAATTTGATTAGTTTTATTAATCTATGGGTTTGCTTAGGTTCAATGTGATTATGTGATTAGTTTAATTAAGAAGTGTGTTTAGGTTAATTATAAAGATTTATTTAATTTTTAATTTGACTTCATATTTGTTTAGACAAATGATGTAATTAATGACTTAATAATTTAGGTTTAATTTAGGTTTTGATTAGTATTCAATTGCATTTATGTTTGATTAAGCTTAGGTTTAATGTGATTACTTTAATTAACTTAATTAGTTTATTTAAGAGGTGTGATTAATTATTAAATTAAATAAAGATTTGCTTAATTTTTAATTTGATTTCATATTTATTTAGGTTAATGTTGTAATTAATGAGATAATGATTTCAGTTTAAATTAGGATTTGATTAGCATTTAATTGTAATTTATGTTTGATTAAGCTTAAGTTTAATATGCTTAATTTAATTGACTTAATTAGTTTATTTAATGTGATTAAATTAATTAGTAGATTAATTAAGTGTTTGATTTGAATTAATTTTAATGTGATTTATAAAATTAATTTGGCTTATTAAGATGATGGATTAATTTATTAAGTTTGCATTAATTAGATGTTTGATTAAGGTTAATTAATATTTTAAATTATTAGATTAATTAAGGGTGTGTTTAATTAGAGATTAATGACTCAATGATTTAGGTTTAATTTAGGTTTTGATTAGTATTTAATTGCATCTTAATTATGTTTGATTAAGCTTAAGTTTAATATGATTAATTTGATTAACTTAATTAGTTTACTTGAGGGGTGTGATTATTAAATTTAATTAGGTGTTTGATTTAAGCTTAATTTTAGAGTAAGCTTTAATGTAACTTATTTAAATTAATTTGATTAATTAAGATTATGGATTAATTTATTAAGTTTGCATTAATTATATGTTTGATTAATTAAATTTGATTAAAGGTAATTAAAATTTTAAATTATTAGATTAATTAAGGGTTTGTTTAATTAGATATTAATGACTTAATTTCTCACATGTGAGTGATTTGATTTAGTTAAGTGTTTTCCTTAAGTTTGATTTGATTAAAAGATTTTTGTTATTATCATCATTGTTATTAAGTGAATTAATTGTTTATTTCATTTCAATTAAGTTTGATTATTTATGATTAGAGTTTTATTTGATTTGATTCATTTATTATGTTTGTTTGATTTCATTAACATGTTCGATTTAGTTATTTGGTTGAAATATTTAATGATTAATTAATTATCTTATTCCAAATGGATGTGATTTAATCATATGTTAATTAAGTTTACTTTAATTTTATTTGGTTTAATTCGATTAATATCAAATGATTATCTTGAACTGGTTTATTAATCAATTTGATCTTTAGTTTATTTAATGATTAATTAGTTTCTGTTTATTTATATTCATTAAGGAGTTTCATATAATTAAGACTCCATGCTTAGTGTAGGTTTAGTTATATTAGTTTGACCCATATTAAAGTTTCCTAAATTTGTTGAATTTTGAGTTTGATTTAAGATTTAATTATTTAATTGAATTTTATTAAATTAGATAAGTTTAATCATATTTAATTTAATTTCTTCTAAGGATGATGTTATTCTGATTTGAGGTTTGATTAATGATTGCTTAAGTGTTATTTCATTTCTCATTTTGATTTGATATTTAAATTATTTTTAGATTATATTTTAATTAACTCTTTAGTTAATTAAACTCTACTCTTAAGTGTTTGTTTGGGGTTCATTAGGATTCATAAGATCATATTATTTTTATTAAGAATCCTAAATGTCAATTGAAATGAATTAAGCCATTTTTGAAGATTTTTGTAAATTCCTAAATTTTTATTTGATTTATTTTATTAAAATGAACAATCTGAACTTCAAAATTTAATTTCTCCAAATCCAAAAGTTTTTTTACTTGAAATTTTTATGGTAAGTGTGTTTTAACTTAACTTTCAATCCCTAGAAATTTTAACATAATCTAATATAAATTTTTGATTTAATTAATGAAATTTAATTTTCACTAAAACTCAAATTAAGCTCAAAATACTTAATAAAATTTTGGAATTTTAAGTTTGTTGGATTCATCTCTAAAAGACGAATCCAACGAGCTTTTTTTTGTAATTTTTGGTTAAGTATTTTCTTTTTTATAAAATTTTGTAGTTTCAGGTAATTTAAATTATTTTTTTAAAAAGAAAGTATGACTACGCCACGCCATTAAAGACGGTCAACCCAAAAAATGATCTGCGGTTTGCTATCGTCCGATCAGAGATTAGATCATCATGATCCGAGGCGATCGATTATCGCGCGGGCTGAGTATCGACCTCGAACCACGTGATCGACGGTCACATCAAGTGATCCGAAGGCCCGGATCGTGTGATCCGAGCCATCGATCCCATTAACCACGAAATAGGATGGTGGTTGTAGCTCCGCCGATGATGAACAGTATTTTCAAACATTTTTTAGGAAAAATGGTATTTTTAAATGAAAACTTGTCCAAATGGGTCCATTTTCACATTGATTCACACCGAAAATTTCTACTTTTTAATTGGGATGATTTAAAGTAAAAATGTGAGGTTATCTAGAAGAAATTCCTAAGATCGCAAGAAAATTAACACAAAGTGCAAGAAATCCTAAGGCCAGCTAAAGTTTGGCAAAATTTACCTCATTAGGGATGGTTTTCGATGGTGGTGAAGATCTGAAAGAACTCTTAAGTATGTTAGGAAGCTTTGGAATGGTCATTAACCCTTGCCACCCTTCGGAATGTCATCTTCTCTGATGTTTACCGTTGCCTTGCCGAAAAAGCAATTATTTGTATTTTTGAGCTCAAAAATGTCTCAAAGAGGTGGGGGATGGATTCCTTTTTGCTTTGGAGAGCTTGTGGGGGCTGAATGGTGATGTGAGCAAGAGATCTAAAGCCTCATTTCCCCCACCTTTTATAATAATTGAAAATCCACTCTTTTTTGAATTTTTTGGCTCCAAATTGATTGTCATCTTGCTTGGGTGTTTGGGATGGATGATGGATTGATTGAGAATTTTAGATTTTTGCTCCAAAATCCTCTCTTGTTGCAATATGATCAGCTCTATTTGATACAAATATTGGGGAGGAGTTAAGTGCATGTGATGGGGAAGAATTAAATGAGGTTGGGTGGAATCCTATGTGGGGGAGGATCCATGAGAGATTTAAATGGGTTGGCTTGATTTTAGGCTGATCCCAAATGGGTTTCGGTCAGGTTTGATCAGCCTCCAATGATCATGGCTTGGTTTTAAGGGATTTGGCCCAATTGGGTCATATGGGTCATATTGGGTCAAATTGACCAATTTGACCAAAATTGGCTAAATTAGCTTGGGACATGGGTTGATTCATGTTCAATTGACTAATTGAAGATGAATGTGGTCTTTGGTTTGAATTAATTTAAATTTAATTTGGATTTAGGCCAAATTGACCCTTGGGCCAATCAAGTTAAGTTGACCAATTGAGCTCGATTGATCAAATTTGATTTAATTATGTCATTGGTCAACTTCAATAATTAATTTGGAATTGAACTTCAGCCATTGGTTACAATCAATTTGGGTTAAATCATGATTTGACCCGATTTAGTCCTTTAGGCAAATTTGGATCATTTTGGATCAAATGGCTAATTGGGCTTGGTTTGGCTCAATTGATTCCAATTGATCATCATAGGGTGATTAATAATCATGGTGGAAGGTTTTGGTGAGCTTGGTTCAATCCAATTTGGGTTGGATTGGAAGTTGGCTCAAATGGGTCTTTTAGGTCACTGTGGGTCAAGTGGACCTAAGTGGGTCAATTAGTTTGGTTTTGGTTTGATTCAAGTTTAGTTGAAATTATATATGAGCCCTAGATTGGAATATAAATTCAACGATAATCAATTTTGAGTCCAATAGGTTTTGGCTCAATTGAAAGTTTTAAGTCAAAAGGGCTAGGTTGGGTTTGACTTGGGTTGGTTTCGATTTGATTTGATGATTGTATGTTTCATTTATATTCTGGTAGATAATTGAATGAATGATTAATTTAAGAGAAAATTCATTGGTTTTGAATTGATCTGGATAGAATTTGGCTAAGTCCAAAGAATTGGCTTAAAGGGTTTAGATTGAGTTTGGATTTGATTTTTGATATAGTTTTGGACATTTGAATTTGGATTTCATTTATATTTGTGAATATAAATGAAGAAATAATTGATTTATAAAGAGATCAATTGAGTTTGATTTGATTTAAGGGAGTTTTGTTTATGAATGTGGTTCATATGGAGGAAGGGTCTTAGGATTTGAATTTGATTTTGGGTTTCAATCTCTTGGAGTCAAATTTAAAATTAGATTTGGAATTTGAATTTGAATTTGAGATTTGGTTTGATAATTGAATCTGGATTTGATTTAAGAAAGTGTGTCTAGATTGGGTTTAGGCTATAGGATGGATAATTTCCTTAAGCCCTAAGGCATAGCCTAATCTTATGATTAATACTTCTAAGTCTTTAGGCTTAGGTTAAGTGTTCACCTAATCACTAGAAGTGTTTTATGACTAAGAAGTTCTTAGTGTCTAGAAGAGTCCTAAGTCTAAGGAGAGGAGGTTAAGAGCACACTCCAAAAGTGAGGTCAACACCTCCCTTCATCAGTGCATCAAGTTCAAAAAAGATGGAATCGAGCACCAGGTCAACGAGGATGAAAAGCCATTTTCAGTTAGAGAGGTTGAGATTTATGAGGATGCAACCTACTATCTTCTTCAAAACACCCTTTCTCATGAACCTAGACAAAATTCAAATGTAAATACAAAAGCAATAGAAAAGATAAAATAAAATGAAAAGAAAAAGAAAAGTCCAAGTGAACAAGAAAGGGGAATTGAAGAAGAAGTGAATCCGCATATCACATTCCACTCATAGTTCATTCCATCATATGGACATATGGGTAGAATGATTGAACCTCCACCAGGCAGAGGTAGAGGCAGAAATAGAGGTAGTTCCAGAGGTGGGAGACCCCCTAGTTGGCCTTCAACCAATAGAGGTCGTGTTCTAGATCATAGGAGTGCCCCTACTATCCACATAGACTTGGAATCTAGCTCAGAGGATGAGTCTAATATGATTAGTATAACAGCCAACCTCTCTCAGTGGGTTCCATTGGAGGTGACTTTTGATCTAGCCAAAGATGAAGATCAGGCCTCCAAGCAAAGCAAAGTATTTGAATCTAGTTTATGTAAAACTATTAGGCAGCAGTTGGGAACCTTAGCTCTAACCACACTAACACCTTAGAAAATTGAAGGTTTAGTAGTTAATGAAGTCCCTAAATCTCTAGTGACATGAAGCAGAAGAGGTTCTTTTTGGGTTCATCATCCTCAAGTCTAGAGCTGGATGTAAGACTTGAGGAATATACTTTTAAAGAATTAATGGAATTATCTTTTGACTTTTACTCACCTAGTGTTCAAAATCTTATACAAAAAGGTCTAGTTCCTCACACATGGTCTAAGCACAGGTCAGAATACTTTGAAAAGCTATGGAAAAATACAGGCAGGGAAGCACAATCAAGAGCAAGACTAGGATTCAATACAGTGAGTCCGATCGATGATAAAGATTATTGCCTAATTATCACCAACCATTTGGAGTCTGATAGGTTCTTCTCACAGATCTCCAACTCTTATGAGAATGTGTGTTTAGAAACTTTAGATGATCCTGATGATCTCCAAGTCAAAGAGGCACCACCAGAGTTTGAAGAAGAGATTCATTCAACAATCGATAAGCTAAAAGAAATTAACCTCGAGATAGAAGAAAATCCTCACCTGACATACCTCAGTTTGTTGCTGAATGAAGAAGAAACCAATGACTTAGTTATGCTATTGACTGAGTTTAAAGACTGCTTCACATGGAGTTATGAAGAAATGCCTGAATTATCTTCTGACATAGAAATCCACAAGCTAGCAATAGACCCTAATGTTACCCCTATTAAGCAAGCTCCTAGATGCATGTGATTAGAAAGTGAACAACAGGTCATTTTGAAGTCAAAAAATTAATCGGTGTTGGTTTTATCAGGGAAGAAAAATATCCTACCTGGTTAGCTAGTGTCATCCCAGTTAAGAAGAAGAATGGCCAAATTCGCATTTGCGTCAATTTTAGGGACTTAAACAAGGCATGTCTTAAGGATGAGTTTCCTCTTCCTATACCGGAATTAATGGTGGAAATCACCTCATCTCATACAGTCTTCTCTTTCATGGATGGATCACCTAACTATAACCAAATCAAGATGTCTCTAGAAGATGAAAAAATACTATTTTTTGAACCACGGCTGGAATCTTCTATTATAGGATCATGCCTTTCGGCCTTAAAAATGCTGGTGCTACATACTAATGGGCCATGACTCAAATCTACAAGGAACTCATCCATCATCAGGTTGAGTGCTACATTGATGATCTAGTAGTCAAGAGCAGAGAAAAGGAAGACCATCGCTTTGACTTGAGAGTAGTTTTCGAATAGTTAAGACAATATAACCTTAAAATGAATCCCCTGAAGTATGCATTTGGAGTAACTTCAAGAAAATTCCTTCAGTTTGTTGTTTGACACCAGGGAATAGAAATAGATCTTGAAAAGATCAAAGCTATCTTAGAAATGCCACCTCCTAAGAGTTTAACTCAACTCAGATCCTTTTAAGGATGGTTAACGTATCTAAGATGCTTTATCTCAAACTTATCAGGGGGATGCAAGCCATTCTCAGCACTTGTCAAAAAGAATTCCAAGTTCAAGTGGGATGATAAGTGTCAGCGTGCCTTTGAAGATATCAAAGAGTACTTAGTGAAGCCACCAGTTCTAGCAGCCACTATCCCGGGCCACCGATCCGACCGCATTAGACTGCTCCTCGTTGGCCCAAGCCAATGAGAAGGACAAGGTTTCTACTACCTCAATCATCGTCTAATTCTTGCTGAAGCAAATTATTCACCTATTGAGAAACATTTCCTAGCTTTGATCTTTGCTTTCTCATAAAGTAAATTAGATCTCTCAAACCAATCTGCTGTAGTATCTCATGACACGACCAATGCTTTCTGGATGTTTGGCTCATTGGTCCATGATACTCTCATAGTTTAATATCACATTTGTACCCCTCTGTGCGGTAAAAGGTCAGGCACTAGAGGATTTCTTAGCAGCACAACCACTGCCTGCTGATTCTCCGCTTTGTGAAGATCTTCCCGATGAACAAATGATGAACTTAGGGGAGGCTAGCAACCACCAATGGGAGATGAATTTTGATGGCGCTGGTTCTTTTCTTAAAGGTGAAGCACCACGATCTATTCTCCTAGGAAAGGCAAGGGTAGGAATAGTTCTTCTAACTCCAAACCACGATGTGAAGAGATTCTCATACTATCTTTCCAACCTCTGCACCAACAACGAAGTCAAGTATGAGGCTTTGATTGCCATTTTGGAGTTATGCATCACTATCAGTGTCAAGAGCATCAATATCTTTGGAGATTCTCAGTTGGTCATCAACCAAATTTTTGGGTCCTACCAGGTCCTCAAACATAAGCTTCGTCATTACTACGAGTATACCATAAAGCTGTTGGCCCAAATTCTTGAAGTCACCATCTACAAGGTTCCCTGAGCAGAGAATGTAGTAGAAGATGCCTTGGCCAAACTTGCCAAAGGGTTGGCATGTCCGGAAGATGAGTCCATTTCAATAAGGGTCCAAAATAGACAGGTATTATCCTTTATTGATTCTGAACTCATCAAGAGACTTTCTCTTGAAGGAGAGGATATTGTTGCCAAAATGGACAAAGAGCTAGATTTAAGGCAACCGTTCATAGATTCCTTGAACACCGACAAACTACCTCAAGAGAAATCACAAGCCCATCAGGTGTAACAAAGAGCTCTCTTCTACACTATCGTTTATGGCACCTTATACAGCCGGTCCTTTGACTAGATGTGGTTACGTTATTTAACAAATATGAAGCCTATGGCATTGTAATTGAGGTACACTCAGGTCTATGTGGAGCTCATCAATCCGATCTGAAGATTAAGACAAAGATCAAAAGACTTGGATACTACTGGCCTTCGATGATCATAGATTGCATGGATCTAGCTAAGTGATGCCATCAATGTTAGGTGCATAGTGCGATCCTCCACCAATCACCCAACATTCTACACCCGACATTGGCTTCATGGCCATTTGAGTGTTGGGGTACTGACATTGTAGGTCCAATCGATCCTCCTTCTTCCAAGGGGCATCGATTCATCTTAGTTGCCACCGACTAATTTTCCAAGTGGGCAGAATCCATCCCACTCAGAGAGGTTATAGCTCATCATGTGCCTCAATTTTTTATGAACCATATCATATATAGGTTCGGGGTGCCTCGATGAATTATATCTGATAATGGTAATGCATTCAAAAGCACGGAGATCAACAGCTTCGCTAGAAGACATGGTATAGATTGGAGATACTCCACCATCTACTACCCTAGAGCTAATGGTTTAGCAGAAGCATTCAATAAAACTCTCATCCAGATCCTGAAGAAGACTCTTGATGATAACCAACGATAGTGGAACGAGCAGTTGGTTGAAGCTTTGTGGGCCTACCACACTACATACCGGACTTCAACTCAGTCTACCCTATTTTTCTTAATATATGGATCTGAAGTTGTTCTTCCTTTAGAAGTTCAACTTCTATCACTAAGGATAACATTGGGTAACAAGATCACTACAGAGCATAATGCAAAGTTATGGTTAGAAGAGCTCGAAGGTTTGGAGGAATGTCGCCTACTGGCATGCTAGAACCTCGAGTTATACAAGGCCAAAATGAGTCATGCTCACAACAAGCTGGTCCGTCCTAGGTCATTCTGAGTAGGAGAACTTGTGTTAGTCCTAAGAAGACCAATTATTGCTCATCGAAAGATGGAAGGTAAGTTTGAACCCACTTGGGACATTCCCTATGTCATAGAGAAGGCCTACCAAGGAGGATCTTATCAGCTTATTGATTGTGAAGGGGAACACCCGATGCTTCCAATTAATGGGCTCTATCTAAAGAAATATTACCCATGAAATAAAACATGTTTGAAAATAATCATTAATAAAAGAATAAAATCTGATTCCATTCATCAAATCTTCTCTTCTTTCGAAGTGTTGTTTGCTTATCTTGCGAATCTGTCGTGACGTGTTTAGGGTAGGTGTAAGAGTCCCCCAGTGGCATCTTATCGCTCTTTCACAACACAAACACAATCTTTCGGTGCTTTTAGAAAAGTGTAAGAGAACCCGAGTGGCATCCTATTTTGATTGGCATAAGTAAGTTAGGTGTGAAAGAACCCAAGTGGCATCCTTTCTTAGACAGAATTCTTGTTGCCATCCATGGCATCATTTCATAATTCCCCAGCTTATTTTAAGGTAGGTGTAAGGGTCCCCCAGAGGCATTCTATTCCTTTTAACACATACATAATAAAAAACCTAAATCTTTTATCTCAAGCTATTTGGTGTGGGAGCAAGCCCCTTATGGCACTCACTCATTAGCTGCCTATGTCAGGTCTACATGTTACCTCGCTAGTATGTCACCCCAGCGGTCATTTGTTAAAATATGTGAGTCCCTATGCTTTCTTCCTAATTTGATCATTACAAACCAATGAGCACCTTGTTAGTATGGTATGCTCCACTGCCCAGCCAGTAAGCTACCTTATGTTGACATTGCTTAAGAAGATGTGAATCCTCGTGCTTTCTTATTGAACTAGCCATCATGCTCTAACTAGGTCGAGTATATTTGAGGTTTAGGATAAGTCCCCACAGAGGCTCCTTTCTTCTTGACTACTTTTGAGTTGATATATGTCCCCTAGTGGCATTCACTCAGTAGCCTCCCTAGGTCGGATATCAACCATCGAGCAGAAGACAGACTATCCCAGCAGTCAGTTCAACTATAGAAGGATGTGAGTCCTTGAGATTTCTTCCTAGGCTGATTGTTGCAAACCGATGGGCACCTTTGGTTGGTTGATATTCACTATGCTGATAGTGACTCACTTGGTGAGTACACCACTCTTGGTAGATATGAGTCCCCGTGCTTTCTCCTTGAGTTGGACACCGAATACCTATTTGATATATGACTAGCCATGTCATTTTCTCTAGGGTGTTGGATCAAGCCCTTACCGGCCCCATCCCCTGTGGGCACTTTATTTAGATCAAGTCCTTTGCGACCCTATTTAGACACTACCCGTTACTTTTGATTGACGCTCTTTCTTAGTAACCACCCCTATGGTTGGAGAATTTGTTCAACGGATGCGCAGATTCTCCCTTAGTTCAGTAAATCTAAGATAGGTCTAGGCTTATATCAGCTTTTTCTCAATTTGATCCCTCGCAAACTAATAGGGTCCACAATAAACAAACAAAACTAAAACCAAAATAAATAAAAAAATTAATTCGCTTGTCGATTAGGAATTCAATCCCCCAAAGGGCCCCTTCTCCCAAGCAGACATCCTATCTTTAGGGCAGTGTCAGCAAAACTCCCTATAGGAATTGCCTAACTACTTGAGTTGAGATAAATCCTCAAGTCGGTACTCACTCCATAGTCGCCCTTAGGTCAGGTTCAATCTGTTTGCCACAAGCAGATTATCTCAACAATCATTCTGCTTTGAAAGATATAAGACCATGACGCATTCTTTCAAGCATGATTGTCACAAATCGATGGCCAGCCCTAGGTCGAGTTCGATTTGTTGCCCAAAGCAACCAATCACCTCAGTGGTCTTTTCTAGTCAAAGATGTGAATCCACGAGCTTTCTTTCCTTCAATTGATCATTGTAAACTGAAAGGCACTCATTTGGTCGGATAATTCTCCCATCGGTCGGGTAGCTACTGCCTTTGGTTCAGTAAATCTGAGATAGGTCTAGGCTTCTACAAGCTCCTTCTCAGTTTGATCCATCGCAAACTGATGGAATCCATCAAAATAAACAAATCTAAATATGAAAATTAATCTTTGACTATTTTTGAGTTGATTTAAGTCCCCTAGTGGTAAAAACAACTGATCATCCCAATGGTTTCTTGTGTCTAAAAGATGTGAGTCCCGGTGCTTTCTTCTTAAAGACTTGACCATTGTATACCAAAAGGCATTTCTCCTTGGTTGGATAGTCCTACCTTGTGATTAGTAGACTACTCCCATTGAATTGGTAAATCTGAGTTAGGTCTAGGCTTCCATGGCCCCTACTCAGTGCAGTTCATCACAAACTTATGAAATCCAAGACAATCCAAACAAGAAAAACTAAAAATGACATTAATTTTGACTATCTTTGAGTTGATCTAAGTCCCCTAGTGACATTCACTCAATAGTCAGCCCTAGGTTGGGTTAAATCTGTTGCCTTGCCAATAGATTACCCCATCAACTGGTCTCTACTTTGGAAGATGTAAGTCTACTATGCTTTCTTCCTAGTATAGTGGTTGTAAACCGAAAGGCATCCCTTTGGTTGGTTAGTCCTACTATTCCTTTAGTAGACTACTCCTTCTATTCAGTACAACCCATTGCAAACCAACAGGGCTCATCCTAAAAATTCAAACCTAATAAAATTGAAATAATTTCAACCCTCTCCCCCAGTGGAGATTTCTCCCTAGTGATATTTAAATCAAATCAAACCTTTCATCTCCTTATAGATGACTTGAACATGCTTCCCTAATGGAAGGTTCACACTTTATCACTTAATGGATTTCTTCCCTCTCTCTTATGTCTTATACATAAGTAGAGCCACATTGCACTAAGTTCTAGATTCTTTCTTTTCCTTGGGTTAAAGATAGGTTATTTCTGTTAGTGCTTGTGATCTTTCAGTGTTGTTGATCATTTTGATCAACACCAATATGTGTAGTGCTCCTTGTCAGTCAGATCACACCTATTGGGCACCCTTTGTTGACCTCATTTTTAGAATGAGCTCTCAACCCCTCCATCTTAGGCATAGGATCTCTCTTATACTTTAAGAGTTCTTTAGTCTTAAGACACATCTACTGATTAGGTGGACACTCCAACCTAGCCCTAGAAGACTTAGAAGAGTTAGCCAAAGGAATAGGTCATGCCTTAGGGGTGTTAGGAAAATTTTCTACCCTTAGCTTGAACCATTCCTCACTTTTCCTCCTTCAAGTCAAACTCTAAATCAATTTTATTTGGTTTTCTCCAAATCCAAAACAACTCCATATGATTGAAATCCATGATCAAAATCCATCAAAACTCCTAAGTCCAAATTTTGCCTAAGTCCTTAAGTTTCCCTTAAGGACTTAACCAAAATCATGATTCAAACCAATTCAAATCTTTGAGATTCTCTCATAATTCATTTATATTCTCATTTATATTCACATTTATAAATGAAATATAAATTCAAACCCATCAAATCAAATTCAAAATTCAAAATCCATTCATGAAAGTTTTTTTAAGTCCCTTTAATTTTCCATTAAAGGACTTAGCCAAAATCAAACCTAAATCAATCTGTAAAATGTAAAGCCCAACTATAGGATAGTTTGAGATGCTCACTAGGTTTCCTAGCATTGTGGGCATCTCCTACTTATCTTTCATTTCGGCTTCGATAATAACTCACTCTTTTGATCAATCCCATTTGATCTTCAAAAACATAAACTAATCGATTGATAGTCTTTTCCTATTGAAATCTTCAAAGACAATGATCAGTTACCTTAATCGAGAGTTTTCCTAAGGGACCCATCCCTTAGGATGAAATTAACTATGGGGGCTTGCTCTTGTAGGGAACTTAACAAATCTGGTTTAAAATAAACCTCGCTTTACTTTTTCATGTAAAGTAGGGGAAGAATCTCGTACATATGCACCCATCTTCCTTAGAGTCCTTGAGATGATTAGTTCCATTAAAGGGTAGTGATTTCTAGCTCTCAAGATAGTACACTATTTCCTTGATGATGTATCCCATCACCGAATAAGTACATCTGGATGGTGTCTTACCAAGATGAATTTTTGTAAGGTCTTCTCTTTCTTTTATCTCCATAGATTTGAAAGGTGACTCTCTTACAGAAAATTTTCACCACAGACCCATACTCAAATGTGAGGGAGGCAGGACCTGAAACCCGAGAAGCCTTACCCTTAGAGGGTATAGATGGTAGGGTATTAGCCCACACCTCAACATGAGCAACTCGGATGACCGCAATCTGAACTGACGCCAAGATCGCTAGAACTGTAATAGTAAGTCCGGTTCGCCATCCTCCTCAGTGAAGAGACATTGAAATCTAATGGTAAGTCTAGCCTGATGACTGGCTTCTGCCCAGCCACTTTCTTCCTTCTAACTATGGTGAGGGGAATGCTCTCACAAGTGATCTTGACCCCCTCAAATCCCTGGCCAAAGTGGATCAAGGAAAGTCAGCCTTATCTAAAGCTAGATCCAAACTATGAGGGAAGTAAAGATAAATTTCTTAGAACTGGCCATTTCCAAAACTATAGTAAACTGACACTGAACTGCACTACACTGATTGAAAAGAATCTGCAATGAGAAATCAACTTGTATTAGTTTTCCGTCTCTATAGATTTTCAATTTTGAAGTTTGAAAATTTGAATCCACATCCAACAACTTGGAAGTGTTAAGTGGGGTTCAAATGGATTTGATAAGATTGATTGAAAGAGAAATTTGAATATGAATCCAAACTTCAACAAATTTAGGTATGTTGAAATATGGATTCAAAATTTTAATAGGATGCTTCCATAGGTTCATTGTTGTTATGAATTTGAACTTTTGTGATTTTGAGGACCCTTCCCTTTAATAAATTTGGGTATTTTAAAGTAAGGGTCAAATGATTTCATTTTTGATTGTTTTGGAATTTTTCTTACTTAGCAAATTTAGGTATGATAAGTGAAGTAAAAAAGTGAATGTTTATTTCTGATATTTTTTTTTATTTTTGGAAAATTTTGGAATTCTTACTTGGAAAATTTAGGTATGCAAAGTGAAGACAAGTGTATTTTGTTTAATTTTTGAAAATAGGATTCTTAGCAAATTTTGGTATGCTAAGAAACTCCTAAGTGTTTCATTTGTTTGGAATGTTTTGATTTTTGAAAAGGTAGGATCCTTAGCAAATTCGGTATGCTAAGGGGATCCTAAGTGCTTTATTTCGTTTTGATGTAATTGAAAGTGGAGATTTAACTTTAGCAAAATTGGTATGCTAAAGGTAAAATCCCACTTGGTTTTGTGAAATTGAAATTTTACTTAGCAAATTTTAGTATGCTAAATGAAATTCCAAATGGTGGGTTTAAAATTTTGATTTCATTTTTTGGTTTTGAAAAATGGAAACTTCTTCTTAGCAAATTTGGTATGCTAAGGGAAGACTTTCCAAAAGGTGTTTGAAAATTTTTGGTTTTGGATTTGGAAACTTTACCTAGCAAAGTTGAGTATGCTAGGTGAAGTTCCAAAATATGTTTTGAAAGATGTTTGATTTTGGATTTGGAAACTTCACCTAACAAATTTGGGTATATTAAAGGAAGTTCCAAGTATGTGTTTTAAAAATTTTTGGATTTTGAATTTGGAGACTTCATTGAACAAATTTGGGTATGTTAAGTGAGGTTCCAAAATGTATTTGAAAATTTTTGGATTTTGAATTTGGAGATTCACTTAGCAAATTTGGGTATGTTAAGTGAGGTTCCAAATGTATTTGAAAATTTTTGGATTTTGAACTTGGAGACTTCACTTAACAAATTTGGATATGTTAAGTGAGGTTCCAAAATGTGTTTAAAAAATTTTGAAGTATGATTGTTGATTTTGATTTTGAATTTGGAGACTTAGCAAATTTGATTATGCTAAATGAAATTCCAAATGTATGTTTGAATGTTTTTTGAAATATGATTGTTGATTTTGATTTTGGATTTGGAAACTTTATTTAGCAAATTTGATTATGCTAAATGAAATTCCAAAGGTATGTTTGAAATTTTTTTGAAATATGATTATTGATTTTGATTTTGGATTTGGAAACTTTACTTAGCAAATTTGATTATGCTAAGTGAGGTTCCAAATGTGTTTAGCAAATTTTTGGATTTTGAATTTGAAGACTTCACTTAACAAATTTGGATATGTTAAATGAAGTTCCAAATGTTGTTCAAAATTTTTTTGAATTATGATTGTTGATTTTAATGTTTTGAAAAGAGGACCTCCATTCAACAAATTTAAGTATGTAGAATGGAGATCAATTTTTCAAGTATGAAATTTTTGTTTTTCAAGTATGAAATTTTTGTGTGTGATTATTGCTTTTTTTAAAGAGAGGAATTCCAACTTGAAATATATGTGAGATATACTCAAGTGGGGTTTCCTAAATGATTTTTATTTTTATTTGGGAATGAAATCTTCATTTAATAAACTTTGAGTTTATTAAATGAAGATGATCATGTGAGCTTTTTGAAATGTTTAATATTGTTTGGAAATAAACTTTCCATTCAATAAGCGTGAGTGTATTAAATAGAAAAATTCATGTGTGCTTTCGAAAACTTTATGATTATGATTGTGATTTTTGGAAAGGATTTAATTTTGAAAACAAAATCTTCATCTAAGTGAATAGAAAGAAGATATTCATTTGTGCTTTAGTTTTATTTTTGAAAATCCCTACATGTAACAATTATGGGAATTGTTAAATGAAGGTGACAAAATTTTGTGAAAAATATTTTATTAAGTGCATTTTTGAAAAGGTACTTTTGAAAAGCAAAGTTCTTTATGGAAGATTTATTTATTTTAGGATGAACCTTTCCTTATCATAAAAAAATGATAAGGAGGAAGTCTTTAAGATGTTTCTTTTTATTTAGATCTTTTCATTTTACCTATTGGGGAACCCAAAGGGGGTTTTAAGACCAACAAGGAATGCGGTCTTAAAACCTAAAGATGTTGGCTAACTCAACTCAAGAGTGAAATGAGCTAAGTGCCAATGGAAAGAAGGATAGTCTTGGATTCATACCAAAGTACAAACCCACTATCAATACTCAAATACAATGATCATTTACCAAAGATAGAGAGAGTAACCATCCCTGAGTCGCCATAAAAATCTGTGGTGAATAAATTCCTTATAGGGGAGTCGCCTTTCAAATCTATGGAGAAAAGAAAGAGGAGACCTACAGAAATTCATCTTGTTAAGACACCATGCAGATCCACAGATGTACTTATTTAGGTGATCGGGTATATTATTAAGGAAATAGTATACTATCTCGAGAGATAGAAATCATTACCCTTTAATGGAACCAATCACCTTAATAAGAACTTCTAAAGATGATGGGTCTGCATATGTACCAGAGATTGTTACCCTACTTTATATGAAAAAGCAAAGCAAGTTTATTTTAAATTGGGTTCGTTAATTTCTCTACGGGGGCAAGCCCCCATAGTTAATTACATCCTAAGGGACGAGATCCCTCATGAAAATTCTCAATTAAGGTAAATGATCATTATCTTTAAGATTTCAATAGGAAAGGACTATCAATCGATTAGTTTATATTTTTGAAGATCAAATGGAATTGATCAAAAGAGGGAGTTATTATCGAAGCCAAAATGGAAGATAAGTAGGAGATGTCCATGATGCTAAGAAACCTAGCGAGCATCTGAAACTATCTTATAGTTAGGCTTTACATTTTATAAATTGATTTACTTTTTTTGAGTTGCATTTTTTATTAGAAATTTAGGACTTAAGATTCCTTAACACAAGATTAAGGAAATGCCTAAGAGGTAAGAAATTATGCTTATGGCCCACAAAGGGAAAAAGCAACCTCAGAACCTAAATCTAGGGAGCTTCGGCAAGGGCCGGAAATATAACCTAAATCTAAGGTGAAAATGGGTAATTGGTTTGCGTCCACA
Source organism: Cymbidium sinense (assembly GCA_021442155.1). NCBI lineage: Eukaryota > Viridiplantae > Streptophyta > Magnoliopsida > Asparagales > Orchidaceae > Cymbidium > Cymbidium sinense. Next base: position 104,082,048 of record CM038215.1, read on the forward strand.
TGAAAGGACAAACCACCCGATAACTTGGACTTACAACTGCCTAGGGGTGGCTTCCAACTAACTCCTCCTATGATTTTAAATACATGTAGTCAAGTCTTTATGCTTATGTAAGATAGCTAGGCTGTTATTATTTAGAAAGAGACTTTAAACTCACTCCATAAAGAGACTAAATCATGTAAAGGGACATGCTTCCAATGACCTAAATCTTATGCAATTCAAATTACATTTTTATTTTCATTTTGGACAATTATTTTTGACTCAAGCTAATAGGATTCATATGACTAATGCATGAGAAATAGAATTATTAGCCAAAATTAGCGAGAAGGGAGGAGGAGAGTTTCCACCATGGCTCTCAAAAGTCAAGCCGAGTTTCTCTGGAAAAGGTGGATGTCCTCCAATCAAGAGTGAAATAATATGCATTTGTGCATGATATTATAAAGAAATGCTCATCCAGCTAATAGGTTGCTAATTCTTTTATCTTGATTTTAAATCTAAGCTTTAGGTGAAGTTTTGAGTTGTTTAATTTTCATTTGAGTTGTTAGGTTAGGTAAAAGATTTATTTTTCCCTAAAGAGCCTAATCCACATCGAGGCCATACATAAAGTAAGGAAGAAGCTAGGAAAATTATGCCACTTAACGGTAAAGCTAAAAAAATCATCAATGAATTTATAAAGCTAATCGCAAAAAGAATAAATGGTCATGGTCACAACAAATCAAAAAAAATATTAAATATGGGTAGCCGAGCTCTACCCTTATACAACCTGAATTACAAATGAATTAAATTACAATTAAGCAAGGAATTCATTATTATGGGGTTCTTCAAACTTCTTTTCTTCTTTCTTTTTTTCTTTTCTTCTTCTTTTCTTCTTTTGGTTTCTCCTTTGGAAGGTTGGATGGTAGATGCTCCAAGGCTTCACATGGTGCGTAAGATGGGATCTTATGACTAATGCTTATCTTAATCCCCATAACAAGTATTCCAAAATATTAATTATACAAATTTTTAGATGAAAAGAAAAAGTTGAAATCTAACTAACATTTGTAAAATAAAGGTTAGCTAAAGCACATGACACAAATTCTAAGCATGTATTTATATTATTATTACCACATGACAATTAAGTCCACTGCTATGAGCATAGACGCAAAATCATTTATTATTTATAGCCTTAAAAATCATAAAATATCAAACCATGCATTCTAAGGCTTGAAGTGGTGACTTAAAGCTAAGAGTGCCAAGACTAGGCTTGAAGCTGATTCAAAGGGCTTCAAAATTTAGAGTGTGAGAGTTCATTTAAGTTATTTAAGTATTTTTGGTTGATTTTATTTCATGTTTTGATTTGGTTTATGTGGATCCTACAATTAATTACTAAGTTATGAAGAGAGGGAGAGAGAAGAGAACTTCTCTTTCCTTCCCTAACCTAAGCAATTTATAAAGTAGGTTTACATTTTAATTTCATTTAGGTGAATGTTTTGATTAAATCTTTTAATTAATTCTAAGTTTAGATAAACTCTATTCAAAAAGAAAGGCATTTTTAGATTAAATAAAATGAATCAAAATTTACATAACACATATTACTTCATTTCTTTCCCAACATATATAACATGCATATGGATGGACCCTAAACATATCTATACATGCAAATGAGAGTTGTTAACACACTTTATGATGCATGCTAAGCCATTTAATAAAATTTAAAAGTTGAATATGCATGATTTTTCTTAAGTGGAAAAGGTTTTCCTTATCTAAAATTTCACATACATACATGAAAGTAAGAAATGCATAAGTGAGTACAGCCCATTGTTAACCAGAGGTGTAAGATACAAGACCTACTTAGGGCTACTTAAAGTATCATAACCTTAAAGTTGTCACTAATATACTTTTTCCTTAAGTACATACATGTATATAAAAGAAATGAAATATAAAAAAAGGAAAATGCAAAAGTTGTTTAATGGATTCATTTTTGTTTATGCAATTTATGCATGCAAGTATAAGCAACCCTTCTTAGGTGAGAGCATAGGGATGAATAGGGTATGGAATTAAGTAAGTGTTGGGTTCTTTTCAAATGAACCCTACAACTTACTAACTCCTATTCAAAACTATACCAACATAAGAAAGAAAGGAAACCTATGCTAAACTTACTTTTATAATCCATCACATGCAAGCTTATAATTAAAGAATAAGTAGCACACTTTCAGATGTGATATTTGATTTGTGTATTTTTGAAAATAATTTGGATTTAGTAGTGATAATAGCCACTCATATTTCTACTTTAGCCAACACATGCAAATTTGACATAAAGTAAACAATTTAATTTTAAAATTTGAGAAATGAAATTGTGAATGCATGAAATCACATGGCATACAATTTAACATGTTGGGGAAAGATTCAAAGTAATGAAAGCATGTAAACAAACTCACTTCACTTAAATCCTAAAGACAATCTTATAGAATAAAAAAATTTAGAATAAATAAAAGTGAATTCAAGTAATTTTTGTTTAGTTTGAAGTTTGATTTAATTTTGAAACGAGATCGCTTGTCTAACCTATTCCACATGTGTTTGATATTTTTGTTGAATTTTTAGATAATTAGTTCTATTTTTATATGTTGATTAGGCTAAGGTATGAATTAAGTAGTTTAATTAAACCTTACCTACACCACCTTGGAAGAATTAACTAAATAATTATGAGCCAATGAGATGACATAAAACCCACAAAGAATTTAAATTTGTAATGCACCTAATAATGAAAAGGCCTAATGCAACTTGGCTCACAATTAAAAGTTAATTAAGCTAAGGGGTTTAGCTTAAATAATTTCAAAATACCCTTTCACACTTATGAATGGGATTTTTATTTTCATAATTAAACTTAGGCTATTAAACACTAAGCATCTACCCAAGGTAGATTAATTAAGTTCTGGCACTTTTAAATTTTTAAAAATTGATTAAGGGGATAATTAATGAATTAACCTGGAGGAGATTAAGGAGAGAAGAGGGGTTTAGGAATAGCTTAGGGAAATGCCCCAAAATTATTCCATAAACCTTCTACTTACTGGGTCTAACCTTAATCAACCCTAATCATAGGGTAAATCCACTAATCATACTCTAATTATGCTTAATTACATGATAAGGGTAATTAAGAAAACCATATGCATTTACTCTATTCAAGCCTTCAATAAATCCAAAGAAAATTAGGGAAGACAGAGGTCATCCCCTAAAACTTGCCCAAGAAATTTGGGATTAATTAGAGGCCTAATAAAAGAGTAATTAGTAAAACACACTTTCCAATAAAACCCAAATTCAAAGAAAATCATAATTCAAAACTCATCAAAATTAATTTTAAAATGTTCTAAGTTTAATTATCTATCCATAGGTTTTTTTTATATTTTTCTAAATTTTCTATGAAGAGTTATGTGGATTAATCAAAACTAATTAAGCATTTTAAATAATCTATATAATCACTGCTCGGCTCACGCGTGTGGGTAAGTTCTTTACATGCATCGTGCTATGAGGGGATAACTTAAGTTATCACCTCACAAATGGTGATGGTGGTGCACGCGCTTAAATTCTCACTAATCAAAGAACAACGGATCCCCACATTTTAAAAAGGGTAAATAGATAAATGTGCTAAATAATTTTAGTTGTCCATCTAAAATGTGCGGATGGATGGCTGAGATGATCCAAGTTCTTCCCCTTGATCAACAAAGATCATCCATGATCAAGGGGATGATCCAAGCTAGATCTAGCATGGAATCACACCAAATTCAACCCACACCTTCTAAAGATAGAGAGTGGCAAATCCAACAGTCAAAAATTGATGTGGAGAAAATTTCTTTCACAAACCTACACACCACATTGAGTTTAGAGATCGAAAAATTCCATACCTCGCTGGAGGTGATCACCGACGCTCAATTCCCTTGGAGAAGCTTCGTCTGGTTGAGATGAAGCCTTGCTAAAGTTTGGAGCATTTAAGATGAGATGGATTAATGTAACTCCTTTTCACTTAAGGTTTGGTTTTGATCCAATTGATCCTTCCTGTGGGAACTCCAATAGAAGCCTAAAAGCTCAGATGAAGTGCAAGAACAAGGAGATCAAGTGTGGATGAAATTGGCTAATGGATTAAGCCCCTTTTTTCACTGCAAAACCGAAATGGGAATTCTAATCCTCTCTAAGAAGCTTGGGAGTGCTCTCGATGATTACTGTTCCTTAGCTTCAATCAGAGGCAAGTGATTTTTGAATTGAATTAGAAGGAGTATATATCCCCCTTGAAGGATCGGACAACTAGTAATGCTCTTGCTATTTTGATCCAATTGATGAGATTGGGAGGGTTGTTTGATCTATTTTGAGTGTTCACATGGTCGGTTTGATCCAAGGTGGATTGCCAACCTCCCATGTGCTTAGGAGGGAGTTCAAAAATTCAATTTTGCTGGGTTTTAGGGCCAAATGGGCTGAAAAACCCATTGTTGGGTGCACCACTAAAAGTCCCCTTGAGCTTTTAGGAAAACCTCAAGTGATTTTGAAGGAAAACCAAATTAAGCAAAGCAAAATTTGTTCTATGGCCTAGGAGAAGGATGGTCATTTTATTATTTTTTTTCACTTTGGAGATATAGGTATTGGAGAAACCAAGTTTCATTGGATTTGGAATCCATTTGATAGGTTTGGCTCATGTTGACCCATTTAGGTCAAAATGGGTCAACTTGGGTCAAGTTGACCAATTGGTCAAATTGGGTCAAACCATGGGTTGGGTCAAGTTCATATGACAATTTGAAATGTTTTGGTGGCTTTGTTTTGATTCAATTTGGTATATATTTGGTTTTGGATCATATGACTTCATTTAGGTCAAATGGGTCAAGTTGACATATTTGACCCATTTGACCTATTTTAGGTAGGGTAAGTTTAAGTTAAGTTAGTCATATGGAGTGGATTTGTATCTTTATTTCCAATTAGTTTGGGTTAAGTTCAATTTTCAACCATGATCCATTTAAATGTCAATCAGTTACTTGGCCAATTGAGAATTTGGTCAAGTTTCACAAGTGATTTGGAATGGACTTGATGCATTGGTTTCAATCAATTTGGCTTAGATCAATTTTTGACACATTTAGGTCAAAATGGGTCAACTTGGGTCAAGTGGGCCAATTAGGCTAGGTTTGGCTCAAATGTTGGTTTGGTCATGTTCAAAATAGGTCATTAGTGAACTTAGATCAATGGTTTCAATCAATTTAGCCTATGGTGGAATATGGCTATGTTAGGTTTCATTTTGGGTTAAGTGTTGACTTGGTCAACCCTTAGGTTGACTTGGTTTGACTCAATTTGATTGATTGATCATCCCATGATGATTGTTGATCATGATGAGAGGGATATATGAGTTTGGTTCAATCCAGTTTGGTTAGGATCGAAAGTTGGCTCATAAGGGTACTTTAGGTCACTTTGGGTCAAGTGAGCCTAAGTGGGTCAAATGGCCTGGTCAAAGCTTGATTTGAAGTTTATTGATCTTGTATATGGACTCATGATTGAAATATAAATACATTTACAAGTGGTTTGAAGTCAAATGGGTTTTGATCCATTTGAAAGTTTCATATTCAAAGGAATAATATGAAAGGGTTTTGGGTTTGATTTTGGAATTAGGTTTTAATTGAGTGATTGAAGTTTGGATTTATATATGAGCTCATGATTGTAGGGTTGATTGAACCATGAGAGAAAATCAAGAGTTTAGCATGATTTGAAATTGATTTGGCTAAGTTCAAGATTTTGACTTGAAAGGTTTAGATTGGATTTTGAGTTGATTTGAGTTTGATTTTTGGAATTAATTTTGACTGTTTGAATTTATATTTCATTTATATATGTGAATATAAATGAGAATATAAATTGATCATGAGAAATTTTCAAGGATTTGAAGTGATTTAGTCATGATTTAGGTTAAATCCATTAAAGGCAATTTAAAGGATTTAAGGAAATTTTAATTTCAAATTTATTTTTTTTTTGAATTGGATTGACTGATTTATATTTTCATTTATATATGAGTATAAATGAGAATATAAATGAGTTTTGAGAAAATCCCATGAGTTTGAAATGGTTTGATCAAAGTTTAAGCTAAGTCCATTAATTGAAAATTAATGACTTAAGGAGAATTTCAAGGATTTTAAATTTGGAATTTAATTTTTGGGTTTGATTTGATTGATTTATATTTATATTTCATTTATATATGAGAATATAAATGAGAATATAAATAAGTTTTGAGAAAATCCCATGAGTTTGAATAGGTTTGATCAAGGTTTAGGATTAATCTTGGCTAAGTCCTTTAATGGAAAATTAAAGGGACTTAGAAAAATTTTCAAGAATTAATTTGGAATTTTAAGTTTAGTTGGATTGATTTGAATTTATATTTCATTTATATATGTAAATATAAATGAGAATATAAATGTATTATGAGAAAATCTCAAAGGTTTCAATTGGTTTGAATCATGAGAATATAAATGTATTATAAGTCCTTAAGGGAAAATTAAGTTAGGAATTTTTGATGGATTTTTATCATGGGTTCAATCATAGATTTCAATCATATGAAGTTGATTTGAATTTGGAGAAAATCAAATAATTGATTTAGAGTTAGACAGAAAGAAAGTGAGGAATGGTTTAAGCTATGGGTAGGAAATTTTCCTAACACCCCTAAGGCATGACCTATTCCTATGGCTAACTCTTGTAAGTCTTCTAGGGCTAGGTTGAGTATCCACCTAATCACTAGATGTGTCTTAAGACTAAGAAACTCTTAAAGTATAAGAGAAGTCCTGAGCCTAAGATGGAGGGGTTAAGAGCTCATCCTAAAAATTTGGTCAGAGAGCAAAAAAAGAAATGCGGCCAAATGGAGGTTAAAGCCAAGACACCAAGATGAATGATATGATGTTGCAAATGAATATCATGATGGAGACAGAAGAATAACACATCAAATGCATCACTTGTCTTGTCTTGTAATCAACTATACCACCCAATACCGCCTACACCAAGCTCATGGGAAGGAACGAACTTAACCCAACCGATAATTCAAAATTTGGCACACTTAAAACAGCCAAAAGATAAGAGACAATGAAATGATAGGCGAGTGTTATTAAAGGCTACCTATGACCAAGTGGCATTCAAGAGTTACTTAGTGCTGAAATTTAACACTTTTAGTGGGCTTGGTAATCCAAAGCAACATCTAGCCTAGTTTAAGGCTACTTGTGGTTACACAAGAGGAAATGATGCGCTGGTTCTTTGTCAGTTTGTTAGTTTCCTAACATTAGCTGCTTTCGAATGGTATATAGAATTGCTGAATGATTCAGTTAAAATCTTTGCTAAATTAGAGGCTATATTTGTGAAGAGGTTCTAATCAAAAAATTACAATAAATTACCTTGTTGAAAAGGATGATGAGTTAGTGACAAAATTTATAAGACATTGGCACAACCTAACTATGAAGTGTGAGCAATAATTGGAAGAAGAACATGCGATCTAATTGCTAATGGGTAATATGAATGATAAAATAGCACCATTTCTATGTATGGCATCGATTGCAACATTCCAAGACTTGCTCGATAGGGTGGCTAAATTTGAAAAGCTGAATCGCCCTAAGTATGAAGTCTATGCAAATAAAGCAAAGAGAAACAAACCTTCATACTCAAGAAGAAACAAAATCCATGCCACTTCCTATAGCTCAAAGGTGAAAAGTGGGTGATATATAATGTGGATAAAGAAAAATAGCTGATGTACAATGATGATAAGGGAAAGAAGCCCGCCTATTTTAATTCACAGCCAAAATTAGTATTAGGAGGCAATGACAAACCTTAGACTTTGCCAAGTGGTGGGGAGCATCCAAAATAAGCAATAAGAGATGATGAGTGAATGCGACCATCTCTTAAGAAAAAAGATGAACAAAGATTATTCATTTAGAAGGGACAGTGTGGTAAAATTATTTCAGCAAGCAGTCAAAGATGGTCTACAATTATCACAAATTAAAAGGCCTGAAGAAGCTAATCAAGTCGGTAATCTAAATTACTGTCCCTATCATCAGATGATCAGTCATCCCATTGAAGATTTTTATGTCTTCAAAGATTGGCTAGAAAAGAAGTATCAGTGAGGTTAATTTACACTATTCGACAGGGTTCTACTCAATCTTAAAAGAGAGTCTACAAGGATGATTACGTCCTCTTCAATATCATTCATCAAAGATAAAAATAAGGAAAAATTAGTTCAGACTGAAGAATGGGAAACTATAGTCTCCAAAAAGTCCATGAAAATGCTGAAGCAGCTAAAAGACGTCCCTAGTGTTAAGTGAAAATCACCGCTTAAACCTATATTAGACTTAAGAAAATGCCTAAACCAAGTATTTGGGCTTCTCAATGGCATTCTGATAAGGCTACTTTGTCACAAAGATGAAGCTACTAAACATAGACCTAATAAATCAAAGAAGTTGGCTAAGAAAAAGAAGATGAGAGAACTACAACTCAAAAGATTATTAACAATCTAGAGGAGTATCACCAGCCGGTAAGGCAAACATTTAGGCTTGCAGACTTTATGCCTAAACTTTGCATTGATGAATCGGATGAATAAGATAATGGTGAATCTTTTCCAGTAGAGACGTGCTAAATCATTTATGTGATATCAGATATTCTTCAACATCGCATCTAAAAGGTGAATGGACAAACTCAACCAACCCATTAAAATTCTTATTAGGAAAGCAAGAAGAGCCTGAGGAGTTAACATCTGAATTTTGTTTAATGACTCAACAAGAAGATAACAGTTCAGATGAAGATCTATGTTTTTCCGACAGAGAAGAGTCAGACTCATCGATATCATCACGCATGAAACGTATGAAGTTGAAAAATGATTCTAGCCCTTTTGGCCAATCCTCTATAATAAGAAGGGAATTTGAAGAAAATACCTATTCAGAAGAATTTGAGCAAGATTAGGTGATTCAAGTTCAATTAAGAAGTGGTAAAGTCTTACCACCTTCATCAAATAAGGGAAATGCAAATAAGGATAAAGGAAAACAAATTGAAGTCAATGAAGATATCATTCACAGAAATCCTAGAATAAAGTTTAAATCAAGCAAAAGATAGATTATAATATTCTATCACATCAGAAATATCCCCACAATTGAGTGTGTATGAGGCTCTCTTAATGTCAAAAGACCTCCAAGAAAATTTGATAGCTCTCAGAGAGTTATTAAGCTTACTTCGCTGAAAAATGCATGACTAAAACATTGCAAACTCAAGATCTCCCAGTAATCACATTTTTTGAAGAAGATCTTATGTTGGGGACAACAGATCACAACCATCCTCTTTATGTTACTGTAGAGAGTGATGACATCTCGATCAGGTGAATATTGATTGACCTTGGTTCTTCCATCAATCTTATGAGTCTAAAGGTATTAAGGTGATTATCACTTGATATCCAACATATTGGGAGAGATAAATTGATGGTTCATGGTTTCAATGAAAAAGGGAAGAAAAATTTGGGTTCTTCTATTCTCCCGCTCAAGTTCAGGGATTTATATACAGAAGCCAAGTTTTATGTAATCGACGCTGATACATCATTTAGAGCTCTCTTGGGTTGCCAATGGATGCATGAGTATGGAATGATCCCATCAACTATGCATCAGTGTATGAATTACCTAAATAAAGGAGAGGAATTCAGAATTCCTGTTAACCTACAACCATTCTCTGTCAATGAAGAAAAGATTTATGAAGATGCAAAATATTTCATTCCTAAATAGCCTAAGCCAATAGAGTCTCTTAAAGTGGTAGCATCCACTTCAGGAACTAAAAACCAATTTCACAAAGTGAAAGAGCAGAAGCAAAGAAGAAGAAAGAAGGCAATGTCGACTCTCCCTAAAGCACTTGATTCTGCACCTAAATCAAGAAAATCAGTTCCTCATTTGGGAAGCGACATAGAAGAAGAAGAAGAAAAAGAAGATATTCCTGTCAAACCTAAGAGAACTTATAAGATTTCAAAAAAGATTAAGTATGAAATAAGTGATTCAGATTCAGCCTATGACTTTGAATCTACTTATGAAAATAGAGTTCAAATGATCGCATCAAGAAGGATATCTCATTTGGTCGTGTTAGAGGACTCCTTCAAAATTATACCCATCCCTCAATAGTACTTCAAACAAATCACTCCACTAGAGGTTTATAATGTTGAAGAACTGATAACATTCTATGTGTCATCGTTGAGCAAGAGTGGCGGAATAGGAACTCTATTTTACAAATCTGAAGAGTCTCAGTCTCACAATTTTGATCAGCCTACTCAACATAAAAATTATGATGAGATAGTGCCAACAAGAATACCAATATACTATTCACAAAAATTATGAAGAGTGATGCATAAGCATGGAATTCATATTGAAACTACTAAATATATAACTCAAATATTTAACAAGATGTGGAGCCAAAGAAGTCCTCAAGCATTGCGAAGAAGTGATAAGTTTATCCCTAAAAGTCTGATGTTCATCCACAAATCTCATCAAAATAGAGCTTGTTATAATATAATTGAAGCTGGGATAGAAACTCATAGTGATGAAGAAGATGAATCCCATGAAATTCTTCTTAAAAATGATGAAGAAGTAAAAGTCAAGCCTGCACCTGAAGAACTCAAAGATGGTGGTAGACAAATAGATACTATAGATGAACTTAAAGAAATCAACCTAGGAGTTGAAGATGATCCCCATCCTACTTTCTCACTGATGAGAAAGTTAAAAAGTTAAAAATGCTACTTTATGAATTCAGTGATTGCTTTGCTTGGACATATTCTGAAATGCTAGGCTTATCCCCTAATGTAGCAATTCATAAACTAGTTATTAAACCAGATGCAACACCTATTAAGCAAGCTGCTAGGCGAATGAGATTGGAGATTGAAGAACAGGTAATTACAGAAATGAAGAAATTGATCAAAAGGCTTCATCCGGAGAAAAAGTATGCGATTGGATAGCCACATTGTCCCAGGGAAGAAGAATGGTCAACCCTCTGCATTGACTTCCGAGACTAAATAAGGCATGCCCAAAAGATGACTTTCTGCTTCCAATATCAGAACTACTAGTGGACAACACTTCCAACTATGACATGTTCTCATCCATGGATGGATCATCGGGATACAACAAAATCAAAATGGGACTTGAAGATGAAAAACATACATCATTCAGAACACTTATTGGCATCTATTGCTACACGGTCATGCCCTTTGGCTTGAAAAACGTTGGAGCTACATACCAAAGAGCCATGACACGTATTTTTGATGAGTTGATTCATCAAAAGGTGGAGTGTTATGTTAAGAATTTGGTGGTGAAGAGCTTAAATTGTGAAAATCACTTCAAAGACTTGAGAATTGTATTGGAGAGAATCAGAAATTATGATCTCAAGATAAATCCTCTAAAATGTGTATTCGAGGTATCCTCCAGAAAATTCCTGAGGTATATTGTACGTCACAGAGGTATTGAAGTTGATCCTACCAAAATCAAGGCAATTGTGAAGATGCCTCTAACGAAAAGTTTGCATCAGCTCCATTCTTTATAAGGACAGGCTCGCATTCATCCATCGATTTATATCAAACCTATCAGGACACTATCAACCATTTATAAGATTAATGAAGAAGGATGCTCCATTCAAGTGGGACAAGGAGTGCCAAGAAGCATTCGATATCATTAAAAGCCACCTATTAAATCCACCAATCCTTGTAGCACCTACTCCAGGGAAGCCCCTCACTCTATACACAACTGCATTAGAAAAGTCCCTTGGGGCATTATTAGCAAAGCATAATGAAGAAAGCAAAGAGAATGCTCTTTATTATATCAGCCGAAGATTAATAGAAGCAGAAATGAGATACTCTCTGATAGAGAAGCACTATTTGGCATTGATCTTAACAGTCCAAAAACTTCATCATTATATGTTATTTCATAAGATTACTCTAATCTCAAGGATCAATTTGCTAAAGTACTTGATGACAAGACCAACGTTGACAAGTTGCTTGGCAAGATGGGTGGTATTGCTTTTACAATTTGATATTTCAAACGTTCCGCAGAAAGAAGTAAAGGGACAAGACTAAGTAGATTTTCTTGCTGCACATCCCATCCCTACAGACTCTTCAGTTAATGGCGATCTACCTAATGAGCAAATTATGCTCATTCATGAAAGAGAAAAATCATAAATTTAGGAAATGTACTTTGATGGAGCCTCATTGATCAAATAAGTCAAACCTCTAAATTTCCTAAGTAGAGCAGAATCGATCGTCTTCTTAACACCAGGAGGAATAATGAGATGATCATATGGATTGACTGAGCCAAGAACTAATAATGAAGTTGAGTATGAAGCATTAGTGGCAGGTCTTGAAGAAGCTATTTTCATAGGCATTCAAAACTTGCATATTTTTGGTGATTCTCGCCTTATTATAAATCAAGCAGCATCTATAGAATCAACAAGCTTGAGTTAACTTTCTATCAAGCAAGTTCTCAAGCTTATGAAGCAGATACCAAATATCACACTAACTCGAGTCTCTCAATCCGAGAATAATAAAGCTGATTGTTTAGCAAAATTAGCTAAAGAAATGACAAGTATGAATGGAATGGTCATGATTGGCATATTTACTCGATGAGTTATAGAGCCAAAGAAAGTATCAATCTAGTAGAGAGGTTATCAAATCGACCCGCCAGGATGTGACTCGTTGCTCCTCATGCTCAAAATCAATAAGGAGTTATACCAAGAAGAGCTAAGAATGACATTGCCTCATAAAAGCAAAGTGAAGCTTTTATTAAGAACTGCATGATTGGAGGCAACCCTTCATCGACTACTTTAAATAAGGCAAATTACCAAATAATAAATCACTGACAACTCAAATCAAGATGAGAATATTGTGTTATGCTTTCATCAACAATACTTCATATCATAGATCCTTTGAACAAATGTAGTTATGATGCCTAAATGTAGAGGAAACTAATAAAGTGATGGTTGAAGTTCATGAAGGAATTTATGGTGATGGCCAAGATGAAAAGAGGATGGACTATTATTGGCCATCTATGGTGAGAGTATTAATCATGCTAAGAAGTGTCATGAATGTCAAGTACATGGGAATATAATCCACCAACCTCCAAATCCACTACACCCAACAATAGCCCCGGCCATTCAATGTTGGGGTATGTAATGGATCAACCGATCCTCCATCGCCAACCGTCACCACTTCATCCTAGTAAACTATTTATTTCTCTAAGTGGGTTGAAGTCGCTCCATTTAAAGAAGTTACTACTTATAGAGTGATTAACGCAATGTGGTCTATAGATTTGGAGTACCACGTTGAATAATTCTTGATAATGGCATAGCTTTCAAAAATATAAAGATTTATAGATTTGTCAATCGACGCAAAATTGATTGTCGATACTCTTCAATATATAATCCAAGAGTAAATGGTTTGGCAGAGGCTTTCAATAAGACATTAGTCAAGCTGCTCAAAAAGATCCTTACTAAAAATAAGAGCGAATGGCATACCAAACTAGAGATACTATATTGAACCACCTACATGACACTGATTAAAGCCACTCCCTATTCATTAGTATTTGGAATTGAAGCAGTTCTTTTGCTTGAAGTTGAGTTGCCTTCACTTCGAGTAGCCATCCAATACAATCTAACTGAAGATCAAAATGCTCATTTGAGAATGGAGGAGCTCGACGTGCTTGACGAAGTTAGACTATAAACTCACCAAAATCTAGAGATTTATTGAGCAAAGATTGGGAATTTGACCATACAATGTGGCCTTGAACATTCAAAAAAGGAGGATTTATCTTGGTGCTAAGAAGACCAATTATCCCCAATCAAAAATTTGGTGGCAAATTTGAGCCTAATTGGGAGGGCCCTTTTATCATTGAAAAAGTGTATCAAAGAGGAGCATACCAGCTCATTGACCTACATGGTGAAAGACTAATGCCACCAATCAATGGTTATTACCTAAAAAAGTATTATACATAATGACCACATTCTCAAGGTACAATAAAATTGCCTAGGGTATTTTTTTTAGTATCTATTTAGGTCAACATCGTGTTAAAAATCCCTAAATAAATATACTCACTCCAAATGAAAAAAAAAGCTTTTCAATGAGAGTTCCTCTGTTACACAGGAGGCATTTTTAGATTTATATACATAGATGAAAGCAATATTATATGTTAAGACCTTAAGAGCATATCAATTCAAATATGGACGTATTTGCATATTTTAATCTTGAAAGCTCTTCTAAATATGCTTTAAAATCCCCCTACAAGATAGAGGGCATTTTTAGTTTATGTTAAGTTTATTTGAGTTGACGTTGTGTTATAAGATGAGATTCTCGAATATTCGATTCACATCGAGCTTTACACCAAAATTCTTGAATATACTAATAATCATCACTGTTAAGTTGCAGGTTTTTATAGAAACAAAAAGAATATATTTCTACACGTGAAAAGATAGCCTTAAATGTCAAGAAATTTATCTCCCATATTTGTCAAATTCTGGAGATCAAGTTAGAAGAACTCCTAATTTTAGAGGCTTCAATCAATTAAGTTTGAGAAATATCAACCTCTACATCCTGAAGTCTAGGACACTGATGGGTTCTAAAGGCCAGACTCAACAAGCTCATAAATGACCAAGTTGTTGATGCTCTCCTCACTCAACAAGCTACAAGAAAAGGCCACAGTGAAAGAGCCCCCATTCGTTAGTCTAAGGACAAAACCAACAACCCACTATAGCTTAAGTCAAGACTCAGGGTTCTAAAGGTCAACTCAACCACCAAATGTGGTGAAGTCATGCTCGCACTCCACAAGAAAAGGTGAAAGAGCCCCGCACACCCAATGATGATAGCTATTCAATCTCAAATCAAATAAAGTGATTACAAGCAACCAGGATTCAAGAGATCTTTCTACTTGATCGATAGATCAAGACAATCTAAGGAAACTCTCAATTTAGGGATGCCTTAAATCAATCTATATATTATCCGCAGAGTGATATTTCAATTTATTCTCAAATAATCTGACCAAGATCAAAGCACTAATCAAAGCCAATCTCCTCATCAAGTCCGTCAAAACAAATAACACGAGACCAAGGAAGAAATTCCATAGTTCATACAAAGCTGATGGTTGAACTAAAGAAATTTTGTGGTTATCTGATTAAAGCACATCATGGACCGATAACTCAACATAGACCTAGTATAAGTAAGGGTCATCTCAGATGTACCCTTCAATGAGTCTCAAGGCGAAAAGATGATTCATACATACACTTCCTAATAAGTCAAATAGACAAATGAAGTCAATCCTTCATCAAGTCTCGCTTAAAGTTAGGATAGAAGGAATTTCAAATCCAAGCAAGCACGGATAAACTGATTCTCCAACGGAGTCCTTCATCAAGATAAATAAACCAATTCTCCACCAAAACCCAACCAAGCACAAAGTTAGGGTTGGAGGAGACTCAAATCAAAACGAAAGAGATCTTCAGTAAAGCCATTGAAGTAGAGAGTAGATGTGCAATTGAAGTAAATGATCCAGCCAGCACACAAATCGAGCCCAAAGCATAAATCAAAGTTGATCTTCTCATCAAATCTTCCAAAGACAAAACCATAAGAGTAATAAAGGAAATGTTGATGTCCACTAATACAACAAGATGACACATGACCGATGAAAAGAGAAATAAAAAAGAAGAAAAAGTACATCATGGGACCCTAGACTATAGCTCCGGTTATGCTAAATAAGTTGTTAAAGACGTTGCTCACTCAATCACAAAGCGCAGTTTCGAGCAAAATAGCGATCTACCATAGCCTCATATACCGATAATCTTTCCTACACTATAGCTCGAGCTCTCTTGTCCTGCTCAACCTGTAGCTCCCTGAGCCTGCCAATCGATCTGCCTAACTCAGAAGATGCATCTATCAAACTTTGATGATCATGTCGTATAGCCTCAACACTCTCCTCAAACTCATCATGTGCTGCCCGCCTCCCATGAGGCGACCTACCTAAAGCTCACAATAAAGTGCTAGAGCAACAATACCGATATCTCATCGGTGGATCAAGAACTCTATGTCTCTACAAGGAGTCTTCAGATACTTGAGAACCTGCTCCTCCAAGCCAGTATGAGCTAAAAGATCCAGAATACTGTTTGCATAGGATGTGAAGCTGTCCAATGACTTTGATGAGTCCAAAGTAGAAACCACATCTCTCAAAAACCTCAAGCCGCAATCTTGCATGCCCCTGTCATGTGGATTTGGACTATAGGGATGTCGATGGTAGATCTCAGACTCATAACCTACATCAACCACTGTAAGGAACAAATGAAAATTATCAGCATGAAGTAAAGCAATAAATGTAAAGAAGTGCAGCTAAAGAATAAAGAGAGGGAGAAAGTACCTGAACATGATGAATCTAACTAAACTGGTGTATCGTAAGCGATATAATCCCTGGGGACCCTCACTATCTGATAAGCTCCAGGGCCATGTGTTGTCTCAATAGAGGCCTCACTAGGCACGAAGTCTCTCACCTCATAAGTCTCCCTAGGATAATGGACGAGTCGCTCAGAGAGAAAAGTGGCTCCACAAAGGAGTAGCAAAATATGAAGTTGTAGTATCAAAGACCACACACGATAGCCCAACTCCAGTCCTCAACATCTCCAGTGTTGCCTGACACCGTGGCACTTCATCAAAAGTCATAAAATACTATGGAGGTGGACTCATGTAACAATCAACTGAAGCCTACACGCTCAGGTTGTCTACACTCACGCCTACCGACAATGTAGCTAGAGCGTAATCCCTAGCTCTAACTCGCCATGAGAAGTGGTATCCTCACCTAACCGCTTTCCAACCTGCATCCACAAGAATCAAATTAGAGTATCAGATACACTGAGCATATTTTGATAAAAAAGAGGGAGGGAGAGGATAAAAGTATTGAAAGAGAGGAGAATAGTGATTATACCTTTAGCGCTATAATCTCTTGCCAATTGTAACCAACGATAGTTCCTCTGATCTCAAGGAACTCCCAAAGACCTCATTCTATGTTCATATCTCCTAGAACCACGCTCTAGAAAAGGGTCAAAAGCCAGACATACCCAGGTGAGGTAGGTATAACTAACCCCTATGTGACTTTATGGAGGGGCTATCTAAAAATGAGCACCAATACCAAGCCTCAGTAAATGTAGCCAAATAATTGAGGCAGCAAAGTAACGTGTCTCAAGGGGAATCATCATGATCCTCCTAAAATCCACTACACCAGGGATGAATGGTCTGCCATCACGAGCAGTCGACTAGAAGAAACCAAACTATCGTGCAACTCGGTTAGGCTGATAGCCCTCTATAACAACTAACTGCCCAAATTGATAACATAATCATCCCGACATATAAGTGCTTCTCAATGTTCGATGGCCATGAAGCAAGGAATATCTATCATTATCATCAAGACTGTCAACAAGATCAACCCCTATCAAGTCAGATGATAAGCAGTACATATGGTGAACCAACAAAAATCAATCTATGTCCAAATGAGGAGCAAGAAGAGCATGTGAATCCTCTCTATCTCCAAAATAGAGGATGCTTGATATAATGTAAGACTCTAGGATATCCTCACTCTAAAAAGAATGTTGGATACTCAAAATAAATAAAGGCACCATGTATGTGGAGATGAACCCAAGCATATAAGTAATGCCAAGGTAGAGTCACATCTCGCAGCTCTAGAGAACCCGCCGGAAATCATCCCCAATATCCTATAAATCCTGGCTAACATTGTTAGCTAAAGAAACTGCTTGAGAGATCTGGTCGCTAATAAAGCACCTAAATAACTAAGCCCTATAATGGGAAGCACAAAAATGTGAGCCATGTAACTATAAAGTCGCTAAGAATATATCCTCGCCAATCTCAGACTGGATAAGTCGCCATGCTAATAAAATAGGCTCAGCCTCCTCGAGATAAATAAATGCCATCGACACGAATCCAAAAGGTTCATAGTGCTACAATCTCCTCAAATAGAGCATAATCGAAGAAGCTCAATCCATTCGTGTGATCATCTAGAACATCCCGATGCCCTAAAATCGGTGATAGTGGTCCGTAAGATCAATATAAATAGAAGGCATAGCTAGCCTACCTCGTGATCACAATTGTCTCAAGGCTACCTACAAAATAACACTTTATTAGGTGGAACACACTCTTAGTGATAACCAAATACATGGCCTTACACAAGTCTAAAGAGTGATCACAACTCCTCCGGCCAATCCAACAAGTGTTACTTCTATGATCCTAAAACTCCATTACCCACGAGCCCAAGAAGAAGGCATACCCCAAAGTCAAATAAAGATATATATACTGCCTCATAAATGCCAGCTGTCTGTAAAGTATCTCTGTGAACTTGTAGAAGACCTAACCCATGTGATGTATCAATGGGGAAGAGTAGGAATCCTGCTAATGGAGGAATCCTGAAGTAGGTCTAATGAGCCTGGATGTAGCTGATGGTGGCTCAAGAGTCTAGACTGTCTCGCTCAAAGTCGTTAAGTGTAGAAGACATTACAATATCCATAACTAACCTGGGCTACTATTATCCAAAGAATTGTAGTCCCCTGACTTCAGCCTTTAGCCACCCAACCTCCGTGGATCCTCAAAAGTAAAAGAATCTGAAGTACAATCAGGAAGTAGGGAAGAGTGTGCGAAGAAACTTTGGTAAAAATCACTTCCTCATAACATATTGGTGTCTTATCCCGATATCATCTATCAATCTCGACCAAATAGCCTCCTTGCTAGGCTCGAGATGACAAATCATCGTCTTCTCAACCGAACATTCTCATGCTAAGTGATAAGAGAAATGGCACATAAAAAATTTAAATGACATCATAATAAAGCGTGCCAACCAGTTTTCAAGAAGTAATAAAAAGAAGTGGAACAAAAAGGGGGGGAAGAAGAAAACTAAAAAGTCAACCAATTTTCAACAAATGTGACTCGCTCGATACGCTAATCATATTTATTAGGGGGAACTTATTGACCTCCATATATGTTTCATAAGTCAAGTCAAGTCTACAAATCAAATTCGACGGACTTTGGAGGTGACAATCGAGCTCAAAATGCATTAGGCGTCACCAAAATGATCAAATGATCTGATCGATGAGTGGACTTTGCTGCCATGTTCAAAATGTCAAAATGTATCATAATATAAATATTTCATAATCTAATGAGCGACCGATAAAGTGATCGAGCTATCAATGTGCCTACACGTATATCAAAGTCAGAAAATTACGGCGATGTCCAAACGACCTCTGTTCATAAAATTGATCATGTCGTTAGCTTCAAAATATTGAAAACTATCAAATGAGACTCGCACGACAAGTTTGTACAAATGTCGAATGATTTGCAGTGATAATGCACAATTTGAAGATGAAATACACAGGACATTGCCAAAACGAACTCAAATGACCTCTAATCGATGAATGGACTTTGCCATCATATTCAAAACATTGAAACTTGTTAGAAATATTATACAACTTGATGATCAATCGATCAAGCAATCAAGTCATCAACACGCTTACATGTATATCAAAGTCTTGAGGCACTAGCACAAGCCAAATGACCTCCATTCATGAAAGTGATTGTGCCATTAGCTTCAAAACATCGAAATCTATCTAGTAAGACTGTTTGCACTCAATTCGGATAAGTCTGTGCGAAAATTGAGTGGTCAAAAGTGATGATGCATATTTTTGAGCTAAAATTGACTCAATTTGATGCCGACTTGAACTAAATGGCCTCCGATTATGAAACGGATTGTGCCATTGCGTTCGAAACATCTTGATTATTTAATCGTGTCGGCATAAAATTCATTTTAAAGTCAATTACTTAATTTTCAAAAATAATTTCAAAACTTAATCTAACCCTAATCCCAAAATCCCACTTAACCCATCACTATTTTTCTCTCCTTCGCTCATTTCAGTTCACACAGTGATAGGAGTCACTCCTCTTCACACACCCAGGGGAGAAATCGAGCCCTCTTCATGCGATCTAATGTCGTGATGACTTTGATCGGTCTCCTCCTTCATGCGTGAAGCCCTTAGCAAACAACGCCCTAACCACTCAAATCTCCCTCCTTCATTCAATGGCAACTGTTCCCCCCTCCTTCCATCAACTCCCATTTTTCTCTTCTTTCTTCCCACCTAGCCACTGTCTCCACGATCGAAAATTATGACCATTCCTTCTCTCCTCTTCCAAAATCAAAAAAAGGTAAAAAAAATCCCTTTTTTTTCTTCTTCCCCTCTCTTCGATTTTCCCCTCTCTCTCAAAATTGAAAAGAGCTTCTTTATTTCCCCTCATCTGAATCTGCAAGCAAGTTTTTCTTATACCTCCTTCTTCTTTCTTTTTCTTCCTTCCTTTTCTTTCTTCTTCTTCTTTTTCCAATCTGAAAATTACTTTTCTTATTTCCTTCCCCTTTCCAAAACTAAAAATCCTTTTCCCTCACAGTTACAAATCCGAATTTATTCTCCTTACTTACCCCAAATCCAAAATTCTTTTATTTTTTTCTGCATTTTCACCAAACCAAAAATCAACTTTCAAATTCCCCCATTTTTCAAATCCGAATTTCTTACTTCATTTCACCACAATCTCCTTCGCAGGAACTGGAGAAGAACACCATCATGAGGCGAGTTCTTCTTTCGGTTTTCGGTGTCGCCCTCCTTGCATCACCTTTCCAATTTTTGCTTTGCCGCAACCGGAGGAGAACACCGTCATGAGGCGGGTTCTTCTTTCAATTTCCGGCATTGTCTCCCATTTCTGTCCCCTTTCCAACCTTTCTCTTCGCCGCAATCGGAGAGGAACATCGTCATAAGGCGGGTTCTTCTCTTGATTTTTGGCATACCCAACCCCGTTTTCTTATCGATCTTTGCAACACGTAGAAAAATGAGTCAGAACATGTGGGATCATTGTGTGAATGTGGATATATACATGCTTGTGTTGCTTTGCAGGTTTGAAGGCCTCATCCTGCTCATGAGGACGTGATGAGATGAAAAATTGATTATAGTGTTGCAAGACACCGCCCACTATGCTCATGAGGGTGTACCAAGTAAGCTAACATCTATTAGATGTCGGTCCCCCCTAACCGAAATGCTGCCAAAATTTTGTTAGGATCTTGTGACTTAGAAAAATGGAAAGTAAAATAATCAGCTTAAGAACGTTAACCAATGAAACCTAAAACTAAAATTTAAAGTAAAAACTCCAAACAAAAAAGGGAAGGAAAATAATATACAATGAACACAAAATTAAAACAAAAAGAGTGGTGAAAAGCACTTACAAAATTTATGTTAGAGAGTAGAAAGCTCACTAAAGTTTCTATCTGCTCTCTTTCAAATGCTCCAACTCCAACCCTTCAAATAAATGGAATGAAATGTAAGACTCCCAGCCTTATATATAAAAATTAGAAGGGATAGTGAAGGGCCCACTTTCAAAAGAAAAAGAGGGGGAAAATGAATGTAGGAAAGTTTGAATAAAAAAGAGGGGGAAATGAATGTAGAAAAGTTTGAACAAGTCTCCTATGTGAGTTGTAGCCTAACTAACCTCAATGCAAGCACTTAAAATTTTGATATTCAAAATTTCAATTTTAATATCTAATTAAAAGCAAGCATTTGCACGGAGAGATCCTATGGATTTGAAGGTCGGATTGAAAAGAAAAAATATACCTATATTTATGATATGAGTCAACCTATTGGTAAGCTTGAAATATTTGGGGATGTTTCATGAAAATTTACAGAAACCCATAATCTTATCTATGAAAATAAAAAACAAGTCAAATGAGGGACCTTTAAAAAGGGGATGAATCAACTTAAATATTATACTCTATTGATTCAAGTAAATCGGGGTAAATCTTCTTTAAATATAACAAATTAAGCTATTTTTGAATCTATAGCTTCAAATCATGTAACGATCTACAATTCTTTGTACAAGTAGACAGAAGGCGACACTAAACTAAATGTTGCACGAATGAAGGAGCTTTCCTTCAATAAAAAAATTAAGAAATTTCATTTCTAAATAATGATTTTTAAAATAAAAAAAATCACTAATTAGGTGAAATTATCTAAGATATAAATATCTACATGTGCTCAGACATAGAGATTTAAAGTGTAAATTTTAATGTCTAAAAAGGCTGCGCAGGCTAAATTGGAACCAATTAAATATTAATCTGAAAAATCTAAAAAGATATTAGATCAATTTACAACTTCTTCGATGCTACCGGATCCGCAACACATCATATAGGTAAACAGAAGGCATTAATTAAAGCATTCTTAAATATACCTGCATGGGCCCTGACACTATGTGGATATTTAAATTCAAGTGTCTGAGGATGTTATGCGGGTTGCTACCCGATTTAGTCTTAGGACTAAGCCCGAGTTAACAAAACTTAAAAATCTATTATATGAGTCTCAACTTAGTAAAATCTCTGAAAAGTTAATTCTGTCATGTGACGATAGATCTAATTCTCTATTAAGATCTAAATAGAGTCGACGGGATTTAAAGTTCTCAGGTATAGGGATACTTACATCAAAATGTTATTCTATTTTCAAATCAAATCCAACTCAAATTAGATATCAATCTAAAAATTGTTTAAATAAAAATCTATCATTAAAAGCTTAAAGCAAAACTCAAACTGTCCACCCTTCGCAAACAGGAGGCTATTTAAATGGTTTTTGGGAGATTTTTGCATATGTACTCTCTATACTCTCTGTACTCTATATACTCTCTATACTCTATGTACTCTCATGAGAGTACATATGATTTTGCTAATATTTGTCCATTTTTTGGCCTGTACGGAGAAAATATGTTCATTACAATCCATTAGGAACAATTTGGAGGCTAATTGATTGATTTTTTAGTATTATTTTGTATCTGTACTCTCTGTACTCTCCTGAGAGTACATATAATTTTAGCCATTTTTTTCCAGTTTCTTTAGCCTGGTTGTTGAGATTATGTTCATTACATTCCATTGGAAGCAATTTGGAGGCTATTTGGATGGTTTTTGGGGGATTTTTGTATCTGTACTCTCTGTACTCTCATGAGAGTACATATGATTTTCTCATATTTTTCTAGTTTATTTTGCCTGGATGGAGAGAATATGGTCATTACATTCTATTAGAAGCAATTTTCTGGTTGTTTGGTTAATTTTTATGGGAGATTTTCATCTGTACTCTCTGCACTCTCTATACTCTCTGTACTCTCCAGAGAGAACAAACAATTTAGCTTTTTCCAATTTCTTTGGCTGCTTTGGAGAAAATATGTTCATTACAATCCAAATGAGGGCAATTTTCTTGTTGGAACTCAAGAATGCTTCTCTTGCTTTATGCTTTTACCTTGAAGATGCTCTTTAAGGGCTTCCTCATTAGTGACCTCACAGGGCACAACCCCTCTATGTCATAAGACCTTCTCCCCTCTGTTTGGCATCCCTATCGTTACTGCAACTTCATCGGGGGTGAAAGGAATGCACTGCCCACCTAGAAAGAAAACCTGCTTCTCTTTGTCAATGACTTCATCAGTAAAGCGTCGTAATATTATCGGTTTCAGTTAACGATGGTAGAGATCTTGAAGTTATCCTTTTCCTAGATGGTAAACTTCAAAATGAAAAGTTAGTTAATGAGAGTATAGATGCAAAATAACACTAAAAAACTAACCAAACAGCCTCCAAGTTGTTCCTAATGGATTGTAATGAACATATTTCCTTCAAATAGGCCAAAGAAACTGGAAAAATATTGGTAAGATGCTTTATACTCTCATAAGAGTACAGAGAGTACAAATATAAAAATCCCCCAAAAACTATCCAAACAGCCTCCAAATTGCTTCCAATGGAATGTAATGAACATAATCTCAACAACCGTGCCAAAAAAGTGAGGAAAAATGGCAAAATCATCACTCTCAAGAGAGTACGAGAGAATATAACACTAAAAAAAACCAACCAAGCTCCAAGTTGTTCCTAATGGATTGTAATGAACATATTTCCTACAAACATGCCAAAGAAACTGGAAAAATATGAGAAAATCACCTGTACTCTCATGAGAATACAAAGAGTACAGAGAGTAGATGCAATCTCAGAAAACTATCCCCAAATTGCTTCCAATGGAACGTAATGAACATAATCTCAACAACCAGCCAAAGAAAGTGAGAAAAATGGCCAAAATCATTTGTACTCTCAAGAGACTACGAGAGTGAGAGACGATGCAAAATAACACTAAAAAACTAATCAAACAGCCTCTAAGTTATTTCTAATGGATCGTAATGAACATATTTCCTACAAACATGCCAAAGAAACTGGAAAAATATAAGAAAATCACATGTACTCTCATGAGAGTATAGAGAGTACAGAGAGTACAGATGTAGAAATCCCCCAAAAACCATCCAAATAGCCTCCAAATTGCTTCCAATGGAACATAATGAACTTAATCTCAACAACCAGGCCAAAGAAAGTGGGGAAAATGGCCAAAATCATTTGTACTCTCAAGAGAGTATAGAGAGAGTACAGAGAGTACAGATACAAAATAACATTAAAAAATCAATCAAACAGCCTCCAAGTTGTTCCTAATGGATTGTAATGAACATATTTTCTCCAAACAGGCCAAAGAAATTGGAAAAAATTGCCCAAAATGTTATGTACTCTCAGGTGAGTACAGAGAGTACATATGCTAAAATCTCCCAAAAACCATCCAAATAACCTCCAAATTGCTTCCAATAGAATGTAATGGACATAATTTCAATAACCAGGCCAAAGAAAGTGAGAAAAAATGACCAAAATTATCTATACACTCAATAGAGTACAAAGAGTACAGATGCAAAATAACACTAAAAAATCAACCAAACTGCCTCCAAGTTGTTCCTAATGGATTGTAATGAACATATTTCCTAAGACCAAAGAAAAAAATGATAAAATCATCTATACTCATGAGAGTAAAGAGAGTACAGATGCAGAAATCCACCAAAAAATATCTAAATAGCCTCCAAATTGCTTCCAATGGAATGTAATGAATATAATCTCAACAACTAGGCCAAAGAAAGTGGAAAAAATGGTCAAAATCATTTATACTCTCAAGAGACTACAGAGAGATTACAGAGAGTACAGATGCAAAATAACACTAAAAAACCAACCAAACAGTCTCCAAGTTATTCCTAATGGATTGTAATGAACATATTTCCTGCAAACAGGCCAAAGAAACTGAAAAAATATGAGAAAATCATTTGTACTCTCATGAGAGTACAGAGAGTATAGATACAGAAATCTCCCAAAAACTATCCAAACAGCCTCCAAATTACTTCCAATAGAATGTAATGAACATAATCTCAACAACCAGGCCAAAGAAAGTGAGAAAAATGGCCAAAATCATCTATATTCTCAAGAGAGTACAGAGAGTACAAATGCAAAATAACACTAAAACACCAACCAAACAGCCTCGAAGTTATTCCTAATGGATTGTAATGAACATATTTCATGCAAACAGGCCAAAGAAATTGGAAAAATATGAGAAAATCATCTGTATTCACATGAGTACAAATGCAGAAATCTCCCAAAACCATCCAAACAGGCTCCAAATTAGCCCAATGAAATGTAATGAACATAATCTCAACAATCAAGCCAAAGAAAGTGAAAAAATGGCCAAAATTATATATACTCTCAAGAATTCATCATGAAACAACACCAAACATCCTACCATGTGATATATTAAATATTTTACAAGGCTAAACAATTCAAAATTTTGAAAATAATGTTGTGTACTATCATGACAATACAGAGAGTAGGCATACATCTCCAAAACTATTACAACACGCCTCATTCATTTAAAGGAATCAAATGTTCAAATGTTCACCTACTGGACGGTGAGAAGAATAGAGAAACCCCAAAATTTATTAAAGTTCGGGAATGCAGGTGTAAATACCTCATATAGTCACCTACAATACCTCATTTTTTATTCAGAAGATTTGCTAAATCACTATGTGAAGGTCAATGTGAGCTAAGCGGGAAAAATTCTTCGTCGAAAAGAAAGCCCTAAAATGTTCTATCACGAGGAATGTCGAACGATACCCGTCTCGTTTTTCTTCTCCCGCTTGAACGAGGCGGGTCGGGTCGGGCCAGGGTAAGCGTAAATGGCGTAGTGAATGTGCCGTCCATTTACAGTGTCGTCCGTCCAGTTACAGCATCGTTAAGCGCTAAAATGGGTAATAAAAAATCTTACCGTCGCCGAGGATTGGAGTCAACGTAAGCTACTTCGGACGTATTTATTTTCTCTCACGATAGAGGGTAAATTGCATGCAAACTAGGCAATTATAGAAATAAAATTATTATTTTCTTTAATTATTAATAAATTCAGTATACTAAAAAATTATCATCAAATAAATTAGTTATGATGATTAAAATTAAGTGACTAGATATAAGAGAATTATTTGTTTACTGAATATTTATAGAAAAATAATTAGAATTTTTTTGGGAAGCTTAACTTATAGAATTATAATTAAATTAAATAATCTATCAATACAAGAGTGCTTATATATAGATAATAAAAGAAAGCAAAAAAAATAATATAAAATAATTAAAAATATTCTCAATAATGAGAATATGCTATAATAATATATATTATTAATTGCTAATATAAATATTAGATGCATGAGATAATTTTTATATAATAGTTAAAATTTTAAATAATTTTAACTATTTTGATATGCATCTAAGCTTAGATAGGAAGGATGAATAAAAGGCAAAAAGTAATAATTTCAATACAATTTTTCTTTTTATATGAAAATTACTTTAATAAATAATGTTGATTATTTTACATCATTTATGGTTGTTATTTAATGTTATAGCCAAACACCCTTGAAGTCAAACTTAATTATGCATTCATCAAGCATTCTTAAAAGATCCAAGTAAAAGTCAACATAAAAAATATGGTCAACTAAGTCAATTCAGTATTTATCTATTCAATCCATATACAATGATTTGGGATTCATGGAGTCTCAAACTATGGGTGTAAGTAAGTCAAGCTGAGAGTCGTTGAGCTTGACAAGCTCAAGGAGCAAAGCTTATCGAGTCGTGAGCTTGAGCTTTAGCTCATAAATAAGCTCAAAAAATTTTTGAGCTCAAGTTCAAGCCTACTTTGACTCGGTTTGGTAGCTTATCGAGCAGGTTCATTTACATAATGATAAACCGTAATTATCATGTATGTGTATCTCAATATAGTTTATTGAACTTTGTAAATGAGCTCAAGCATTCGAATCGAGCTCAAGCTTGACTTTCTTTAAATCGAGTTAAGCTTGAGCTCGAGGGTTTAAACAAGCTTGATTAAGTAAAACTTGACTCGCTAACACTCATATCTCAAACTAAGAATATTGACTCAAATTGATAGATGGATAAAGTTCAATCCCAAAATTGAAGAATTTATTTTATTATTTTATTTTATTATTATATAAAGACAAAAATATAAATAAATGAAGAGTGTAATATAGACCAAAACTTATAAATAAGGGGACAAATATAATATTGTAAAGTTTGTTAGATATCCTCTCCTCTCAACTATTATATTATCTCAAAGTATTTGTAATAATATTGTATAATTGGTTGACCTCTATTACTATTTTATTAATTGAGTTCATTCGATATGTCTAAAATGATGAATAATGAATGCAATTTCACATAAATCAAAATTAAGTTGCTTCAAAGCTAAAACTGTCCAAATATCACTAGTTTATGAAATTGATTATGTTGATGGTCTTAAAGCATGAAAATCTATCCAATCAGACTTCTCTCAATTAATTTGGTAAAATGAGATGACAACAATGGGCTATGAACAAGGTTGTGTGAATTGGAACATCCGACATGGTTAAAATCAACACCCATATTATTAAGATTTTTGAACAAATGAGAAATGTGAAAATTACCTCTTTACAAAGGCGACAACATCCAATTCAAGATGTTGCAAACAAAAAAATTTAGGTGGATTTACAACCATACCATTTAAAATAGCCATTTTTACACCCTAACCACCTAAACCTAAACATTTACATCCCAACCACTTGATTCTATTTGACTGCACAGAATAGCCACACTCCATTATTCCACGCAGATGTCGTTCTGTCATGCATGCCTATCCCCATCGGCCTTCCATTTCTTACGGAGTGAACCCCGTCTCTTGCTTCAAACCCCTGTTCCCCTTTCCGTGAAGGTCGACGTTTAGGTAAGCCCGCGCGGAAACTCTTTCATCCTTGCCTCCCTCATGTGTGGATCCCTCCACATTGAGCTCATTGTCATTGCCTCACTATCGAGTGGAACTTTCCATTACTGTCTTTGATTCACTCTTGTGTGTGTGGAGCCCTCCATCGTCCGAGTGGCATCGCGTACTTTTTTTTGATAAAGTTTGTTTTCTGTTCCACTAAAGCAAATATTATGTTTAGGTTTAGTGTCTGAACTATTTCATTACAGAAGTATTTGGGGGCATTTACACTAGCTCGATTCCATTGGATGTATACAGTCCCCCTTATAATAATTTCGTTATACTTTGAAATATCTATATGTAAGAGTTACTCTTTATAATATCTTCATTCCCAATCATATTTCCATGTTAGTGGCTGAAATCATGTCTCATGATAGAGAAAATATGGATAGTTTACTAAGTATGGAGGTTTTGGATACTTATTTAGTTCTAGATAGTCATCCTTCTAGCTCTAGTTGCTCAGATATATCGATAGATGAGCTTGGTCCATGTAATGATGATCACTTACTGAGCCTAAGTGGTAATGATATCTCTTTAACAATTGGAACTCAATTTTCCAATTCCATAAGTTTGAGATAATTTCTTTGTTCAAAGGCTATTAATGAAAATTTTGGTATGAAGTTTAAGGAGAGTGGTAGAAGAAGGGTCATTGCAATTTATTCTTATGTTGGAAGCCCAAGGAGAGTAAGAGCTTCAGTTTATGGTGATGGTAAAACTTTTGAAGTCAAAAAAATTAGAGACTTCGTACTTATGCCCAGGCGTTAACAGAGCTGGTAATAGTCAGACAACAACCAATTGGGTAGCTCATGAACTATAAGATTTGGTAAAGAAAAACCCAGACATATCTCCAAAACAGATTAAGAATAATTTAGAATCTAAATATGGGTTGTCACTACCATATATGAAATTATGACGCCAAGACATGATAATATATTTGGATCAATTGAATCTAATTATAATTTGATTCCTATATTGAGAGCAATGCTTGTAGAAAGAAATTTTGGTTTCACATCATTTTCAATATAATGAAAAAATAAATCATTTGAGAGATTCAATATTAGTTTTAAAGTGTGTATTGATGGCTTCATTTAGTTGCAAGCATCTCATAGGCCTTGATGCTTGCCATTTGAAGTCCAAATATCTAGGAGTGTTGCTTTCAGCAAATGCTTTCGATGGTAATAATGGATTATTTACAATAGCTTTTGTAGTTGTTGAGTTTGAATCAAAGAGATCAAGGCTATGGTTTTTAAATAATTTTGCTAAATCATTTCAATGTGAGGTTAATCCATTAGCATTCATTCAGACATGGAAAAAGAATTGGGGGAGGCAATCATATGTGTTTTTCTTGATGCAGAGCATAGGGTTTGTGTGCATCATCTTTGGGAGAATAAAAAAAATACCACCATTGTCATGGAAGCCCAAATATTAGAAATATATTTTGGTTGGCTATAAACACATATAGTAAATATGTTTTGATAAAAAAATAGTTGAATTATATGAAATGAGTACTCAGTTGCATGCTTACTTGTGTAGTCTTTTCAAATGATCCAAATGTCGGTTTGCATCATAAAAAATCATGCCACTACCAATAACATGTCGAGTCATTCAAGTCTTATATTGGAGAAGCTAGAGATAAGCCTAATGTTGACTTGATTGTGAGAGGATGCTTATGGAGCAAAGATTAAAAAAGAAAGTTATTGTCAGCTCAGTGGAAGTGTTTATTGGTTCTTACAATTGAAGAATATATTAGAAATATCACAATAAAGAAGACACAATTTATTATCGAAAAATCAACCTCATTCAAGTGAGGTTGAAGGGCATCATGAAAGACATGAGGTGGATATACAAAATATGGCTTGTAGTTGCATATTCTGGCAAATGAATGGTTTGCCATGTATTCATATTGTTGCTTTCATTGGCATGAAAGAGCAACCACATTGGTATTTATATGTTGATGACCATTATTATACAAGAAGGTAGATTATTTTTTTATATTAAAAAGAAAGTTTCAATTAAATTATTATTGTAATATATATGACATACATTTATATAAGTGACATTATCTCTATAAGTAGATATCAAATGGCTTATGATGGTGCAATTGCTACACTCCCAGGGAGAGAATAATGGATTGTCCCTAGGGATGGTTTACAACTCGAGGTGCCAAACACATCAAGACCAAGGGGTAGGCCTAGAAAAAGGAGAATGCGTAGCTTTATGGAGAACTCTAGCAAGAAGAGCAAATTGTTGCACAAATGTGATCGATGTGGATGTTTGACACATCATAAAAACACTTGCAAAAACCCAATAGCACAATCAAACTTAAATTTGTAAAAATCACTTGAGGAATCGGAATGTGGTGACTTAGGAACAAAATGATATTTTCTTGTATTAACATAGAGTATCATCCATATTTATTTCTTTTTGTAGCAACTTTTGGCTAATTGAAAACTATTTCTTGTGCATCTTGTAGCTGAAGCAATCAAATCAATTAAAGCTGATAATTTTATAGTTGTTCAGTCTACATGCAAGGTACCTGATAAGGCTAGTTGATGGCTGTTATTTTCACAATACTTACTACTTGATGAAGCTGGTTGATGGCTATTGTCCTTCCTTTTGGTTGTACTAAGTTTGGTTGTTTGGCTACTATTTTCCCATTACCCGCTATTGTTCCTGTTTCTGTATTGGTTTAGCTGTACAATGCTCAGTTTGACAACTTGGTTTTGGATGTGTTAATCTATTTCAATTTGCTATATGGGAGCTTTGTGGTGGTTGGTTCTTGGTTGTTGTCCTTTCTTTTTGGCTGCTGCTTCTCCATTACCTGTTGTTGTTTCTCATCTTTGGTGGTGGTTTAGCTGATGCTTCCCCATTACCTTCGACTATTTCTCATCTTTGGTGGTGGTTTGGCCGATGCTTCCCCATTTCCTGATGTTGTTTCTGGTTGCTGCCCACATTGGGCTCGGTTTGGCAATTTGGCTTTGACCATAAGAATCTATTTTGTTGTTGCTATATAGGAATATTTAGTGGAAAGAGATGCACACTTGGTTGTAATCTCTGGCCTATTTTTCATGTTAGTCTGCAGTGGTGGTGGTTTGTTATTGGCTGTTGTCTTTCCTTTTTGGTTAGTCTTCACTATCTATGGCTGATGCTTAAGTATTACTGCTTCTCTTCTTTGGTGGTAGTTTATCTGATGCTTCCTCATTACCTGTTGGTTTCTCATTGTCTGCTATTTATGATTATATGGGTGACATTGTCGGTTGGCGACTTGATTTTTTTGTGTTTGAGGTTATTTTGTTAGAGTATGGGAGCTTCTTGGTAGTGCCCACACTAAAGGATTTTTGTAAGTCGGTTGAATCTATTGGTTTAGGATGTTTTTAAGTTCTTAATGCAACTTGATAGCTTCTGATTACCAAGAATGGTTTAATGGAGGTAAGTTGGTTACAATGGCTAGGATGTACTCCTTATCATCTCTTTGGCTTGTAGCATCATATGTGATTGTAACCTTCACTGGGGATGTCATATTTTGTTGTCCCTGAGATGATCATGTGAGCTTGAGCCTCATCCAAGACATATCACCTTTTACCCTTGTGAATATCCCTGCCTTTATTTTGATGATTATCATCTGCCTTAAGTTTTCCGAGGGATTTTGGTGTGCCTTGGGGTCTTGAGGTAACCCGTGGTCCTCTCTGTAAGGTTTTGGGATCTAGAAGCAGGTGGCTCTGTGCAGGATGCAAATGCTATTGAGTTGGCTCATGTCTTTTTTATTTTGCTTTTGAGTTTTATTTCCTTTTGATGTAATAGGTTGGGATTTTATCTCTTTAGGCTTTAGTAGCTCTTTGAGCAAAGAAATTAGAAATTTATCCCTCTAAGGACCTTTTACCCTCTTCTTTGTGGCAATAAAATTAATATTTTTCTTTCAAAAATATAAGTTTTTGCCCAATTGAAGCAATTCCACTTGTATGCATAAAGATTACATGTAAAGAGAATATTTTTTCAAAATTATAGAATGCATTAAAATAATATAATATATATATACATATTCAAATAATAGGAGATGGTTCTTAAAGTGAAGGAAATAGGAGTTCTTAGTTTGCTCAATATCATCATATAAGTTAGACAACACAAGAGCATGATTAATGTGACAACAGTCCAACAACGATTTAAGGAATAATTTAAGGAACAACTAATTAATTATAAAAGTACATTGATGATATGCTAATAATAGTTACAAATGTAAGTGACACCAAAAAATATACATTACAAAGTGCATAATAATTTCAAAATATCAATGAGGCTAACCTGAATTACAAAGATGACTACAACGATGATTCCACTAAATAAAATTAGATTGCCTAAACTATAAGCATACTTAAAATACAACATGAGTACAATGACCCAAAAAGAATATTGAAATAAAATATAATGGCTTCAAAGTTGCTTCAACTAGCTTGTCGCGATCATGTAGCAAGATCAAGATGTCATGGATTATTAGTTCATTCTCATCCACCCACTAAAAAAAATTGACAATTACCTTTGGTTTCATGGGCATCGATAGAATCTCCTTCTAGTGTATATATATATATATATATATATATATATATATATATATATATATATATGCTTCATAAGTTACATCTACAATATATTTGTAAATTCCTGTAAGAATTCCCACTTGCGGATAATTAGCTCGAACTCATTTCTTAGTAATACTTTTGCAACTTCTTGATTCCTAAAAAATTAAAAAGGCCACCAAAACGAAATTAACAAACTATAGAAAATTAAGATTAGGAGTAAAGTAGAGCACTAAAAAAATAATTAAATTTATTAAGCAACAAATCCAACACAATCTTAAATTGAATTTGGAGTCTAGCTATAAACAAAAAAATACCACCATTGTCATGGAAGCCCAAATATTATAAATATATTTTGGTTGGCTATAAACACATATAGTAAATATGTTTTTGATAAAATATAGTTGAATTATATGAAATGAATACTCAGTTGCATGCTTACTTGTGTAGTCTTTCGTACAAATGGTTCAAATGTCGGTTGCATCAAATAAAAAATCATGCCACTACCAATAACATGTCGAGTCATTCAAATCTTAGATTGGAGAAGCTAGAGATAAGCCTATTGTTGACTTGATTGAGAATTAGAGGGATGCTTATGGAGCAAAGATTAAAAAAGAAAGTTATTATTTTAGTGGAAGTGTATATTGGTTCCTACAATTGAAGAATATATTAGAAATATCACAATAAAGAAGACACAATTTATTATCAGAAAATCAACCTCATTCAAGGCGGAGGTTGTAGGACATCATGAAAGACATGAGGTGGATATACAAAATATGGCTTGTAGTTGCAGATTCTGGCAAATGAATGGTTTTCCATGTATTCATATTGTTGCTTTCATCGGCATGAAAGAGCAACCACATTGGCATTTATATGTTGATGACCATTACTATACAAGAAGGTAGATTATTTTTTTATATTAAAAAGAAAGTTTCAATTAAATTATTTTTGTAATCTATATGACAAACATTTATATAAGTGACATTATCTCTGTAAGTAGATATCAAATGGCTTACGATGGTGCAATTGCTACACTCCCAGGGAGAGAATAATAGATTATCCCTCTGGATGGTTTACAACTCGAGGTGCACACATCAAGACCAAGGGGTAGGTCTAGAAAAAGGAGAATGCATGGTTTTATGGAGAACTCTAGCAAGAAGAGAAAATTGATGCACAAATGTGGTCGATGATGTTTTACACATCATAAAAGCACTTGCAAAAACCCAATAGCACAATCAAACTTAAATTTGTAAAAATCACTTGAGGAATCGTAATGATATTTTCTTGTATTAACATAGAGTATCATCCATATTTATTTCTTTTAAAGAACTTTTAATTAAAGTGCTTGTGCATCTTGTAGCTTAAGAAATTAAATCAATTAAAGTCGATAATTTTATAGTCTTTCGTACATGCAAGATACGATAAGGTTTGTTGATGGCTATTATTTTCACAATACTTACTTGATGAAGTCGGTTGATGGCTATTGTCCTTCTTTATGGTTGTACTAAGTTTGGTTTTATCGCTATTTCTCCATTACGTTGTTCTTTTTTCTTTTATTTTATTTTAATGCTTGACAACTGGTTTTGATGTGTTTTCTTTTTCTTTATTTGGTTGTTTCTATTTGGTTCTTGTTACCACTTTCTTTTCGTGGTCCCTTCCCTTACCTCCTTTTTCTCATCTTTGGTGGTGGTTTATGATGCTTCCCCATTACCTTTCTGTTTATTTCATCCCACATTGGGCTCGATGCTTCCCATTTCCTTGAGCATGCTTTATTTGTTGTTTGTTTTATAGAATATTTAGTGGAGGAATATTTAGATGCACACTTGGTGGTAATCTCCGTTTATTTTTCTGTTATTCTGAATGGTGGTGGTTGGTTATTGGTCGTCTTTCCTTTTGGTTAGTCTTCACTTTATGGTCGATCTTAAGTATTATCGCTTCTTTTTGGTGGTGGTTTATCCGATGCTTCCTCATTACATTTTTTTTTCATTGTCATTTATGATGATTATGGGTGACATTGGGGTCGGTTTGGCAGCTTGGTTTTGTTGTTTGAGGTTGCTTTGTTGGGGCTGTATGGGAGCTTCTTGGTAGTTGCTCCACACTAGAGGATTTTTGTAAGCCGGTTGAATCTATTGGTTTAGGATGTTTTTTAAGTTGTTGATTATAAGTACTACAACTTGGCTACACTAACCTGAATGGTTTAATGGAGGTAAGTTGGTTACGATGGTTAGGATGTACTCCTATCATCTCTTTAGCTGGTAGCATTATATGTGATTATAACCTTCTACTGAAGTTAGGATGCTCACATATTTTGTTGTCCCTTGAGATGATTGTGACTGAGCTTGAGCCTTATCCAAGACTATTATCACTTTACTCCTTCTTTGTGATTAGCATGTCTTTATTTCTTGATGATTACCTCGCCTTAAGTTTTATGTGATTTTGGTGCGTTTGGGGTCTTGGAAGGTTTTGGGATCTAGAAGGTTGTTTGTGTTGTACGAGGATGCAAATGCTATTGAAATGGCCTATGTCTTTTATTTCTTTTGCTTTTGAGTTTTCATTTCCTTTTGATGTAATAGGTAGGGATTTATCTCTTCAGTTATTGTAGCTCTTTGAGCAGTAAATTAGAAATTTATCCCCTCTAAGGACCTTTTACCCTCTTCTTTGTGGCAATAAAATTAATGTTTTTCTTTCAAAAATATAGGTTTTTGCCCAATTAAAGCGATTCCACTTGTGTGCATAAAGATTACATGTAAAGAGCATATTCTTTCAAAATTACAGAATGCATTAAAATAATATAATACTATATTACACATTCAAATAATAGGAGATGGTTCTTAAAGTGAAGGAAATAGGAGTTCTTAGTTGCCAATATCATCATATTATAAGTGTTAGACAGCACAAGAGCATGATTAATGTGACAACAGGTCCAACAAAGATTTAAGGAATAATTTAAGGAACAACTAATTAATTATAAAAGTATATTGATGATAGTTGCTAATAATAGTTACAATAGAAGCTGTGACACCAAAAAATATACATTACAAAGTGCATAATGATTTCAAAATACCACGTAGGCTAACCTGAATTACAGCATGACTACAACGATGATTCTGACTAGAATACTGAAATAAAAGTAGATTGCCTAAACTATAAGCATATTTAAAATACAACATGAGTACAATGACGACTCCGAAAAGAATATTGAAATAAAATATAATGGCTTCAAAGTTGCCTCAACCAGCCTTGTCGTGATCATGTAGAAAAATCAAGATGTCATGGATTATTAGTTCATTCTCATCCACCCACTAAAAAAATGACAATCACCTTCAGTTTGGTTTCATGGGTATCGATAGAATCTTCTTCTAGTGTTAACACCACTTCTACACGTATATATAATGCTTCAAGTTACATCGCAATATATTTATAAATTCTGTAAGAATTCCCACTTGGATAACTAGCTCAAACTCATTTCTTAGTAATACTTTTGCAACTTCTTGATTCCTAAAAACTTAAAAAGGCCACCAAAACAAAATTAACAAACTATAGCCAATTAAGATTAGAGTAAAGTAGAGCACTAAAAAAATAATTAGATTTATTAAGCAACAAATCCAACACATCTAACAATGTGAACCAAGAACTGGTTAGAATCGAGCCAGATCTTTCATGGGTTCAATCTATGGTAGGAAATAATAAGATTGGCAATGGTTTACAAGCTTAAATAACATACCTCGCCGGTCTCCATGGAACAAGCAAGAAGAAGAGCCGAACCGCAATGATTTTCGCAAGCTTGATGGAAGGCCTCATTGAATCGGTGAGAAATAAGTGTGGATCAAGCAACATCGCTCAAGACAGGAGGTGGTTCACTCCGTAAGAAATGGACGGTGGATGGGGTTAGGCCTGTGCGACGGAGACAACAGCATCTGCGTGGAATATCAGAGATTGACTATTATGTACACTCAAATGGAATCGGATGATTAGGATGTAAATCTCTCAAAAATTTAATATCGCTTAAATAGAATCTTAATCTAAATTTAAGATAAAAAATTTAATTAAAATCAAATAAATATATATATATATTTAATCCATGGAAATCATAATTATTATTTTTATGATTTTACATGAATTTTAAAAAAAATCAAATCATAATGAATTTAATATAATTCTTTTTTTTTATGAATTTACACCTCATGTCCTCTAGGCCACTATTCCGTGCTCAATTCCCATAACTGCTGTCCTTCTTTGCTGAGAAAACGACAAAGGAAATAACGTACTATCTCATTCGGCCATTCACAGTATGCTTGCTATGCACACAGTCATTAAACAGATCTCCCTCATATTCTCGACCTAGTAGCAGATGCTGATGCTGTCCCTCTATCCTCATCCCTATCTCCGGCAGCCCTCGCCTCTCACGCCGATCCATTCTTCCTGAGGTTGAACACAGTGAGCTCTCCTTCCTGCTCCTGTCTTCTCTGTCGCCGCTCTCTCCACCTGCCGCCAGAACTCATGCCGTCCGATCTCTTCTCGTAGCCATCATCCCAGCTCTCACAATCTTCATGCGTGAAAACCACCGTCGCACATCCCAGTTGTCCCAGCTCTCTCCTCTTTCTCTCTGGCGATTCACTATCCCTGTGCCTCTCGGTTATCTCCAAGCTGCTCAGCTCCTCCTTTACGATATCCCACAGAAACCGCTATACTCCATGTCAGCTTTCTCACGTGAACTATCATCTTGCCTGCTCTGAAGCTGCATAGCTAGCCTCTTGCAACTCAGAACCGCAGCCTCCTTCTCGGTTATCCTCTCCAAGTAGAAAGCAAACACAGCTCTCTCTCCTCTCCTGCGCCTCTCTTGTTCACGTTGCAAAACTCCGTCTCCAGCAGTTCTTTTCACTTAAGGAACCCAGCCAACAGCCTTTATTTCTCACTCAACTTCTCTCTTTCTGCTTGAACACTAGATCCATAGCCGCAACCCTGTAGCCCCTAGATCGAGCTCCAAGAACCCGAGCAGCCATTCCCTCTTTCATCTCATTCCTTGTTACCCGAACAGAGGCTTACAATTTGAGCATTCTCAATCAAACCTCTCTTCTTCCTCAGTATAAACAACACACTGCAGTATTTTTCCAGCAAAATTTTTAAACTAAGCACCTTTTAAACTTTAATTAGCGAAATAAGCTTAAAAAAAAAATTTCAAAATAGGCACAGTCGCCCGTTAAAAGCATAAAATATTTTAGGCCAAAAAAAAAATTTTACGCGCTAACTGTAATGTTAGATATGTAAATACATAAGAATTGTGTGATATGTATGTAAATTCTCCTTTTTTTTAAAAAAAATATTTTAGGCCAGTCCGGTTTAACGGTAGAATCAAGACTGACTGACATCAATATGCCAGTCGTCATGTGCCTATTTTGAATTTTTTTTTTGTTCTATTTCACTAATTAAGATTTAAAAGATGCTTACTTTAAAAATTTTGCCTATTTTTCCCGTTGTTTTGCCAACTTTCAATGCTCACACCTGAATGAAGCCTACCCACGCCATATGCAAACTGCTTTCTATCTGAACTCCCAAGCCAACCAACAGTCCTAGCTGCAATTCCCCACCAAAACATCGACGAGCTTCAATTAGCAACCAATCTCTCTAAATCCCAAAAGAGAGGGAGAGAGAGTGCTGAAAGAGAGATTGTGTGTTTGCCTTTGCTAAAATCACATCTAAATTCATGTAATTCATTGTCAATCATCGATAGGCACCCATTCTTGTTGCACAAAGGTATAATACATGGAAATAAGTCAAATCCTAAGTATCCATTCGTGTTGTTCCAACAAAATGGAGAAAGCTTGCTTTAAGTATTCGTTTTTATTGTTTCAACACATCAGGAAAATATGCTAAAAATAAGTACTGCTCACGCTTGTTCAAATGTGGAGAGGAAAATCTAGAATTTGCCTTTTGTGTAGGTATTGAAAACCCTATGCACACTTCTTGTAAATGTCTTAGGTTTTGGATCTTCTTAAGCCATGGTGTTACTAAAATGTTACTAAAATGCTAGAATTTTAACAAATCCAAAAAGCTCAAATATGACAAGATAGAAGAATTTTTTAGACTTAAACTAATTTTATTATTATTTAATATTAAGTTAAATATAAGTATAAATTTATAAAAAATGAATTTATAAAATTAAATTTGAATGAACTCGATGTGTATTAATATCATATAAAAATGAATTAAGTGAAAGTGAGTTCACTCACTTAATTCACCACCTAATGAATGCTTGATTCATGTTGGTTTATACATTGATTAATGAAGATACTTAAGTCAAATAAAAGTGAGACTTAAGGCTAATATCAAACTCATAATAGATTTGCAATGAGTATCAAGTCCAATTTTCAAATAAAAATAGAACTTGATATGGAATTGTGAATGAATTCAAATTGAATTCAATAGCTCGTCCATGAGCACTAATAAAAATCCAACCTAAAACCATTTCAAGTCAAATCCTTAAACTCCTTCAAACAAATCTAAATCACTCCAAACTCAAAAGATTTTCTCATAACCCATTTATATCTTCATTTATATTCACAAATATAAATGAAATATAAATTCAAATAACCAAAACCAAATTCAAAACTCAAATCCATATCCAACCTAAATCTAACATATGCTCTTTCAAGTCAAATTCTTGAACTTAGCCAAATCTTTTTAAATCATTCCAAACCTTTGGAATTTCTCTTCAAACAATCAATCCTTCAATCATAAGCCCAAATATAAATATAAACTTCAATCATCAAATCAAAATCAAACTAATCCAAGTCAAACACATATTCACCATTTTGACTTGAAATTATCAAATGAATCAAAACCCATTTGATCTCAAATCACTTGCAATTGGATTTATAGTTCAATCATAAGTCCATATGTAAGTTCAACCAAACTTGAATCAAGCCTTGATCAAGCCAATTGACATGCTTAGGCTCACTTAACCCAAAGTGACCTAAAGCACCTTTTTGAGCTAAATTCTAATCCAACCCAAATTGGATTGAACTAAGCCCATCTAAGCCTCACATTGTGAGCAACAATAATCTTAAGATGATCAATCATCCAAATTGGGTCAAACCTAACCTTTGACCAAGTCAACACTTAGCCTAAATGAAACCTAAACTGCCAAAATCCACCATAGGAAAAATTGAGGGAAACCATTGATCTAAACTAATCCATAATCAATGATTGAACATGATCAATCCATCAATTGAGCCAAACCATGCCTAATTGGCCACTTGACCCAAGTTGACCCAAGTTGACCTAAAAAGTCAAAATGAGTCAAATCTTGATCTAAGCCAAATTGATTACAACCAATGGGTTAAATTCATTCTAAATCACTTGTTGAACTTGTCCAAAGCCTCACTGGCCAACTAGACCCAACCTAGCCCAATTAAACATGAACCTAACTTGACCTAAAAGGTCAAAACAACTTGAAATCAAACAAAATCAAAATTGATTGAAATCAAAGCTTGCAATACATTTCAAATGATCAACCAAGCCAAACCCACATGGCTCAACCCGTAGTCAAATGGGTGAAATTGTCAACTTGATCCATTTGACCTAAGTGAACTCAAATGAACCAAAATAAATATAAATCAAATTGAACTAAACCAATGACACCCATAGGCTACAAATTATCATTTGAACTTGACCTAACCCATAGTTGATCCAATTTGGCCACATTTTGACCTAAATGGGTCAACTCGTGCCAAATCATATTAAATAAACTCAAATTCATTGAAAATTGGCACAACCCATTTTCAATCATCTCAACTCGTCCAAATCAAAATCAAGACCAAATAACCATTCTACCTCTAGGTCAAAGGGTAACCTATGGCCAAATTCACTTGAAATTTGATCAATTATTTCTCAAGGCCACTTTGCATCCTCCTAGTGACCACATGGACACCAAGAAGGGTGGTCCACATGACCCAATGGGTCAGCCATGACCCAACCCAAGGCCAAACTAACCCCTCCAATGAGAATTCTCTACTTGGATCACCTCCTACACTCACCTAGCACATATGCATTTCCTCTCATCCACTCCTCTACCAAAATCGAAGCACATGGACTCCCTAACAATCTAAACAAACCATTCAATCTCTTCAATTGATCAAAAATAATAAGATGGATCTCGGCCGTCAGATCCAAGGTGGGGGAGATATACTCGCCCTCATTCCCACTCAAACCAAGTACCTTGCATTCGATTGAGCTCAGAGGATCGAAGGCAAGCTTCTCCAAACTTCCCTAAGCCATTTCCAAGCATCTTGAATTCCTCCTTCTTGGTTTTCTTCAAAGCCAAAACAGGGGAGGTAATTCTTTCACTTCACTTAATTCTCCACTAATCCCAAATTCACTTTATAAGCACCATCAAAGAAGCTAGTTGAGCTCATCCAAAGCTCTTCCCAAGTCTCCAAGCCAAGGGAAGGGGGATTTCAATTAAAGCTGCAAGCCATTGAAGGGGAGCTTGGTCAATTGAGCAATCCACTTCAAATCAAGTCTTGGAACTTTCAACAGAGCTTCGTCTCCACTAGACGAAGCTACCTCCTCCATTGGAACCGCCGGATAGCCTCCAATGAGGTATTGTTCAAAACTGATCCTCATTTGAAAAATGCTTGGTCCTTTGTGAAAGGAATTGTAATCCCATTAAAATTCAACCGTTGGATGTTCTTCCCTACACCTCTTGATAGTGTGGGGTGAATCCTAGCCTAATCTGAGCTTAGGTGAGCTCGGA
Source organism: Cymbidium sinense (assembly GCA_021442155.1). Taxonomy (NCBI): domain Eukaryota; kingdom Viridiplantae; phylum Streptophyta; class Magnoliopsida; order Asparagales; family Orchidaceae; genus Cymbidium; species Cymbidium sinense. Next base: position 104,123,586 of record CM038215.1, read on the forward strand.
TCAAGCCATGGAGGATAGACAGCCTCCGTCTTTCGCAGCTTAGGCAGGGATGAATCATGGTCCGCCCATCCCGTGTTTGGATGGACGGCCCGTGATTAAATCACGTTAGATCTCTAATTTAAATAATTTAAAACCATAGGATTAATCCTGGTCATCCGATCCTTGATCGGATGGCCCGTGAGAAACACTGGCTGCGATGTGACAACTTAAATAACCAACCCGTCACGCCAATGGAAGAGCCACGCCGCCACCACATGTGATTAGTTAATTAATTAGGCTATTTAATTACCCATTAATCACATAAACTTTAATAAATTCATAACTAACTGTAAAAAATCCAAAAAATGCAAACTCAAGTTCATTTTAAAGATAATTCAAAGGAAAATAATATAAAATTAAGTTTAATTAATTTTGAATAGTAACCATCACTCAATTTGGGTTTTATTGGAAATATAATTAGGCTAATTACTCCTTAATTACGAATTAATTTCAAACTTACTAGGATTAATTAATGGGATGACATGTGCATCCCATGATTTTCTTAGAATTTATTTAATTAGATTAATTATTTGTTTCATCTCTAATCACTTCCTTAATCAATTAAATGATTAATTAACCTATTAAATGATGATAAATTAATAAATTAAGCTTGTTAATCATCTTGAAATAGTGAATGGACTGGAATGAGATTGAGATTGCCCAAATTTTTCCCCTAAGTTTGTTTCATTTGGATAAAGACTTAATTAATTTGCAAATTAATTAATGATTTAATCACTTCATTAAATGACTTAATTAACTAAACTCAAAACCAATTATTCCATAATTTAATCATCTAAATCTTGAGCGATTCTTGTGTTCAATAACCTAAGCTTCAAAGAAAATCATATCTAACTCATATGTGTTTATGAAAGTACTTAATTAAACCCTTTAGATTAATTAATCAATAATTGTGAGCATTAGGCCTCTTTATTTCTTAGGTGCACGATTTAAATTCCATGTGGTTTCATATCATATGTTGGCTCATAATTATTTGAATAATTATTTTAAAGTGGTGTAGGTAAGGGGTAATTAATGGATTTAATTCACACCTTACCTAAATAAAACATAAAGGCATTCTAATTTTTCTAAAAATTAAACTAAATTGATTCACATATTGGGGGAAATGGGTTAGGACAAGCAAAATCTTTTCACATTTTTTTAATTCAAGTCAAATTCAAAAAAAAATCTCTTTAAAGAATTTTGATTCACTTTAAATGATCTTATTTTATATGATTGTCTTTAAATGATCTTATTTTATAAGATCGTCCATTTCATACATGTAAAATTCTCCATCACTTACTATGTTACTGTCAAGAACCTCCAAATTCTTATCCACCACATTCATCAAGAATGAATGATAGAGATTTCCACCATCTTCTCTTCACGATCAACTGTAAGAGAATTTGTTAAAGCAGGCATTATTTCAACAAGATTCTCTTCCTACTCAATGGTTCAGCAATAGGGATGACCTTCAAGGCCAACCTTCTGAATCTCCCTATTGCCTTCTCTATCCCTCCATTATCTAGGAGCCATCGCAGAGTTTGACATTTCAACACAATAGGATTCTCTTCGGTTGGTTTAGATGATCTTTACTCTTTCAATAGGAACCTTTCTTGGCCTCTAAGAAGGCGTCCTAATCTACATGCAAGCTTTGATTCTTGAAAATGTCAAGCCACGGCTGATTTGGATATTTGAGCTAATTTAATCGTAAATTCACAAACACAACGCATATGCAAGGATTTGAACTTAAGACCTCTTGGTTGAAAGCTAAAGCTCTCAACCACTAAGTTAAGATGGCTTGCACACCTCTTAACGAATGGAGTAGTTGTTTTTTTTCAATAATATTGAGCTCAAAACCACTACCGAAAAATGTCCGCATTTTCTTTTCTGGGAGATGTTAAATTTCAGCCCTATTATTTCTCAGCCTACTCTCAATTACTTAGAGATCATAGTAGAGTTCCTATCTAATAAAACTAGATGAACTATTGTTGTGTGTGTTTGGATGGTTGGTGTGAAGGTATGATTTTATGAAAATTATTATTGTTTGTTTCTTAAAACAAATGATAAAAGCACTCACAAAACACATTAGTAGACCGATTGGGATCATTTTTATCTATTGTTTTATGATTTTTATTTAAATTTTATTTTATTTATATTTTGATTTAAAATAAAATATATTTGATAATGATTGTTGTTTTTAATAATATTCAAAATATTAACAAGTTACTTTAGTATTTTTAAAAAATAATGTAATTTGATAAAAATAAAAATATTTGAAATCACACTAGACAAATATGTTATTAAAGAGAAAAACATAAAATATAAAATAAAATTGATCACCAACAGACTCTAAATAAAATTGATCCCAAACAGACGCTAATAATTGAAATACTCATCGAAGTCAGTGTTCCAAAGCAAAACAATGAAATGCTCTCCTTCTGTCCCTCGAAGATGCAAAATGCAACATGATGGCTCTAACTTATCGTTAGCTTCCAATGCTAACAGTCGTCCCTTTAAGAAAACACCCTTGGCCGCAATTCGGCCCCCTCCTGTCGACAACCACCCACTGCAAATCTCGTCTGATATCAACCATCAAAACCTCATCATTAGCTTCTGATCTCAAGAACACCAAACTCTCAACATTAGCGGTTGGATCCCTTGTACCACCTTGCTCCTCAAAATTTCCTTCTTTTTCGTTCACCGTTGACCTCTACACCTTTCAGCAGCTCCATTATCCACATTATCATTTTAAAATAAGTATAATTTAAAATATAATTAGTAATTTAAGTATCTTAAAAATAAAATTTAAATATAGATAATGCCCGCTTATCGGACTTATACATGAAGTGCTAAACGACTTATATATAACTATTATTTTAAATTATTTCAGATCTAAGTCAGACATAAAGCTAATTAATGCTAGTTTGTGATAAGTCGTCCGTTAAACTGATGATTATGCCTATATTTAAATTTTATTTTTTAGATACTTAAATTACTAATTATATTTTAAACTATACTTATTTTAAAAATTTCTTTCACGTATGCCTCAACTCGCACTTTAATAGGATTAAACTTTGCATAGTGAACCATCCCTCGCAGCCGCCGTACCATGTTTCGTTGAGCTTGATTGAGTCTCTCTCCCATGATGAAACCAACTTCGGTATGGGAGCAAGCTGTTGTTTCATGGAGTTGAAGCGGATGAGGAAACAGTCAGTTAGATCTAGGTACAAAATGTCGTCGCCGGCGTGAACCGACTTTCTTCTGTTTAGAAGGAGTTGATCAGAGGTAGAGGGATCCGGATGCTTAATTTGGTAGATGAAGAAGACGATTGGTCAATGTAGATGAAGAGAACCTGAAGTGGATGCGTGAATAGCAATGGCGGCGTTGACATAGGGTAACGTAGGGAAAGGAAACGGGGAAGTGGATGCGAGTGATAAGGTTGCAGACGTGAAAGAAGTCGGTCGGGAAGGAGTTGTAGGTCTGGTAGACGTTATTGTCGAAGATGGAGTCGAGGATGGTGATATGGGGGAAGTGAGGGGCGGTGGTGAGGGAATCGGCGATGACGGCTTTGAGGCTGGCGCTGTTGATGGCGGTGGGAAAGTCGCTTGGGAGAGAGAAATAGACGTAGCGACTGAAGAAGCCGGCGGAAGAGCGGAGGATGATATGCCTTGGATATTTTCTTGCAAGTTGCCCGTGGCTGCAGGGTTACTAGCAGCCATGACGGAACACGCTGCTGTGATGTTGCTAGTTTATTGAATAAAGTTCAAATTTATTTCCAAAGGTGGTTCCTTTTAAATTGGCTGTGTTTTTTAAAAGAACAAAATTAATTGAATATTAATTCAACAATTAATGAAAATAAAAAACTTTACTTACCTTATCTTACTGAAAATTCATTAAATGACAAATTATTATGTTTAATAAAATAAAGTGACTATATATTACGAATTATTTTTTTGAAATATAGAACTATCACTAAACTATTGCATAGTTTAGAGATATATTTATAGAAAAAAAGTAAGATGATTTTATTAGAAAACTAAAATTATAGAGATAATTTAATTAATATATTGATACAAGTGTGATAAGTAATAGAAAAGAATAATAAAATAAGATCTAATAAATAAAAATATATTAAAAAATAAGAATATATTTCTATAGTAAATAAAATTGATTCTTAGTAAAAGTATTAGGTACATGTAATAATATTTATATAATAATTAGTAATTTTAATATGCACCTAATTAGGAAGGAGAAATAAAAAGTTTTTTCGAGAAAGAATAAGATTTCAACTAACTGATTGAGATAAGAAATGCTCGAAATTTCTTTTTATGTTGTGTATTATTTAAGGAATCTGATATTGTAATTCTAAATGCAATTCCACATGTTTATTAGAATTTAAAAATAATTTTATGATGAATTTAAGTTGATTATTTTTTAAAACTTTGGTTTTAATATATTTAATTTTGAACTTATTTTCATTTATTTTATTTATGAAAAATAAAATGTTAAATTTGGCAGATTTTTGAATTTAAAATTAATTTTAATTTTTAATTACATCTAATCAAATAATGAAATCGTGATGCAAATTTATTATTTTATTTTATTTATTTATAATAAATAAATTAGAATCTAAAGATAACTTAGAAGTGGGTGGTTCTCCACATATTAGTGATAGTTCTTATTATTCCTCTTTTTTGAAATGTGGTTAGTAAATTCCACTTTTGAATATTTTTTGAATATCATTCTTATTATTCCTCAAGCTTTTGTCTTTCATTATAAGAATGAAGTCCTATTTATAAGATTATGAGATAAATATTTAAATAATTATAGCCAAAATCTCAAAGCACTTCATCAGATGATTCATATCAATTCTCTTAATCGTAGATATTTTCTTTGATGATTTTATCATACAAACAACATATGATGTGAGTAGTCTTGGGTTTTCTATTCATCTCAAACCGAATTATAAGCATCTCAAATTTAAAGTTCATTTGATCATCCAATTAATTTATCGAAGTCTTCATGTATATTTTTTTTAGCTTGATTTGAACTCATTTGGACTACAAATTTATCTATTTTTAGTATCGTTGGACTCATCTTATCGAGATGTTCAATTCAATTTTATAAAATTATAGATATATATATGTACATATGTATGTATACATATAATATATTACTGCTCTATTTAGGGTGATATATCAAATAAAAATTGAACATGGGACAATAATATTGAAAGTTAAAAATTAATGTTTAAAATGTCCTATCTTTCAAATGATTTGAGTGAATATGGATAACATATCACTTAAAGAGAGAGTAAAAAAAGTTAAGAATTTTGATATTTTAATTTTAAATAGTTTTTTTTAGTAAAAGCTTCCTTAAAAATGATATTCAAATGAATAATTTATTGAACATATTTTAAAAAAGAGGAATAATAAGAAGTATCAATAATAAGAACTCAAAAATCTGCCAAATGTAACGTTTTATTTTTCATAAATAAAATTAATGAAAATAAATTCATAATTAAATATATTAGAACCAAAGTTTAAAAAAAATAATCAATTTAAATTCATCATAAAATTACTTTTAAATTCCAAACAAGCATATGGAATTGCATTTAGAATTACAATATCAGATTCCTTAAATAATATACAACATAGAAAGACATTCCTCACTGTTGCTGTCCGAGGTCCTCATAGAAATTACAACGTAATAGAATATAACAATTTACATTATAATAATTCGTTAAATTACAAATATATATGATATGAAATAATAAACAATATTTACTATAATTATAATTATATGCATATTAAAATATAGAAAGAAAAAATGGTATTAAAATTATCTTAGTTTTTTTCTTCTATAAATAATATCTCTAAACTATGAAATAGTTTACTGATAGTTTTATATTTCCAAAAATAAATAATTCGTTAATATATAGTCACTTTATTTTATTAAACATAATAACTTGTCATTTAATGAATTTTCAATAACATAAGTAAAGATTTTATTTTCATCAATTGTTAAATTAATATTCAATTAATTTTGTTCCTTAAAAAGCAGCAAGTCAGCCAATTAAAAAGGAACCACCTTTGGAAATAAATTTAAACTTTATTCAATAAACTAGCAACAACTAAGGGAGAAAATATTACGTGTGGAGTCCAGACGTTGCTTTACGTGTGGACTCCAATCATAACTCTACATATCCATTATTAAAAAATGCCATTTTTTCACTTAACATCATTGTCACTTGACGAGCAACGACGCCGCGTTATGACCCATTCAAACAGGGAGAAACGCCGTCGAATGGAGAAATTTAAAAGAAATACATATATATATTCAAGCATAATATTTTTTTCGACAAACCGAAGCTCAGAGAAAATGTAAAAAATCTCATTTCAGATTGAAGAACCGATGAGAAAGATGTTATGGCCTTGATGATATTGCGACCAATTTAGCGAATGATGTATTAAATAAAAATACATCGGTAAATTTTCTGAACCGTTTTATATGTACAATTTCTTTAGGGTTTATTAGTGATATTCTTTGAAATTTTTTTATTTAATGTATAGTCCTATACTGTTAGAAGTTCTTTGGAAGAGGACTTTGTTTGTTTTAAGAACTATTTTGCATGTGTACTCTCTGTACTCTCATGAGAGCACAACCTATTTTGTCTTTTTTTTCAGATTTTTGACCCTGTTTGGATATAATATGATTAGTATACGGCATTACAAGTTGTTTGGAGGCTGTTTGGTTAGTTTTTAGAAGAGATTTGCATATGTACTCTCATGAGAGTACAAATTATTTTTTCAATATATATCAGATTTTTTTGCCAGTTTGGAGAGAATATGTTTATTACATTCCACTAGGAGCAATTTGGAGGCTGATTAGAAAGTTTTTATGAGATATTTACATCTGTACTCTCTGTACTCTCATGAGAGTACATATTATTTCTTTAATTTTTGTCATATTTTTTAGCATGTTTGGAGAGAATATGTTTATTACATTCCACTAGAAGCATTTTGGAGGCTGAGTGGTTGGTTTTTAGGGGAGATTTGCATCTGTACTTTGTACTCTCATGAGAGTACAGATTATGTTTTTCATTTTCTGTAAGATTTTTGGGCCTGTTTGGATATAATATGTTTATTACATTCCACTAGAAGCAGTTTAGAGGTTGATTGGTTAGTTTTTATGAGAGATTTGCATCTGTACTCTCTGTACTTTCATGAGAGTACAGATTTTTTTTTTATTTTTGTCAAATTTGTTGGCCTCTTCGAAGTGGAAATGTTTATTACATTCCACTAGAAGCAATTTGAAGGCTGATTGGTGGGTTTTTAGGGAGATTGACATCTGTAGTCTATGTACTCTCATGAGAGTACAGATTATTTTTTCATTTTTGGCTGTTTTGATATAATATATTTATTATACTAAGTAATTTTGAGTGATTAGTTTGTGAGATTGAGATAAATTGTGTACTCAGAGTACATTTTTCAAATTTATTTTTTTTGGAGAGAATATGTTTATTACATTCCAGAAGCAATTTGGTGGGTTTTATGAGATTCTGTATCGTACTTATTATTTTTTTTTCATTTTCTGTCTACTTTTTTGGCCTGTTTGGATATAATATGTTTATTACATTCCATTAGAAGTAATTTGGAGGCTCATTGGTTGATTTTTAGAAGAGATTTGCATATGTACTCTCTATACTCTCATGAGAGTACAGATTTTTTTTTAGTTTTTGTCATATTTTTTTGCCTGTTTGGAAAGAATATATTTATTACATTTCACTAGAAGCAATTTGGAGGCTGATTGATGGGTTTTTAGGAAAAATTGTCATATGTTCTCTCTGTACTCTTATGAGAGTACAGATTATTTTTTCATTTTCTGTCTGATTTTTTGGCCTGTTTGGATATAATATATTAATTACATTCCATTTGAAGTAATTTGGAGGCTGATTGGTTGATTTTTAGGAGTGATTTGCATCTACTCTCTCAGATTCTCTGTCATGAGACAAATTATTTTTTGAATTTGATTTTTTGTATATTTGTGAGAATATGTTTATTACATTCCACTATAAGCATTTTGGAGGCTGAGTGGTTGATTTTTAAGAGAGATTTGCATATGTACTCTCGGTACTCTCATGAGAGTACAAATTATTTTTTCATTTTCTGTCAAATTTTTTGGCCTGTTTGGAGAGAATAAGTTTATTACATTCCATTAGAAGCAATTTGGAGGCTGAATAGTTGGTTTTTAGGGATGATTTATATTTATACTCTCTGTACTCTCATGAAAGTACAAAGCATTTATTCAATTTATGTCAGATTTTTTGGCATGTTTGGAGAGAATATGTTTATTACATTCTACTAGAAGCATTTTGAAAGCAGAGTGGTTGGTTTTTAGGGGAGATTAACATCTGTACTCTTTGTACTCTCATGAGAGTAGAGATTATTTTTTCATTTTATGTCAGATTTTTTGGCCTATTTGGATATAATATGTTCATTACATTCCACTAGAAATAATTTGGAGGCTAATTGGTTGGTTTGTAGAGGAGATTTACATCTGTACTCTTTATACTCTCATGAGAGTTCAGATTTTTTTTTCAATTTTTGTCATATTTTTTTGGCATGTTTAGAGAGAATATCATTATTACATTCCACTAGAAGTATTTTGGAGGCTGAGTGGTTAGTTTTTAGGAGAGATAGACATCTGTACTCTCTGTACTCTCATGAGGGTATAGATTATGTTTTCATTTTCTGTCATATTTTTTGACCTGCTTGACAGTGGACATGAAGCGTGGTTGGTGTTGAAGAAGGGAAAAGAGAACTGGTTGTACAAATCATCAATTACATGAGGCAATTTTTTTTATCTTTTTTTCAATTTGATTACCTGTATATTTGGACTGCTTGACAGTGGACATCAAGGGTGCAAGGTGCGGTGTCTTGAGGGTCCTTACATTGTTTTAATTTTTTGTTGTTGTTTATTTCTCTTTGAGGTCGTAATGTGTTCCAAATACCAATACGTAGATGAAAGCATTATTCCAATCAATTTGGGTGTTCTTCTCATGAAAAATGTTCTTCAAATATATCCAATAAGTACTTTTCAAATTTCTTTTTTATGCTACATGTCTAATATTTTTTGAACAGTTTATAATAATTTGTGCTATATCAGATGAAAATAAAATGTGTTAATCATTCATTCTTACATGGTCTTCTGCAATAAATTGGGTAATTTATAGTTCCTTTGTTTCAATTTTTAGGTAGATGATGATGAAGGCTTAATTATGTAAGTGATGAAGTTGAATCCAGGCTATCAATTGAACTTACATAAACAATTTTCAGAGAGTGAGGGAGAGAGAGTATATTGAATTGTGTAACTTTGTATCGATCTTTGATCCTTTATTTATAGATTTTGGTTGATATTGCTTGCGCTACATGATCAGTCAGATGTACAAAATAAAAAAAATTTAACAAAAATTGTGTATCTCTTGATGTGGTTGATTCTCAGATTCTACTTGAGTATATTGCATCTGTACTCTCTATTAACCATTGATTCTACATCGAAACATAATGTAATCATTTTTTTAGTTTATGTTATCAATAAATTAATAAAAAAAACATTGAAATAGTGTCATGATCAATCTAACAAATCTATCAATAAAATGTTCTATAATTAAGTTTCTTGTCTTAGTAAATATTTAGCACAAATCATAAATTACACACCTAAAGCTTCAAATTTAAAATGCCCCATTTGATGTTATAGGTGCATTGTTTCTATATTCATGAAGTCTTCAGAATAAAATATTATTATAAATTCACAAATATTATTAATTTTGAATGATCGGTATCTATCTTCAGGATCTAATATAAAATTAAAAATCAATAATTGTATAGTAATTTTCTTTATATTTTTTTTCTCTTATAGTATGTATATAAAGTGATTATAAAAATAACAATTTTATAATAATTTTGATGTGTTAAAATTCATTTTACAATAAAAATATTCTCGACCTCCAAAATAAGAAGCATTCATATCTATAATATATATATTTGTTTTTTATAAAATAATTTTATCATCATAAATGAAGAATATGGATCATGTTTCTTTTAAATTTAGAATATATTTGTAGCTATTTTATGCATGATAATTAAATTTAAAATATAATAAATATTAAATTATAATTAAAATTATAAGTTTAGAGAGAGGCAAAATTTTAATGTGTTATATAATATTAATAAGTTCATTAAAAATCAAATAATGATCATGTGAATAGAAGATAGACTGAATCCAGTCTTTATAATATAAACAAGTGCTACTTTGCTTGGATTAATTTATTATTTAAGCATTTTAAATGACTTAATTTTTAACAAAATCTTGATCTAAAATTGTAATGTGGGTGAAGATTTCAAACTATAAGAAAATTTGAGATCAACTAAATTATCAACACATGGAACTTCTTGGTCATGTAATAACTCGAATCTTAGGGGCTGTTTGGTTCCGAGTAAAATGAGTGTAATGTAATCCAAATACGCGCAATTCTTCTTTTTCCGTGTTTGGTTCCGAGTAAATGTAATTACCATATAAAATTTTCAGGTATTTCGTTTTCCTTTTCAGATTATCAGAATTAAATAATGCCGAAAATCCAGCGATTTCGCTTACATGATGAGCGAGCGGAGGGAAATTTTTTTTCTTTTTCGAGAGATAGCTGAAAACGATTTTTTTTACTCTAATTATGAACTGTAATGTTAATTTTAACTTTAATTAAAATAAATATTATTATAGCTTAATTAAGATTTAATAAATATAATTATGTTTATTTAAATTGATGATAAATAATTCATGATAAATCAAAAAATTAAAATAATTATTAAATTTTAGTTTATTTTGTAAAAAAAAATTAATGAGTAAACTATTTATTAAAGAAAAAATATTTAATAAATAAATATTAAATCTTGACGATTAATTTATTTAATAAAAAATTCTATTAATTAATTATTAATATTTAATATAGTAATATAATTATATATATATATATATATTAAATTTGTTATTATGTTAATATAAAATGATAATATTCAAATTTTATTTATTTGTAACACTAATAATTAATATCTTAGAAAATTTATAAATTAATTACTAATAATTAAATATTCAAATAAATTTTATTTGTATTTGATTTTATTTATTTTTAGTCAAGAAAAAATTTTATTTATAATTTATTTATATTTATTTGACAATATTTATTTTTTAATTGAATACTTTAATTAGTGAATAAATTCTATAATTAATTTACATATAATAAAGTATTCAGAATACAAATATTTACTTTACATTCATCCAACCAAACAGAAAAAATAATTTCTATGTATTTACTTTACACACAACCAAACAACAATAAAGTATTCAGAATTCACTGTATTCACTTTACACTGTATTTCCTTTTACACTGCATTCTAAATGCAGGCAACCAAACAGCCCCTTAAAGGATGTTTTAGATCACTTTTTTTTATTTTATATTTCTTATATTTTTGACTTGCAATAAATTATATTTGATGCACATAATTATTTTTAAAATAACTTAAAATATCTAAAATATATTTTAATTTTTTAAAAAATAATATAATTTATTTTCAAAATTAAAAAATAAAATCATTTTAAAAATATAATAAATAAATGTATTTTTAAAATAAAAATAAATTTGATACCAAATAAAACCCTAGTTAATTTGATTAACTAGGACCTTTTCTAGATAAACCTTCAAGCTCGGCTTTCAAATAAAATTCCTATCAACAAGCATCAAATTCAAGGTTTGGTTGCATACCTTTCAATTAGACCAACTTTTATTTTTGTTACTTTACTTTTCAATAAAATTGGGAAATTGGTCTGTACTCTTTTGAGAGTACAGAGAGTACATATGCAAAATAGCTCAGAAAATCAAGCAAAGAGCCTCCAAATTGCTCAAATTGGTTGGGATTAAACACATTCTTCCCAAACATGCATGAAAAATTAGAAAAAATTGAGAAAAAAATTGTACTCTCATGAGAGTACAAAGAGTACAACTCAAAAACAGCTCTAAAAACCTAATATTAAGGCTCCAATCAACTTGTAATTGAATATAATAAATATTTCCTTTCCAAACAAGCTAACAGAAGTGGGAAAAAGTGAGAAATTGATCTATACTCTTCCGAGAGTACAGAGAGTATAGATGCAAAACAGTTCAGAAAATTAAGCCAAGAGCCTCCAAATTGCTCAAACTTGTTGGGATTAAATACATTCTTCCCAAATAGGCATGAAAGATTGGAAAAAACTGAGATAAAAATTTGTATTCTCAAGAGAGTACAGAGAGTACAACTAAAAAATAGCTCCAAAAACCTAATATTAAGGATCCAATCAACCTGTAATTGAATATAGTGAATATTTCCTTTCCAAATAGGCTAACAGAAGTGAAAAAAATTGAGAAATTGGTCTGTACTCTCCTGAGAGTATAGAGAGTACAGATGCAAAATAGCTCAGAAAATCAAGCCAAGAGCCTCCAAATTGCTCAAACTGGTTGGGATTAAACACATTCTTCCCAAACATGCATAAAAAATTGAAAGAAAATTGAGATAAAAATATGTACTCTCAAGAGAATACAACTAAAAAATAGCTCAAAAAACCTAATATTAAGGCTCCAATCAACCTGTAATTGAATATATTAAATATTTCCTTTCCAAATAGGCTAACAGAAGTGAAAAAAATTAGAAAATTGGAGAGTACGTGAGAGTACGTAGACAAAATGTACCTCAAAATCAAGCCAAGAGCCTCCAAGTTGCTCCAACTGGTTTGTAGTAAACACATTCTTCCCAAATAGACATGAAAAATTAGAAAAAAAAATGAGAAAAAATCTATTCTCTCAGGAGAGTACAGAGAGTACAACTCAAAAATAGCTCCAAAACCTAATATTAAGGCTCCAATCAACCTGTAATTGAATATTGTAAATATTTCCTTTCCAAATAGACTAACAGAAGTGGAAAAAATTGAGAAATTGGTATGTACTCTCGTGAGAGTACAGAGAGTATAGATGTAAAATAACTCAGAAAATCAAGCCAAGAGCCTCCAAATTGCTCAAACTGGTTAGGATTAAACACATTCTTCCCAAACATGCATTAAAAATTGGAAAAAACTGAGATAAAAATATGTACTCTCAAGAGAGTACAGAGAGTACAACTAAAAAATAGCTTCAAAAACCTAATATTAAGGCTCCAATCAACCTGTAATTAAATATAGTAAATATTTCCTTTCCAAACAGGCTAACAGAAGTGGGAAAAATTAGAAAATTGGTCTGTACTCTCTTGAGAATACAAAGAGTACAGATGCAGAACAGCTAAAAAAATCAAGCAATGAGCCTCCAAGTTGCTCAAACTGGTTGGGATTAAACACATTCTTCCCAAACAGGCATGAAAAATTGGAAAAAAAACTGAGATAAAAATCTGTACTCTCAGGAGAGTATAGAGAGTATAACTAAAAAATAGCTACAAAAACCTAATATTAAGGATCCAATCAACCTATAATTTAATATATAAATATTTCCTTTCCAAATAAGTTAACAGAGGTGGGAAAAATTAGGAAATTGGTATGTACTCTCCAAAGAGTACAGAGAGTACAGATGCAGAAGAGCTCAAAAAATCAAGCCAAGAGCCTCCAAGTTGCTCCAACTAGTTTGTAGTAAATACATTCTTCCCAAACAGGCATGAAAAATTGGAAAAACCTGAGAAAAAATAATCTGTACTCTTAGGAGAGTACAGAGTGTACAACTCAAAAATAGCTTCAAAACCTAATATTAAGGATCCAATCAACCTGTAATTGAATATACTAAATATTTCCATTTCAAACGGGTTAACAGAAGTGGAAAAAATTGGGAAATTGGTCTATACTCTCCTAAGAGTACAAAGAGTACAGATGAAAAATAGCTTAAAAAAGTAACCCAACAGCTCCCAAATTGCTCTAATTAGTTTACAGTCAACACATTCTATCCAAATAGGCCACAATAAGAAAAAAATTTGAGAAAAAAAGTCTGTACTCTCGAGAGAGTACAGAGAGTATACCTGCAAAGCAGGCCAAAAAGGTTAATATTAAGGCTCCAATAAACTTATAATGAAGTCTAGTTAATAATTCCTTTCCAAACAGGTTAAAAAATTGAAAAATAAAATGTGCAATTGGTCTGTACTCTCATGAGAGTACAGAGAGTACATATGCAAAATAGCTTAAGAAAGCAACCTGGTAGCTCCCAAATTGCTCTAAATAGTTTGCAGTCAACACATTCTATCCAAATAGGCCACAATAAGGAAAAAATTGAGAAAAAAAGTCTGTACTCTCAAGAGAGTAGAGAGACTACACTTGCAAAATATGCCAAAAAGGCTAATATTAAGGCTCCAATCAACCAAATTGCTGCACATGGTCTCCATTAAACATATTCTACCCAAACTGCCCAGGAAAATTGAAAAAAAAATTGAAGAAATACTCAGACTCTCGGAGAGTGAGTGATGCAAAATAGGTCAGGGAGGCTAATATTCAGGCTCCAGACAACCTGTAATGAAATGTACTAAATATTTTCTATTCAAACAGTCCATAAAAGAAAGATGGCCAGAAATCTGGAAATATTATGTACTCTCATGAGAGTACAGAGAGTACATATTGAAGATAGCTTAAAAAGGCAACTTAGCAGCCAACAAATTGCTTTAAATGATCTCTACAAAAGATATTCTATCCAAACTGTCTTAAAAAAATGATAAAAAAAATAAAGAAATAGTATGTACTCTCAGGAGAGTACTGACAGTACACCTACAAAGCTGGAGAACATGAACATAAGAGTTTGTACTCCTAGGAGAGTATAGAGAGTATACCTGAAAAACATCTCACTAAAGCAACTCATCATCAACCAAATTGCTGTACATGGTCTCACTAAAGCAATCCAAATAGATAGTACATATGTTACCTCTAGAAAAGGTTTAAAACCATAAATAATAACTTTTAAAGCAATTGATTTTGAACATATCAAACTTTAATTATACAGTTGTCAGATTAGTTATTTCATACTAAAACAGAAGATAGCGTAAGGGAACTCAGCCCTAAAGCAGTTCATCCTCTTCGGCCAATCCTGGTGGTCAGCCCAATCTAGTGGAGGTTTGCTGATTGCTGCCTCCATGTACTTGCAGACAAACATCCCGTAGTCGACACTATTTTGTTGGACTGACAGCCCACTCATCATTTCGATTGGCCATTTTGTGAGATCACTCGCAAAAGACTGGCCAACATCTTAAACAAGTAATTTGATCTGAATAGTAAGAAGCATAGTCAATAAGTTGGCATAAAATATGCACTTTAGGCAAACCTAAATGAAAACAGTTCTTACAATATCAGGAAGAATGAAATTATGAGTTGGGTTTGACAATGAATCATAAAAATACCAAGCCCATTGCTTAGTATGCCCGACCAAGAGTGCCCACTGCTGATTATTTATAATTGAAAGTAAAAATTTCTGATACATGCCTACTGACATCTTTGGATGAATATTTTTCTTTCTTTATATAGGTCATATTTTACATAACTCTGTAAGAAGAGAAGATAAAGTTTATAAATTCTAGCTTTTGACTAACTAAACCAGGATTGGATCGTACCACCCCGCATTTTTGTGGAGTAACTTACCCAGTGCAAGCATGAAATGTACAAATAGAGGACATATAGCCCTGGGCATAGCGAGTACTTCTCGGCTAGTAGAAAGGCGAAGGCGTCAATGTGTGCATCTGATAGATACTGATATGTCAGTAACTCGTCAATTTGCCCTCATGCAATAATAAAATTTCCACCTGCAAATACGGTATCACCCCTGCATGTGAGAAATATGAGAATGCGAGCTTAACTGAACGAATAGGTGATTTTATGTATACAATAGAAATTGAATGAAGAATGACTTACTTGTCCTTGAATCGGGAACACGACGTGCCAATGAGCTGTAGCATTGGCTTAGGCAGGACATCTCTTGATGAGAAGTCAACAATATGATGTGTCTCAACTGGCTGCAAAGAAATTAGTGATGATGAAAGGTAGTGATGAATAGCTAGAGTCATTGTGATCTAAGAATCGATCTACTAAGATGATGCATACCTCCGCCTGATGCTCCTCAACCACAACAATAGTAGTCTGTGGTTCAGCTACTATTATTGGCGCAGCTTCACAAACCTATAAAAAATTTATTGAAATCAGTTACTATTATGTCAAATTAAAAAGAAAGTTACGTAATACCTCTTTTGCCGGATGCTCATCCTAAGTGGAGGCTATCACAAGACTTATTCTGCTCCGTGACTTCCTGTAAGTTTGTGTGAAGGGGGAAGATATAGCTTTCCTCTTCCTCATCTACCTTGCCTTCACACCACGCTCAATACTGCCAAGTAAATGCTTCGCAGCATCTTCATGTGCGGTGGAAGCCTCCACAAGAGCTTCCCCTATGGTGGCCTCCACAGGGGCTTCCCTAGTGGAAGCCTCTACAGGGGCTTCCCTAGTGGAAGTCTCCACAAGGGAAGCTCCTATGGTAGCCACCAAAGGAGCCTCCCCGGCTTCCCAAGTGGAAGTCTCCATAAGGGCAGCCACTGTAGTAGCCTCCATAGGAACCTCCTTTGTGGTTACCTCCACAGGGGAAGCTCCTGTGGTAGCCTCCATAGGTGCTGCCCCTGTGACTACCTCCTCAAGAGATTCCCTTATGGTCGCTAGGGCCCTACTGCCCAGCAATCACCACCTTAATAGCAGCTACCTGTAATTCAATTCCATCCCTTCTCTCTGTTATTGATGCTTCAAAAGATGATACTCTATCTCCCAAGGCACTGAAACCTGCAAGTATCCTCTCCACCACAAAACCTTCTAAGTGGGTAGTAGCAGAGGGTAGGCTAGATACATTGGAAGGGGGAGAATATCGAGGAGAGACATATGAAAATTCAGTGGGGGCTGGACTCAGTGAACTAAGAATGGGACTGCAATCGGGCTCAGAATGGGTTGTCTGCTTGGTTAGGGGCAATGTTTCAAGGAGCTAGGTCACCTCTTCTGATATGTCCTCAAATGAAAAGCAGAACTACATTACACCAATAAAAAATGTGATGCTTTATTAAAAGATGTGTACATTCTAATGTAAATAAAGTGAAACTATTTTGTATTACCTGGTGACCTTCCAAACCACTGAAGGAGTCATCTGTAAACTTTATTTTTGGCTATCATAACATATGAGACTTTGCAGAAGGAAACGACGACCTTATGATGCCTATGTGTTCTATCACTCAGATCTACAATGAATATTTATATAAGTTAACTTCAATGCATCAAATAATATATAACTAAAGATATAACGATCATTAAGAGTGACAAAGCCACGGTGCTGCCTTCTCTATCAGAATCTTTGATGAAATACCATCAAATTGTAAAACCAGAAAGGCCCAAATGGCCTCCGCCTAGTTGTACTCAGTAAATTTATCTATATCATTGGCATAGACAATCAATTCGATATCACCCTATAGTTGTGATATATATAAAAAGATTTGAGAGTAGAAAATGTATGTACAACTGCACAAATTGTGCCGCAGGCAACGAGCGATCTGAATTCTTATTCTTAAAGTCCACTGAGTTGAACTGCGACAGCGGGGATTTCTATCATATGACCTTCACCCCTCTGTTTGACATCCCTACAATTAGTGCAACTTCATTGGGAGTGAAAGGAATGCATTGACCACCCAAAAAGAATGCTTATTTCTCTATATCCCAGTAAGACAGGATTGACGTGATGGCAATTGAGTCTTGCTGAATTCCATGCAATCTAGTAAACTGATGCAAATGAAGCCTCCTTAAAATGTCAATGACTTCATTAGTAAAGAGTGCTTCAATATTATCGAACACCGCTTCTAACGCGTGGTAGATCTCAAGTTATCCTTTTCTCAGACATTATAAACTTCAAATGAAAAGTCAATTAATAAGAACATTATCAGCATAATGGAGGCCCACAGAGTACAGATGCAAAACTCCCCTAAAACCCAACTAAACAGCCTCCAAATTACTTTTAATGGAATATAATGCACATATTTTCTCCAAAAAGGCCAAAGAAACTGAAAAAAAAAGAAAATACTTTATACTCTCATGAGAGTACAGATGCAAAAATCTCCTAGAAACTAACCAAGCAACCTCCAAATTGCTTATAATGGAATGTAATGAACATATTTCCACCAAATAGGCCAAATAAACTGGACAAAAAATGAGAAAAATGCTTCATACTCTCATTAGAGTACAGAGAGTACAGATGCAAAACTCTCATAAAAACTAACCAAATAGCCTCCAAATTGCTTATAATGGAATGTAATGAATATATTTTCTCCTAACATGCCAAAGAAACTAAAAAAATTGAGAAAAATATTGTACAGATGCAAAACTCTCCTAAAAACTAACCAAACAGCCTCCAAATTACTTCCAATGGATAATGAACATATTCCCTCCAAACAGGCCAAACCAAGTAGAAAAAAAATGAGAAAATATTATGTACTCTCATGAGAGTACAGAGAGTACAGATGAAAAACTCCCATAGAAACCAACCAAACAGCCTCCAAATTGCTTATAATGGAATGTAATGAACATATTTCCTTCAAACAGGCCAAAAAAACTGAAAAAAATGAGAAAAATGTTCTATACTCTCATGAGAGTACAAAGAGTACAGATGCAAAACTCCCCTAAAAATTAACCAAACAGCCTCCAAATTGCTTCCAATTGAATGTAATGAACATATTCCCTCCAGGCCAAATCAAGTGGAAAAAAATGAGAAAATGTTATGTACTCTCATGGGAGAGTACAGATGCAAAACTCCCTTAAAAACTAAGCAATCAGCCTCCAAATTACTTATAATGGAATGTAATGAACATATTCCCTCCAAACAAGCCAAAAAAATTGGAAAAATATGAGAAAAATGCTCTCTACTCTTATGAGAGTACAGATGCACAACTCTCATAAAAATTAACCAAGCAGCCTCCAAATTACTTATAATGGAATGTAATGAACATATTTCTTCCAAACATATCAAAGAAACTGGAAAAAAAATGAAAAAAATACTCTATACTCTCATGAGAGTACAAGAGAACAGATGCACAACTCTCCTAAAAACCAACCAAATAGCCTCCAAATACTTCAAATGGAATATAAGGAACATATTTCCTTCAAACAGGCCAAAAAAATTGAAAAAAAATGAGAAAAATGCTCTATACTCTCATGAGAGTACATAGAGTACAGATGTAAAACTCCCCCTTAAAATAAATAAAATAGCCTCCAAATTGCTTATAATAGAATGTAATGAACATATTTCCTGTAAACAGGCCAAAGAAATAAGAAAAAAATGAGAAAAATGCTCTGTACTCTCATGAGAGTACAGAGAGTATAGATGCAAAACTTCCATAAAAATCAACCAAATAGCCTCCAAATTGCTTCTAATGGAATGTAATGAACAAATTTCCTCCAAACAGGCCAAAGAAACTGGAAAAAAAATGAGAAAAAATGTTGTGTACTTTCATAAGAATATAGAGAGCACATATGTAAAACTATCATAAAAATCAACCAAACAGCCTCCAAATTGCTTATAATAGAATGTAACAAATATATTTTCTCTAAACAGCCCAAAAAAATAAGAAAAAAATGAGAAAAATGCTATGTACTCTCATGAGAGTATAGAGAGTACAGATGCACAACTCTCCTGAAAATCAACCAAACAGCCTCTAAATTGCTTATAATGGAATGTAATGAACATATTTCTTTCAAACAGGCCAAAGAAACTGGAAAAAATTGAGAAAATGCTCTGTACTTTCATGAGAGTACAGAGAGTGTAATGAACATATTTCCTCCAAACAGGCTAAAGAAACTGAAAAAAAAAAATGAGAAATGCTATGTACTCTCATAAGAGTATAGAGAGTACAGATGCAAAACTATCTTAAAAACCAACCAAACAGCATCCAAATTCATTCTACTGGAATGTAATGAACATATTTCCTCCAAATAGGCTAAAAAAAGTAGAAAAAAATTGAGAAAAATGCTCTGTATTCTCATGAGAGTACAGAGAGTACAGATGCACAAATCTCATAAAAACTAACCAAATAGCCTCCAAATTGTTTCAAATGGAATGTAATTAACATATTTCCTCCAAACAAACTAAAGAACTGGAAAAAAATGAGAAAAATGCTATGTACTCTCATGAGAGTACAAAGAGTACAGATACAAAACTGCCTTAAAAACCAACTAAACATTCTCCAAATTACTTCCAAAGGAATGTAATGAACATATTCTTTCCAAACAGGCCAAACCAAGTGAAAAAAAATGAGAAAATGCTCTATACTCTCATGAGAGTACAGTGAGTACATATGCAAATCTCCTCTAAAAACCAACCAAACAGCCTAGAAGTTGCTACAAATGGAATGTAATGAATATATTTTCACCTAACACGTCAAAAAAATTGGAAGAAAAATGAGAATAATACTATGTACTCTCATCAGAGTACAAAGAGTACAGATGAAAAACTCTCATAAAAACCAACCAATCAGCCTCCAAATTGCTTCTACTGGAATTTATTAAACATATTCTCTACAAATAGGGTTTAAAATCTGAAAGAAATTGATAAAATGGAATGTACTCTCCAGAGAGTACAGAGAGTACACATACAAAAAGTCCTAAAAACCTACCAATCAGCATTCAAACTGCTTCTAAAGCCATATACTAAATATATTATATCCAAACAAGGTCAGAAGTCTTTTAAAAAAATGATAAAATAGGATGTACTCTCCTGAGAGTACAGAGAGTACACATGCTAAACTGAACCAAACATCCATTAATCAACCTACAAACAAATTGTAATGCCATCGACTGAACATATTATATCCAAACAGGCCCCATAATTCATCAAATCCTTCATGAAATAGCATCAAACATCTTACAATGTGATATATTAAACATATGACAAGTCCAACAGTTCAAAAATTTGAAAATAACGGTGTGTACCATCATGACAGTACAAAGAGTACACATGAAAAACATCTCCACATACCAGTAATATAGTCTCCGTTCATTTAAAGAACTCAAATATTCCAAATGTTCTCCTACTCAACGGTGAGAACAACAGAGAAAACCCTAAATTCATTAAAGTTCAAGAATGCAGGAAGAAATACCACATGAGGTCGCCTATAATACCTCAATTTTTAATGCCCAAGATTTGCTAAATCTCTCAGGGAAGGTGGACGGGCCGCGAGAGCGGAGTTGAGGAGAAAAATTTCGCACAAAAAGAAAAAGCTATACGTGACGAAGAATGTGGAACGCGACATGATATTTTTTCTCCATTGTGAAGGACAGCCGCCCGGTAGCGTAACGATGTCGTTAATGCCCCGTCGAGTTACAACGTCGTTAAGTGAAAATATGTGAAAAAATGATATTTTTTAATAATGGATACGTGCAGCGCTACGATTGGAGTCCGCATGTAAAACTACGTCCGGACTCTGCTATAATTTACATTATAATAATTCATTAAATTACAAATATATATGATATGAAATAATATACAATATTTACTATAATTATAATTATATGCATATTAAAATATAGAAAGAAAAAATGGTATTAAAATTATCTTAGTTTTTTCTTCTATAAATAATATCTCTAAACTATGAAATAGTTTACTGATAGTTTTATATTTCCAAAAATAAATAATTCGTTAATATAGTGACTTTATTTTATTAAACATAATAATTTGTCATTTAATGAATTTTCAATAGCATAAGATAAGTACAGATTTTATTTTCATTAATTGTTAAATTATTATTCAATTAATTTTGTTCCTTAAAAAGCACCAAGTCAGCCAATTAAAAAGGAACCACCTTTGGAAATAAATTTAAACTTTATTCAATAAACTAGCAACAGCACAGTAGCAACGTGTTCCGTCATGGCTGCTAGTAACCCTGCAGCCGCGGGCAACCTGCAAGAAAATATCCAAGGCATCATCCTCCGCTCTTCGGCCGCCTTCTTCAGCAGCTATGCCTATTTTTCTCTCCCAAGCGAGTTTCCCACCGCGATCAACAGCGCTAGCCTTAACGCCTTCATCGCCGATTCCCTCACCATCGCCCCTCACTTCCCCCATATCACCATCCTCGACACCATCTCCGGCAATATCCTCTACCAGACCTACAATTCTTTCCCGACGGACTTCTTTCACGTCTACAACCTTATCATTCGCATCCACTTCCCCGTTGCCTTTCCCTACCGTTACCCCTATGTCAACGCCGCCATTGCTATACACGAACCCAACCACTTCAAGGTTCTCGTCGTCTGCATTGAAGAACGCTCAAACCCCTTGTTTGGGTATGCTTGGGATGGTACTAAGGCACTCGTCTTCTTCATCTACTCCTCCAAAAGCAGAAATTGGTCGCGCATCCAGAGCCCCTCTTCTACTTTTACCTCTGATCAACTCCTTCCAAACAGAAGAAAGCCGATTCACGCCGGCAACGACGTTGTGTACCTAGATCTAACTGACCGTTTCCTCATCCGCTTCGCCTCCATGGAAGAACAGCTTGATCCGGTACATAAGCTAGTATCGTCATGGGAGAGAGATTCGACCAAGCTCGAAGAAACGACACGGTACGGCGGGTGCAGGGGATGGTTGCATTCTGCAAAGTTTAATCCGATTAAACTTCGAGTTGAGATATATGTGTGGACAATGGAGCCCTTGAAAGGAATGTGGAGGTTAGTGGCAACCGGAAAAGAAGGAAATTTGAGGGGGAAGGTGATACTGGGGCTCCACCCTAATGATGAGACTTTGGTGTTCATGAGATCGGAAGCTAATGACGAGATTTTGATGGTTGATATCCGGCAAGATTTGCAGTGGATAGTCATCGGCGGGAGGGGGCCGAAGTGCGACCAAGCATGTTTTCTTAAAGGAATGACTGCTGTGTCGGTTGCAGCGTTGGAAGGTTGCGAGAGGCTGAAGCCTTCAGGTTGCGGCATTTTGCATCCTCATGAGAATGCCAAGGATCCGAAGGAGAGATTTTCGTTGTTTCTTTTTCCGGGGCACAGTTATCCCTACAGTAAGCGTTTTCATTATCAAGGGTGTTTAAGATCATTTCTGTGTATGTTTTTTATTTTTATTTTTTATGTTGTTTTTAAAAAAATACTGTTGATTTTAAATTTTAAATTTTTATTAACAAATTTGTTTTTAGTTTTTTTATTTTTTTATCTTGTATTTAAAAAAATATATTATTTTTTAAAAAACTCAAACTAATATATAAATATGTTGAATATTTTTAAAAATAATAATCATCATTAAATAATTCATTTTAAATCAAAATATAAGAAAATGAAATAAAAATAAAAACCATAAAACAAAAAAAAAAATGATCCCACGAGCCTATTAATGCGTTTTCTAAATATTTTTATTTATTCTTTTTTTAAAAAAAAATAATATTATTTCTCATAAGATCATACCTTCATATCAACCATCATGTAGCTTTAGACTGAAACTCTGCTAAGGTCTCCTAAGCAATTGAGGGTCCATTTGGGATGGCTGTATGGACGCGGCACGGTACAAATGGCATCGTAGAAGTGTTTGAATTCGCAAAATTTGGATGAGCTTCGGGATTTTGAGGCGCAGCTGGCACGAAGCTGCGACTAGATGTTGCCTTCCGTGGTCTGCAGTGGTAGGTGTGTTTTTTCTAAATTACCCCCTCAAGCAAGCCCATGTCCTGTCGAAGGGGTGGGTGTTTATCTCCAACTTGCATTCGCTCCTACCGAAACTTTCATCTCATACTTCACGAAGGGGCGGGTGTCGATTACAGATATACTCCAAATGAGCATGGAGGAAGAGTACATGGTGGCGAAGAACAACGGTTCTTTGGAGAAGGCAGGACATTGAGACAGAATGAAGGAGAGCAGAACGGTGAAAGTGGAAGAAACAGGGGATTGAATTGTGTCATGAGGATTGCGCGCATGAAGAGATACATTTCAAGTTGAAGGTTTTTCTTTGGCAGGCAAAGAAGGAGAATATGAGGCTGGCCAAGAGATGTAGGAATACATTTGAGAGGGAAATTAGGATTTTGTGTATAGTTTTTGCTAGGTCTTGAGTAAAAAATCTTTGTTTTGCAGAATTTTCTTCATTGATCCAATACAAAAACCATAATTTTTCATTATCGTGAGTATTGTAACATTGCTGCCAATCCTTTAGAACTTGTTTGTGATGCCGGTAGGGGATTCAACTTGTTGGATGACACCCACACTTGTGCATGAGCTTAGAATGGCCGAGAGAATGCTCTTGGGGCATTGTCATGACTGAATTGTAGGAATATCAATGTGGAATCACAATGATTATTTTCTATCTAGCTAATCCATACCCATATTTTAGATCTTCCTAATTTGTCCCTGATCAAGTACACATGTAGGCTAGATTCAAAATGGTTTTCTATTTATTTATTTATTTATTTTTGTTCCTTTGACATTTATGCAAGAGCTCTAAATTTATGTGAAAAATCTTTAACTTTTTAGTTC
This sequence comes from Cymbidium sinense, assembly GCA_021442155.1. Lineage (NCBI taxonomy): Eukaryota > Viridiplantae > Streptophyta > Magnoliopsida > Asparagales > Orchidaceae > Cymbidium > Cymbidium sinense. The sequence goes on from CM038215.1 coordinate 104,148,189, forward strand.
ATTTCCTCTGAACCCTTGAGTTGATAGTCTTTGAGAGTTCCAAGTAGTTAAGGTTCTACTTCTAGGAATCGGAGTTTCTTCTTAGCAATCCCAAGAGTCAATTGGCAATGTTGAATAATCTTTACTTGCTCGAGAAATTGATTTTGGACTTTCGGGAGCCCTCTTTTTAATATTTTAGAAGTCCATTTCCTATCTTTGAGAATCATACTCGATGCTTTAAGAGCCGATTTTCAAAACTCAAGTCTTTGGCTAGTCTTGGAAATCCTCTTAGGTTGTCCAGGAGTCAATTTCTAGACGTTGGAAGCCCTTGTTGGCTCTTTGAATCTCCAACCTTCACAAGTCCTTTTTGGTTCTCTAAAGAAAGATTTCATCTTTTTCTTCTTCTTCCTTTGCGTGCTAATGTATTTGTATATTAGAAGATTTGGTCGTCAAGTTTATAAAGAAGTGGAGTCACTTAGTTGAAATCTCTATTACTGTTTCTTTCTATTTTAATTATTTATTATTTTTTCTTGACCTTCTCTCAAAGTTGAACAATGAAGGCGTGCATCAGTTTGCTCATTAAAATAGAATAAGTTCTTATATTATGACTTATTTAGTTGACTTATGACTATATATGAGTATCAATTATTCTATTTTTCTTCATTCTGTTTCATATTATTTAGCTCATATGCTCATAGAGATATTTTATTTTTTTCGCACATGCATAAAGATAGCAGATTCAACGAGTTTTCCAAAGAATCACAACTTCGAACATTAACTTACACCGCCTTCTTCTACACTTTTCTCAAATAATTCCCCCAAATGGATCCTGAGTATGTAGATTGAGAAACAAGATTGAAATTTAACATCTCTCAAATAGAATATCAAGGGTTGAACTATTATCAATGATATTATTGTGTGCCAGAAAATTAGTTGTGGTAGATTAAAATTTCATGTCTTAGCTCGTTTGAAAATTCAGCACACACACAGATAGTTGAAAAGAGAATAAGAAACTCTAGAATTTTTACATAAAAAACACCTTAGGAAGAGGGGAAAAAATTATGGGGCCTAACCAAGTAAAATGTTCTACAATATATCTATTTTAGAGTACAAAGTTTAAATTTTCTGGATAATGTGATTACAGGGTTGTGTGTGAGAAAGCCTGATAATGAGAATTTTAGATTCAAGTAATGTGGGCTTTGAAAATTCGCCACCGACCTCTCGACAATTATTTGATTTTGAATTGAAGAGTGTGATTTGAAGTATCGGTGTAATTTTTAGAAGGTAGATGATATAGTAGATAAGACACTATCCAGAGATTTCATCATTATTTGGTGAGAACTTTAGATCTAGTTCCAGGTTTCCTATATGCGCAAGCCCCTATAGTTAATTACCCCTCCCAGTAAGTGAGAGAGAACTTTCGATTAAGGCTAATCATTAGATCTCTAAATACATAGCGTATAGTAGCAGCATATAGAGTTTTAGAATTTAAGATATGAAATTCTTCATTTTAGCTTAAACTAGATGGTTGGGGGAATGATGACGTGCCCGATCTAGATCCCATGGTTCCTTCATCCCGGGCAGTCTCTGTCCCTAGTCTACTTAGTCAGAGGAGATAGTAGACCCAACCTGACAAAAGGATCCTCATCAGCAATACATGGGTTACGTCATCCAAGAAATCCTTATAGACTTGGGGTGGTCTTTGACTAAAGAGACAGACTTAAGTCTACTTTAGCTGACAGAGGGCTATTTTCTCCATCAAGTATACCATATGATTCACAACTCAAAGGGCAGAGCCATTGGAAATCATATAGGCTATAGTCGTGATTGTAATATAATGGAGCCAAACTGGCCAAACCACCCGATCAGAGGACTCTGGTTGTAACTGCTTCATTTATCGAGCTATCGCGCCGCCACGAGAGGACACGCCACGCCCCACCGGCATGAGATTGATTGAGAGTAAATATAGTACAACACTTGATTTGACATTGGCTCTTTTGTGAGCTAGAGTTTTCTTAGTTTGTCACCCTCGATAAATAATTACGGAAGGTAGATAGATTGAGTTTTGATTTAAGCTTTAATTATAGAATTTCATTTAAATAGTTTTTTATATTGATTTTTTTTATTCAAGTCAATTTGATTTGAGCAATTGATTAATTTGAATATGTTTAAGAGTTTTAGATCCTGTCAACTCTGTTTAGTTGCAAATAGAGGATTAGACCTACTATTACTTGACAGAATCATTTTCTCAGATATTTCACTGATTTGAAACTCTTATTATAAGTTTTTAAGCTTTTTTAACCCGGACTCAGTCCTAAGACTAAACCGGGAAGTAACCCACGCAACATCCTCAGACACTTGAATTTCAGCATTCAGCAAAGTGTCGGGGCATATGCGGGTGTATTTAGAACTTATGTAGATTTTATTTCTGAGTTATGAGATCGATTTTAGATTACAACTTAATTTGATTTAAAAATTGATTAATTTGAATATGTTTAAAAGCTTTAGATCCTGTCTACTCTATTTAGCTGCTAACAGAGGATTAGATCTACTATCACCTATAAATCAATTTCTCAGATATTTCACTGATTTGAAACTCTTATTCTAGTTTTTTTAGATTTTGTTAACTCAGACCTAGTCCTAAGACTAAATTGGGAAGCAACCTGCACAGCATCCTCAACACTTGAATTTAAACATTCAGCATAGTGTCGAGGATATAGTGATTTTAGGTAATTTTGTGTTTAAATTATGAGATTGATTTTATATTTTCATTTTTTTTATTCCAATATAGCTTGCACGGCCTTTTTACACATTAAAATTCATACTTGAAATCTCTATGTTCGAGCACATGCAAGTGTTTATAGCTTAGATAATTTTGTCTAATTCGTGATTTCATTGATTTTGAAAATCATAATTATAATGAAATTCCTTAATTTTTGAATAATTGAAGCCCTATAAATTTTGTAGATTTTGATTTAGTATTGCCTTTTGTCTGCTTGTACAAAGAGTTTATACATCCAGCCGCCTGCCGATCGGATCGCCCAAATTTTTTTTAAAAAAAATTAAATAGGCAGTCCACATTTTTTAGCCATGTCAGGCTTATTAGGTATCAGATTTTGACGTACTTGGTATCGTTGGAAAGATAATAAAATATTATACAACTTTCATGTTGATAACTGTCAACAAATCTCGCCCAATGAGCCGCAGTTTTTGCAAATATTTGGCTTCTGAAGTTGCAAAAAATAAAGATAGTTGATGCATCCCTAATTTTTTGGTTATATCAGACTCATCAAGTGTTGGATTTTAGAGTGTTTAGTATCGTTGGAAAGATAATGAAAAATTCTACAACTTTTATGTTGACAACTTTCGACGAATCTCACTTGGTGAGTTACAATTTTTGCAAATGTGTAACTTCTGAAGTTGTAAAAATTAAATATATTGTGACAGCCCCTATTTTTTTTACCATAATACAAAGATTATTAAATATATATGATTTTTTGGTAATATAAAAAACTCTCATTATATTCTATATATAAATTGAGTTTGAATCTTTATGTAATTCCCAGTTGAATCTTTCCTTCTCGCACTTGAATTAATCAAAACAAATAAATAATAAACTACACTGGGATTATACAATCAAGAGTACATGAATGACTAAAGATCACAAATAAAAAATAGCCAAGAGTACATGCCCTGTATAAAGACTTTTTTTAATGAAGAATATAAAGAATTTTTTTAATGAAGAATATAAATAATATTTTAATGAGAAATATGAAGATTTTTTTTAAAATGAGGAACGTGAAGAATTTTTTTATTTATTCAAAATATGAATATTTTATTCTTCCTTATATATATATATACATATATATTAAAATATGAAGAGTTTTTTTAATAAATTTTTTAATTTTTTTAAAGAATTTGAAGGGTCAATTTTTAAGTATAAATACCCCCCAAAAGGTGAGGGAAAACTCACACTTTTCTTTCTTCTTTTTGGTAGCCTCCACTGACTTATATAATGGTGCCAACCCCCCTCAAAGGCTCTAGTTCTTCTCGATCTCGGGGTTTTCAACTGACCTGGTTAGGCGCTGATCCCGAATTCAGGTTCTAGTGTGCTTCAACTTTCTTCTCTTGGTAGCCTCCACTGACATGTATAACGGTGCCGACCCCTTTCGCAGGCTCCAATTCTCCCTGATCTCGGGATTTTCAATTGACCTGGTTAGGCGGCGCACATCCCAATTTCAGGCTCCAGTGTGCTTCCACTTTCTTTTCTTTGGTAGCCTCTAATGACCTATATAACAGCGCCAACCTTCCTCACAGGCTGTAGTTCTCCCCGATCTCAGAATTTTCAACTGACCTGGTTAGGCGGCGCACATCCTGAATCTAAGCTCTAGTGTGCTTCCATTTTCTTCTCTTTGGTAGCCTCCATTTACATGTATAACGGTGTCGACCCCCTTGTAGGCTCTAGTTCTTCTCGATCTCAGGATTTCCAACTAACCTGATTAGGCAGCACGCATCCTGAATTCATGCTTTAGTTTTCTCTTTTATGTCTACTAAGGCATTTTCCCTCTAGTATAAAAGATATATATTTTTCTTTAAAAGTTTTGTCCCCCAATGATGACAATAACTATATATCCTTTGTCAGACTTTGACTTCGAAAGGATTATGATTTATATATATTTCCTGAGATTTTTGGTATACTTATATCTTTTGATGTTTTTGCAATATGAAATTTTCGATGTACTTGTACCTTCTGAGACTTTTGCCTTCTAATATTTTTAATGTACTTATACTTTATAAGGCTTTTGCCTTCTGAGATTTTTAATGTACCTATATCTTCTAAGGCTTTTGCTTGCTTAGGCTTTTGATGTACTTATACCTTCTAAGACTTTTATCTTCTGAGATTGTTAATGTTAAAGCTTTTATCTTCTGAGATTTTTGATGTATCTGTACCTTCTAAGGTTTTTGATGAGTAGAGACCTTGTTAATTACTCGCTCTCTTAGAGTCTTCCTAGTGAGGACCTGTCCATAACTGTCTTCCCATCGAGGCTTCCTCAGGGGCATGCCTTCTAAGGGAAGAATCCATAAATAATTTTTGACTTATACGAGGTTGTTTGTTAGAGTGTTACTTGATAATATTTAACATGTGTGAAAGAAATCAATAATTTTAATTCTCATTCGTAGTTGTTTTATCAAAGTATTACTTAATGACGTTAACTTGTGTGGAAGAGGTTAAATATTTTGATTCTTCTGAGATAATTTGTCAGAGTATTACTCGATGATGTTAATTTGAGTGGAAGAGGTCAAATCAAAACATCTATTTGAGGTTGTAGCCAAAGTTGCTCCTTGATCATTATCTTATTTTCCATAAGTATGATTGAAGAATCATGATTTACAAAGTTATTTTTTTTAGTGTTGAAATTACTCCCCATCATTGACTTGCTTCTAATAATAAATTAGATATCTATAATATTGATTTGGATGATTTTTTGAGATTAAGAGTTGCCTCCCAGTTTCAAACAAAAACTGAAGGATCAAAGTTTGATGAATCTTCATTCTTATTATATGTTCATCTAGAGTAAGATTTTCTCCACCATATAGATGGTGCTGCTCTGACCATAAAGTCAGATTGTCAACCATTATGAAGATGTAAAGGAAAGATTTCCCACAGATGATGCCAAACTATTGTGTGCTAGAAAACTAGTTGTAGTATAATCAAATATCACATCTTAGTTTGTATGAAAATCTAGCACACACATAGATAGTTGAAAAGACAAAAATAAACTCTAGAATTTTTATGTGAAAAAACCCGAGAAAGAAGGAAAAAATCGCGGGGCGCCTAGTAAAAATGCTCCATTATATATTTATTTTGGAGTACAAAGTTTAAGTTTTCCCGATAATGGGATTAAGGGTTGTTTGTGAGAATGCATGATAATGAGAATTCCAAAATCAGGTAACAACAGTTATACAACAGTAGCTGGGCTGTAACAGTTGTTGGTGGCAATCGATGATGATAATAGGTGGCGATCGACGACAACGGTAGTAATAACGAACTTCAAACTTCTAGCTCTCTCCCAGCATTCTCCCAAGTTTGCCTCTAGCTCCTTCCCCCTTCATGACAAGAATGATGTTCTATTTATAGGATATTGAGAGGGGCATTTTGGTCATTGTAGCCAAAATCCCAAAACACTCTATCGAACAATTTATATCGATTCTGATGATCATCGATAGTTTTTTTTGATGATTTGACCCTTCAAATGATCTTAGATATGAGTGATCATAGGCTCGTTGGATTCTTCTCTTCGAGCCGCTCGATTCGACTATAAGCACGTCAAATTTGGAAGTCATTTGATCATCCAATTAGTATTATAAAATTTTTATATATAGCTTTTGGGCTTTATTTGAGCTTATTTGGGCTCGATTAGACCCGCTTCTAGTATTATTGAACTCGTCTCACTCAATCATTTAATTTGATTGTATATATGCTTTAGCTTAATATCGATACTTGATTTATAAATTTTAAAGAGATATATCAGATATCATAGTCATTAAGAACATTTTGAAGATAAGTAGAGGAAGATGTATTCTCCTTCAGCACATGATGGAAGTGTTTTCAATAGACTATTTAACTTGCTATTTAACAGAAAATTTAAAATGTCAAAATTTTGAAGTAGATTTAAATTTTTTTTAGTTTCATCTGATACACCCAACTAAACCACCAAAACAAAATATAATAGTTATGTCCACTCATAGGAAAAATTGAAGAATGACTCCATAAATCACTATAAATAAGTTTTGAAGGATGACAACTAGTTTGTATTGCAATTTTAAAGGCCTGATAACAGTTAAGCACACCTTCAAGCCCATAGAAAGCAATGTCTATTCAGTTGAGAGTCGGTATGGCTGTATTTATAGATTTAATGCATTTGTGATCTATGAATGATTTTTTTGTTGTGTTTTAAAGAGTATTTGTAAACATTTTAAGTTGTTGTGCTTCTACTGCATTATTTTGGTTCTATGATATTGTTTTAGTCCATAAATTGATATTATTTTTAGAAGACAGGCATAATCCAGATGTTGAGGATCATGGAACCAAACTTATTAATGTTGAGACATATAGACATCATTAAAAAATTTGCCATGAAGAAACACATTCAATGCATCCAAACAAAGAATTTTCCAATGAAATGTGGTCACCATAATAGGAATGATGCGTATGGGAGGTGGAAACCATACTTAAAGTGTATGAAAAATTAAAATAATATTCAAAGCTTATAACCTTGAGCTATAAATCGAGCTTTATAATGTGCCATCTGAATTATGTTTAGATTTCTAAAACCATTTAAATCATCCCAATGTATTTTTGTGAGGGTTAGTGAGGTTCAAGAACTTGAGTCACCGAGCTTTGAGAGCTTCACGCACACACACACACTCATGCTCACACACGCACACACTGAGCCTAGGATGCCAAAGCTATGAGTTGATGAAACAGTGAAATAAGTGAGTGATGAACATAAATAGATTGTAGCGAAGGGAAGAGTGAAATTTAAAGGCTATTTTATCCAAAAATAGAAAATAAAATTAAAAATTAAAGACCTGATAGTTGTTAGGGGCAGGGCTGTCAAAAAGTTTATTATTCTCGAACAACGTGTGTTTGAATCAATAACTAGCTTATGTAAGGGTGTGCACTAGTCGGTTCAAACCCAAAAATCGAACCGAACCGATGTTATTTGGTTAATATGGTTCAATTTTTATGATTATTATTTGGTTTTTGGTTGAAATTGCGTGTTTATTCGATTTTTTGGTTTTCGATTCGGTTTTAATTTAAAAAAATTTGATTTACACCGTAAAATCGATTATTTCGATTTACAGCTTTGAGTCTCGACTCTCGACCACTTCACGGCTTCAGTCGATTAAGAGTCGGTTTTACGGTGTAACCCTATGTAAGACTCCTTGTCTCCTCGACGCTTCGAGTTCAGCCTTTGAGTCCTCGATGGCCGATGCCATACACTTCTTCGAGAATCGAGAGTCTCGACTCTTGCTTTGACTTCATTCCTTAGGAGGACTAGAGGAGCTAGGGCATAGTGTTCCGACGATTTGATATTCCGAATCTCTGATTTACGCATTCCACTTTCGGACTTTCATCACTTTGCTATTCGAGGCTACTCCTTTCTTTTTATTTTTTGCCCTAGTAGTGGATAGCCTACAGGTTCTGCCTTCACTCTTCATCTTTGATTTCGAATTTAGTTATCTTTGAAAGTTAAGAACTAAATCCCCATTATCTCAACTCCTCTCTCTCTCTCTATCACACCATTGTTGTTCTTTGTTGTGGTTGGTTGTTGATGGTTTGATGCTGTGAGCCTTTGTCGTGAACTGCATTGCTTAAAGTAGGCCAGACCGCTTCCTTATATTCTGAATCTTTGTTGTGTAATGTGTTATGTTCTTTGTTATGACATTGTTTCTGACCTACGAACAGGTTCTACGAAGGTGTTGTGCTGCATTCTTATAAGTATGCTGCTTTTTGAATGTTACGGTTGTGTTATGTGGATTATTAGATTTGATATTGTTTATTTGCCTACCGATCTGACTTGATGGTCAATGGTCAAATCTTTGTATCTAGTATATGAAACACTTCTAGAAAAGGTTTTACCCCATTCATATCAAATGCCACACTCTGAACCTCACATGCATTCCAAGTGTGTAATGTGCCAATATTTCATCAAGTATTAAGATGCTTCATGTTGATGTTCATGAGTCATGACTGTTAGATCAATTTTTTTATTGGGTATATCTGATGCAATTTTATCAATGTTTTCTGAAAGAAAATTTGGATCTTAGGACATGGTTAATGTTATGCTTACTTTCAAATATAACAATTGTCAATTGTGCTTAATATAGTTTTATTGATACGAACCTGCTTGTTAGTACTATTTTTTATGCCTAACATTTCCAATCGGTATTATTTTCGCTTTAAACTTTTAGTATTTACAAAATGTCTGATTTGTAAGATACAAGTGCCACTGATTATGCTTTATGAGTGTTTTAGTTTAGATGGATAGTGTATTTGTATCCATAGCACAAAATCATGTGTGAGGTTATATCTTTATGAGTGTTTTATTGTAGCCGAATGGATGCATTGCTTCTACATAGTTTTGTTGATGTAATTTATTAAAGCATGCTTTATTTATTTATTTATTTTTGTTATTTTTTAGAGTCTACAAGTAGAAACATGTAACAAGTTGGAGATAGTTCAAACACTATTAGTTCCTTCAAAGCTATGACTACTACTCGACAAGTTCAAGTTACAGGAGATTTGAGTGTTAGTGAGGAGAAACCACCAATTTCAAAGAAAAAAAGAAAAGCTCCTAGACCTAGATCTGAGGTTTGGGATCACTTTGTAAGGTATACTAATGAGGAATGAGAAAAAAATGAGCAAATGTAATTATTATGGAAAGTCATATCACAGTGATCAAAAGATTAATGTCACTTCAAACTTAAGGGCACATCTTTCTTTGTATCAGAAGAATCCTCTTAATAATGAATCAAATCAAACTAAACTAGCATTACAATTTAGTGTTAAAGGTGAAGAGCTTTGTGCAAGCCTTAAGGCATGGAGATTTGACCAAGAAAATGTAAGGAAAGCTTTAGCAATGATGGTTATTGTGCGAATTACCTTTCAAGCATGTAGAAGGTTGGGGTTTAAACATTTCATGTATCAGTGTTGCCCAATGTTTCAAATACCTTCACGATGGACATTGACACGTGATTGCTTTAAATTTTATCAGGATGAGAGAGCAATTTTAAAACATCTATTTACGAAGTCCTGCCACAGAGTTTGTCTTACTACTAATACTTAGACATCCATTCAACAAATTAACTATATGTGTATCACTGCACATTTTATTGATGATGACTGAAAACTCAATAAAAGAGTTATAAACTTTTGTCCCATCTATAGTCATAGGGGAGAATTACTTGTGTAACAAGTTGAGAAGTGTCTTGTAGATTGGGGGATTGATGCAATTTTCACTGTGACAGTTAATAATGCAAGTTCTAATAATGGCATCATCACACACTTGCAAAAAAAATTTGGCAAGAGAGGAGGTAGTATTCTAGATGGTTGGTTCATTGATGATAACATTATTAACATTATTAACTTAATGCAAGAAAAAAAGATATGTGAATCTGTCTATCATGTTCGAAGAGCGGTAAGATACATTCATCAATCACCTGCAAGGCTACAAAAATTTAAAGAATGCATTGAAATTAAAAAAATAAAAACTAAAAGCATGTTATGCTTAGATGTTCTACTAGATGGAATTCAACATTTTTAATGTTAAGTGCACCGCTTAAGTTGGAGAGCTTTTGAAAGGTATCGATTGAAACTCAATTTAAATCAGAACTAGAGAAAGATGATGAGGAAGGTCATAATGTAAATTGTGTTTTAAGTGATGATGATTGGAATAATGTTAGAAGATTGCTCCCTTTCTTAGAAAAATTTTATGAACTCACTTTAAGAATTTTTGGTTCTTTGTATGTGACATCAAATACTTTTTTTCATGAAATTGCAGTAGTTATTTGTCTTCTTTAAAATTGGAAAATGGATGGTGACCCAAATGTGAGAAATATGGCTTCCAAAATGATGACAAAATTTGCTAAATATTTGGGTGCCATAGAGAAAATGAATTTGAATATATATCTTGCTGTTGTTTTAGATCCCTGATTCAAACTGCGTTATGTAAAGTTTACTGTTATGGATATGCATCAGGGACCTGATGGTGTTGCTCTAGCACAACTTATTAGATCATCATGCTATGATATGTTTCATGATTACAAAATAAAAGTTCTTGGTGAAAGCCAAGTAGGAAGTGGTCTCCATGAGAAATAAAATTTTTCTGAAGAGTCTAGTATTTTACAACTGCAATCTTCTGGGATAAGATATTCAATGCTAGAGAAATTCAAAAGATCAAATTTTGCAAAGGATGATGTAGATAACAAATCAGATCTAGATAAGTATTTGGCTGAAGAGTCTGAAGTCATGAAAAATCATTTTGATATTTTAAATTGGTGGAAGGTTAATGCACCAAGATTTCCTATTCTCTCACACATGGCTCGTGATATTTTAGCTGTTCCAATTTCTACTGTTGCCTCGAATCGCCGCAGATTTATTCTTGATACATTCAAAAGTTCATTATCCCCAAAGATGGTACAAGCTCTAATATGTGCAAAGGATTGGATGCGAGCAAAATGTACCATTAATCAAGTAAATATGGAATAAAATATTAATGATATTAACAAATTTGATGAAGCTATTTTTATGCTTAAATTCACAATTATTTATTTATTTTTAATCTTAATTAGAATAATTAATTATTCATTTATTATACTGATTTAGCAAAATTAACAAGTGAAACACAAACTTCTTGGCTTGAGTTATGATGAATCGATGATGATTGTTGAATGCTGATTCTAATATGGGTTATAGTTTTAAAAGATTGTTGTTAGTTTATCTTATGTTACTATTTTTGCTTTCATCTCTTATATATTGTTGTTGGATTGTAATTTGGTTCGGCTGTTTAGTTTTATCTTATAGTTTTTACTTTTCAGTACATGTAGTCTTTTTTTAGGGTTTAGGGGCAATGATAGCAATGATGAAATGATCAATGTATACATACGGTTGGTGACATTTTTTTGGTGTTATTGCCCTCTTAAGACTTAAAGGCTTAGAGCCGACGATTTCTCAAAATTATTGATGCCCCTTATATATATATGGTGATCATATTTTTCAAATATTACACTTGAATCTTGTTAATAAAAGATATTTTTATAGCTGAACTTGAGCCCCAAACTATAAATATACATATGTATATATTACTTATTCTTGTATATTATTGAGAACAGGATTTGTTATTGTTAAGTTCAAAGAAGCATATGGTGCACTAGTAGAGGCTGTTTAAATATAGCCACCGGATGGCTAGATGGCTTTGTTGGTAGAGGTTGCTTGGTAATCGGTTTTAAAGTCGATATGCTTCGAGTTCTATTGGCTAAAATTCTTTAGCTTTAAAGTTGTTTTGATTTGTTTGGTGAGGTGCTCGGTGGAGTGTTTTTGGTTGAGTGCTTGTTGGGTTCTGATTGTTGGTTTCTAAATATGGTTGTTTACGGAGTTGGCAACCAATTAATTCTGCTTCTAGAGTTCTATTGGCAATCCTCTGGGATGGTAACACCTCTTTTATAGCAATTTTTTTAAAACAGTGAACACTAATTGCTTAAAATTATTGATGTTTCTCATGAATTCTTATGCAGACATAGAGGCTGTGTATGAACTACACCTGCTTCGGATGCCAATTTTCTTGACCCAACTAAAGATCGTGGGTTGCTCCCAGTTTCTAACTTCATCTTTAAAAATTTTTGTCCGAGCTTCAGGCAAGCTTCTCTCCTTTTGATCGTCTACCTGATTGTTGGTTGTACTTGCTTCTATCTGGTGAGGGATCAAATTATTGGTAGAAAAACAAATGGAATTCTCGATGCTCTATACTTTTGCATAGTAACAAATAACAATGACCACTGTTGGGTATGGAGATCTCGTCCCACATAGTGTTCCAAAAAAGCTTCTTGCTTGTGCATTTGTGTTTAGTGGAATGGCTTTTATTCGCATTAGACATTATTGATGCATTTTCTGTTTGTGCCACCATCACAACTCTTGGTTATGGTGATAAGAGCTTCGACAACATTTGGTCGAGTTTTTGCTTTTCCGGATTACAAGTACCATTTGCTTATTCTTTCTCTACCTCGGAAATACAAATGGAGCACGTGCAACAATCCCCGGTCAAGTGGTACTTACACGAAGGATGACTTGTGGGATCTTGAAGCGCTTGATTTGGATGATGATGGTGTTGTGAGGTAAACTCAAGAACCAAAAATATCTTTAACTTAAATACATTCATGTTATTAGCGAAAACTTTTGTTCCTTTGGTTAATGAGCTGTCAACAATACTTGAGTTTGCTCGGTTGGTCAGATTACTAACTGATTCAAATGGTTGTTTCAAGTGAGTTTGTGATATATAAGCTAAAGGAGATGGAGAAGATCAACCAAGAGGATGTTGCTTTAGTGATGGAGGAGTTCGAGAATCTTGATGTACCTAAACTTGTAGGAAGAGGCTCAACACTTGATCTGGCATCACGTCTGCTAAACATAAGGGCTGTGGTGCTACATAGTCCTATCCTTTCTGGGCTCAATAAAAATGAATTATGTTGTATTATTTTTTTCTCTTTCTTTGTTAGTTGTTTATTATTTTTATTTGGTGTACATTAAATTGTATCAACCTGAAAAAACTCTTTATAATATGTATATGGTTAGTTTAGTTAATAAAATTTTTCCTTTTTTTTGTTTGTAACTTTAAAATCTTTTTTTTAATTTGTGTATGTTATTCGGTTTATGAAAAACCGAACCGAATAAACCGAATTAGATTTCGATTTATTCGGTTCGGTTTATACGGTTTTTTTGTACTAATTTGGTTGATTCGGTTTTTTAAAATTAAGGTTTGGTTTATTTGGTTTGACCAAAACACCAACCGAATAAACCAAACCGACCGAATGCTCACCCCTAAGCTTATGCTTGAATCATTTGTTAAGTAAATGAGCCAAATATAAATAAATTTTTTAGCTCGATTTATGAATGAGTCGAATATGAATAATTATCTATTTGATCTTGTTTGATATGATTTAATTCAAAATAAATAAATATTTTAAAATAATTATTAAAATATTATATATAATTTATTTTTATCATTAAATATTTATTATTTAATTTATATGTATTTAAATAATTGAATTAGTTATTTTTTTTAATTAAATAAGTTAAGGTATATTATAAGAAATGATAAGTAATTATATGGCCATGGTAAAATCACAGCCATCTGATTTGATGGCTTTTAATTCAAAGGCCTAGATTCTATAACTATACACCTTACCCTATATAATAATGCCTTGCAACTCATTACTCATCGACTCTTGATTCGGCATTGTTACCCTAATCCCTCTTTCAATCCTCTACGAGTTGCGATGCTACTATAGAGGAAGAGCGTAAACTCAATGACTTATTTTTCGGTTCTAGGGTTCAAGATATAGATCATCGCTTCTTGCTTGATTTCTTGAGTTGCCTCTCAATACTTGATTGCCTTTGTCTATAATATTAAACTTCTCCCCTGATGTTTTAATGTGAGTGAAGCTTATTAAAGTTCCTACAATAACAACAACACTTAACCTAATGGCTATATGAATTCTTCGTCTCCATTGTATCCTATTATGTGTCAAATTCTCATTTAATCAAATATACTAAGGTCATTTTTTATATATCTTAACCAAGTCTTTTTACGTCTACCTCTACCTTTTTTAACATAAGGCAAATCTAAAGCATCTACTCTCCTAACCGGGTCATCGGACGGCCGACGCTTTATGTGGCCAAACCATCTAAGACAACTCTCTCTAATTTTATCTGCCATTGGAGCTACTCCAACTTTTTCCTGACTCATTTCGCATTTTAACTCTAAGAGTAAAGCCACTCATCCACCTAAGCATCCTCATCTCTGTAACACATAACTTAGTCTTATGCTTTTCTTTTATTGGCCAACATTCTGCACCATAAGTCATTGCAGGTCTTACCACCCTCTTATAAAAGAGAAGCTTATTAAAGTTCCTAACACAACGAAAATGCTCTTAAAGCTGTTAAGGTTTGCGGATTTTGGTGTTTGGTTTATAATTGGGACTGTGCATTAAGATTTTGATGTGTTTATTCTCTATTTAATTTGTGATGTCATACGCTCTTAAAGCTCTGTTGAATTATGAATTGTTAAGATAAGGCTAATTTGAAGATTGAAGGAAGTTGAAGACTAGAAGGATTTTTTTTTAATTGTGTAAATATATAAATTATAATATGATTGTTATTTGGTTTGTAGATTGTAACTAAGTATGAGTTGTACTTTGGATTTTTATCGAATCAAATTTGTTGGTTTTGTAATTGTATGAGTTAACAATTTAACATATAATAAAATTTATATAAAGTTAATTTTTTATTATATAAATGTGTATGTTGTACATCTTTTGTCAATTGATTCTTAATTAAGTATTACATATATATTTTTTTACTATAAACTATATGTGATACAATTAAGTAATCGATATTTTTTACTTATTCAAAGAATTTCACGAATAAATTTTTGAGACAAACACAAATATTCTGCTTCAAAGCCATTTGAATATATATATATATATATATATATATATATATATATATATATATATATATATATATATATATATATATATGAATGAGTTGAAAAAAAAATAGATATTTAGCTCACTCAAGTTCTGCTCATTTATATCTCTAATTAGGGGAAACTTTTATAAGTGAGTAGAAAATGATGTCTTTAGTTATGGCATCAAATTTATTTTTTTAAAAAAATTTTCTAAACAAAAATATTTTAATTTTATTTTAGGAAGGTGTTGCATCATGATCTTATCCTTCATAGAGACATGATGAAATAAAATATATTTAATATTAATATTTTAAGTGTCGCTTGTTTTTAAGATATTCAAATATCAAAAATATGTTTTGAGCATTTTAAAATTAATATAAATTTTTTAAAAAATAAAAATATTTAAAATATACATCAAATAAATATATTTTAAAAAATAATATAAAAAATAGAAAATATTATTGATCTCAAACAGATCTTTGCGGAATGCTGAGCCACCTATATATCCATTTGCTGGCTTAGATGGATGACTTGTTTTTAAAATATAATTATATATCCAAATGGCAAAATTCACCAACTGAACCTCTAGAGTCGGTCAAATAGGCAAAATTGGAGATTGCTGCGAAGACCAACCTCAACTGTTCTATAGAATGATAAATGATCCATCGTAATAATTATAAAACTATTTATTTATTATAAATCATTAAGTTTAGGTATCTCAATAAGAAAAACCTTTATTAGTATTTATTATAATTTCAAATTTGGTATTGTATTGATATTTACACAGCTGTAGAAGCATATAAAAACTTCATTTTTATTTAATTAATCATGATTCTAACACGATTATGCTTATCAAAACACAACAAAAAGGAGAAAGATAAAAAATATGCTAAAAATTATTAATCATTTGAATATATTACAATAAAATAATATATATGTTTAATAATTATTAAACATATATATTACTATTATCAATTTGAGGACAATTTTAAATGTAATAATCCTAAAAATTAAAATATTGATCGCAAGACCAATTGTGCTTCAGAATGCGAAACGATGAAAATCTCTCCTTGCGGCCTTTCGTGAGGATGCAAAATGCCGCAAACTGAAAGCTAAGCTTCATCGAGTCGTTTCGTTGAGCTTCATCGAGTCTCTCTCCCATGACGAAACCAGCTTAGGTACCGGATCAAGCTGTTGTTTCATGGAGGCTAAGCAGATGAGGAAACGGTCAGTTATATCCAGGTGCACAACGTCCTCGCCGGCGTGAACCGGCTTTCTTCTGTTAAGAAGGAGTTGATCAGAGGTGAAAGCAGAAGAGAGGATGCGGATGCACGACCAAATTCAGCTTTTGGAGGAGTAGACGTAGAAGACGAGTTGCTTAGTACCATGCCATGCGTACCCAAACAAAGGGTTTTGAGTGTTCTTCGATGGAGACGACGTGATCCTTGAAGTGGGCGCATTCGTGTATAGCGATGGTGGCGTTGACGTCGGGGCAACGGTAGAAGAAGGAAACGGTGAAGCGGCTGCGATCGATAAGGTTGTAGCCGTGAAACAAGTCGGTCGGGAAGGAGTTGTAGGTCTGGTGGAGGATATGCAGGTGATGGAGTCGAGGATAGTGATGTCTGGGAAGTGAAGGGCGGTGGTGAGGGAATCGGCGGTGACGGCGTCGATGCTGGCGCTGCTGACTGCTTTGGGAAAGCCGCGTGGGAGGGAGAAATAGGCGTAGAGACTGAACAAGGAGAAAATAATATGCGAGTCGAACTACTCAACAGCAACATACATCTGTCAATATAAAAAAAGATATTCACTTACAATCAGTAACAGTGCTATTACTTGACCCGTCCCATTGAAATAGTGGGAGAAACGACGTTGGATTGCGCATGAAAAATTTAAGACATTACCTAGAGCCCGACCCGGCCCGTCCCATTGAAATAGTGGGAGAAACGACGTTGGATTGCGCATGAAAAATTTAATATATATATATATATATATATATATATATATATATATATAGTTAGGGCATAATATTTTTTTTTTGAGACAAATCGAGCTCAGAGAAAGAAACAAAAAATCTCATTTCATTTTTCGGGAGAACCATGAAGATGGAGAACAAATTCAAAAGTTATGGCCTTGATGATATTGTGACCAATTTAGCGGATGATGTATTAAATAAAAATACATCAGTAAATTTTCTGAACCATTTTATATGGATAGTTTTTCTAGGGTTTATTAGTTATATTCTTTGAAATTCTTTTATTTAATGTATATTTCATATACTGTTAGGAGTTATTTGCAAGAGGACTTTGCTTGTTTTAACTCTTTTGTATATCTTTCTCTCATGAGTATAACCCATTTTGTCTTTTTTTTCCCAGATTTTTGACCCTGTTTGGATATAATATGTTTAGTATATGACATTACAAGCTATTTGGTTAGTTTTTAGGGCAGATTTGCATGTGTACTCTGTGTACTCTTATGAGAGTGCATATTATTTTTTTAATTTTTGTTAGATTTTTTTGGCCTATTTTGGAGAGAATATATTTAATAGATTCCATTAGAAGCAATTTTGAGGATGATTGGTTGGATTTGGGGGCAGATTTGCATGTGTACTCTCTGTACTCTCATCAGAGTACACTCCATTTTCTCATTTTTTCCCAGATTTTTTGGCATGTTTGGAGAGAATATGTTTAATAGATTCCATTGGAAATAATTTGGAGGCTGATTAGTCAATTTTGGAGGCAGATTTGCATGTATACTCTTTGTAGTCTTATGAGAGTACAAAGCATTTTTCTTATATTTTTTCAACTCTTTGGGCCTGTTTAGAGAGAATATGTTTAATAGATTCCATTAGAAGCAATTTGGAGGCTGATTGGTTGGTTTTTGGAGGCAGCTTTGTATGTGTACTCTCTATACTCTCATGAGAGTAAACCTCATTTTCTCATTTTTTTTTTTCTAGATTTTTTGGCCTCTTTGGAGAGAATATGTTTAATAGATTCCAGTATAAGCAATTTGGAGGCTGATTGATTGATTTTTAGGGGATATTTGTATATATACTCTCTGCATTCTCATGAGAGTACATAGCATTTTATCTTTTTTTTCCAATTTCTTTAGTCTGATTGGAGAGAATATATTTATTTGATTCCATTAGAAGCAATTTGGAGGCTGATTGGTTAGTTTTATGGGTGTTTTGCATCTGTACTCTATATACTCTCATGAGAGTACACCTTATTTTCTCATTTTTTTTCCAATTTTTTTGGCATGTTTGGAGAGAATAGGTTTAATAGATTCTATTATAAGCAATTTGGAGGCTGATTGATTAGTTTTAGGGTCAGATTTGCATCTATACTCTCTGTACTCTCATGAGAGTACACCCCATTTTCTTATTTTTTTTCAAATTTATTGTCATGTTTGGAGAGAATATGTTTATTAGATTCTATTAGAAGAATAATTTGGAGGCTGATTGGTTAGTTTTATGATCAGATTTGCATGTACTCTTTGTACTCTCATGAGAGTATATCTCATTTTCTCCTTTTTTTCCAATTTGTTTGGCCTCTTTGGAGATAATATGTTTATTATATTATATCAGAAGTAATTTAGAGGCTGATTGGTTGGTTTTGGGGTCAGATTTGCATGTGTACTCTCTGTACTCTCATGAGAGTATAGAGCATTTTGACATTTTTTTTGGTTTCTTTGGCCTATTTGGAGAGAATATGTTTATTAGATTCCATTAGAAGCAATTTGGAGGCTGATTGATTAACTTTTAGGGGAGATTTATATCTATACTCTCATGAGAGTACAGAGTATTTTTCTCATTTTTTTTCCAATTTCTTTGGCCTAATTGGAGAGAATATGTTTAATAGATTTTATTAGAAGCAATTTGAAGGTTGATTGGTTAGTTTTAGGGTCAGATTTGCATGTGTGCCTCTATACTCTCATGAGAACAATTTCTCATTTTTTCCAATTTTTGGCTTTGTTTGGAGGGAATATATTTATTAGATTCTATTGAGTAATTTGGAGGCGATTGGTTGATTTTATTGATTTGCATGTATGAGTACACCCCATTTTCTCATTATTTTCTAATTTTTTGGGCCTATTTGGAGAGAATATATTTATTAGATTCCATTAGAAGCAATTTAGCGGCTGATTAGTTAGTTTTTAAGAGAGATTTGCATCTGTACTCTCTATACTCTCATGAGAGTATATAGCATTTTCTCATTTTTTTCAGTTTCTTTAGCCTGTTTGGAGAGAATATATTTATTAGTTTCCATTAGAAGCAATTTGGAGGTTGATTGGTCAGTTTTGGGGGCACATTTACATGTGTACTCTCTGTACTCTCATTAGAGTACATAGTACTTTCTCATTTTTTCCAGTTTCTTTGGCCTGTTTGGAGAAAATATATTTATTAGATTCATTAAAAGTTTGGAGACTGATTGGTTAATTTTGGGGTTAGATTTGCATGTGTACTCTCTGTACTCTCATGAGAGTACACCATATTTTCTTATTTTTTCCAATTTCTTTGGCCTATTTGGAGAAAATCTATTTATTAGATTCCATTAGAAGCAATTTGGAGCTGATTGGTTAGTTTTTAGGAGAGATTTGCATCTATAGAGCATTTTCTCATTTTTGAGCTATTTTGCATGTGACATATTTGTGTTTGCGCAGGTGAATGTGGTAAATGAGCAGTGCGATGATGAAGTCGTGATGTTTAATGACCCAAATGTGGGGAAACTTCTTAACACCTAAGGTTGTTTGTCAAAGTGTTACTTGATGACATTAACCTGTATGGAAAGGGTCGAATCGAATCCGCCAAGGATTTTTGACTCATCCAAGGTTGTTCGTTAGAGTGTTACTCAATGACATTAACATATATGGAAGGGGGTGAATTGAATATGTCAAGAAATTTGACCCATCGAGGTTGTTTGTCAAAGTGTTACTTGATGACATTAACCTGCCTGGAAAGGGTGTAATTGAATTCGCTGATAATTTGTTACCCATCCAAGGTTGTTGGTCAAAGTGTTACTTAATGACATTAACCTATATGAAAGAGGTCAAATCAAATCATTTTCAAAATGTTAGATGTAGTTTTCAATGCCCTTGTGAAATTTATTTCTCCAATCTTGACTTGCTTATTTATATATATGTTGGATTTTCCCATATTTTCGATTGGTTTTAGCATATGATGAACAAGTATGCATGTGTCACAGTAGAATGGCGAGGATGAAGTCCTTCAAGAAAAACTCCTCTTTGTAATTCAGGGTCCACCTCTCGTATTTGGCGAGCTTCTAAGGAAAACCTCTGGAAGTACTCCTTAAGTGATTCACCTTTATTTTGGCAAATGCCTGAGAGATGAGAGGAATTTTTAATGATCCTCCGGTTCACAATAAACTATTTTACAAAAATCTTAGCGAGTTCATCAAAAGTATAAATAGATCCCCTTGGAAGAGAGTGGAAGCATCAAGCGACCGAGTGTGGCGGGAAGACCGATAAGCGGTGTCATGAGCTCGTTGGATGTGCATGATAGTTCTGTAATAATCAATGTGTTCATATGGGTCGGCTGCCCCATCATAGGAGTCGATGCTTAGAAGCTTGAAATCTATTGGAATAGGATGTTGAAGAATTGCTTCAGCTAAAGGTAAAGACTCCTGATAGCCACAATGAGAGGGAAGATGATTTATATCTTTGAGGTGAATTTTTTCTTACATTAAACGTTGAATTTCACATGTATAACATGATAAATGAAATCAGTAGGGTAAGAATGTACTTAACCATCCACAATTATTAGTGGGTTAAAGATCAGTTGAGCTGCAAGTGATGGATGGGTAGAACTAGCACTGCCAAGGAGGTTGACATTATGGTATGGTAGCGGAAGAACTTCAGTCTGATGGCGAGAATGCCATGTGCAACCCTAGCTAATGATGGATCTTGGGTAGATGTGTTTGTTGCAGTTGTGATTGTCGTATTTCTCGTAAAAGTTGAATTATCTCATTTTGAGACTCTTCTATTTGACAAACACGATCTTCTAGATAGGTTCTTGATATAGCTTCGTCGATAGGGTAACGCCTATCAGAGAAAAATAAGGCAGAAACTTGATGCCCTTGGTTTAAGGATTGGCTTCGAGAATGATGGGAGTTAGAGCAGGAGACTCCGTTATTGCGAGTATTACGCTTGTTCGCCATAGTGCAGGTGTTCACAGAGATTACAATTGTGAGATTATCTTTCCCACAGATGATGCCAAATTGTTACATGCTATAAAACCAGTTGCAGTAGAATAAAACTTTACGCCTTAGCTTTATTGAGAAATCCAGCATACACACATATATTAGAAGAGAGGATAAGAAACTCTAGAATTTTTACGTGAAAAATTCCAAAAATGGGAAAAAAATCACGGGGCTTGGCCCAGTAAAAATGTTTCACTATATATCTACTTTGGAGTACAAAGTTTAAGTTTTTTTTGATAACGGGATTACATAATTGTATGTGAGAAAGCCATGAATTCTGAATCGTCAAAAGCTAGCTAGTTGAACATGCTTGTTAGCGACAATCGTCAATGATGAACGATGATGGTCAATAATGTTCTGACGAGTGTTGAGAGGTGGCAGTCGGCGGTGACCAACAATAGTGGCCGATGGTGGCGGACGGTGGTGGCTGCGGCAACGATGGTTGGTGGCGGTGATTGACGGCGGTGGTCGACGGTGATGATGATTATTGGTGGTGACCGGTCCATCGGCGATGGTCGGCGACGACAATGGTCGGCGGGGGTGACCGACGACAGTGGTCCGCGGTGATGACCGGCAGAGGTGACTGGCGGCAATGGTTGCCGGCAGAGAGGACCGATGGTGGTGGTGGCGGGGTAATGGTGGTGGCGGCGGCCGTCTGTAACCGGTTATGCTTTGAGGTTCTTCAAACCTCAGAGCTCTCTTCGCCCTTTAGCTTTCAGAGCCCCTCATATGAAGAATGAGGGACTATTTATAGATTAGAGGAGTGGTGTTTATGTAAATACATGTAAAATCTAAACCATTCCATTGGACGGCTCAAAATTATTTCTTTAATTATTTGATGTATTTTAAGTATTTGAATGCTCAAATGAAGTCAGAATCAAGAGATATTGGCTTATTAGATCTGGCTCGTCGAGATGCTCGATTTGACTATAAGCACTCCATATTTTAGAGCTATTTATGAATTTGATTGATATACCAAAGTTTTTAATTATATTTTAAGCACTTGATCTGAGCTAGTCTCAACTCTGAATCAGATTACTTTCGTTATCAAGATTTATGCTTCAATTAGTAGAATTTTTAGTATTATATCACTGCTAGGTCAGGTTCATCATGGGCTGCAAACCTGCCGGTTAATATCTTGAATTCTTGTTTCTGTTGTCTTATATATATATATATATATATATATATATATATATATATATATATATATATATATATATATATATATATATTCCGCTTTCTTCTCTCTTATCTTAATAGAAATAAATTTAAGCTTCAATAAGAATTAGTTGCGCAGGGTCAAGTGTCATGTCAGTAATCCAGTGGCACTTGAAAGTATCCAGGCATCATTCATACTTCCACGTTCTTCAGCCTAATTTGTCCCTCCCACGCGACTTTCCCACCATCGGCAGCAGCGATAGCCTCGGTGCGGTCATCATCGATTCACTCACCACCGCACCTCACTTCCCATACATCAACATCCTCGACTCCATCTCCGTCAATATTATCTACCAGACCTACAACTCCTTCCCGACCGACATCTTTCACGTCTACAACCTTATCAATCGCAGCCACTTCACAGTTTTATTCCCCTAGTTACTCCTATGTCAACGCCACCATTGCTATACATGAACGCAACTTATTCAAGGTTGTCGTCATCTACATCGAAGAGCATTCAAACCCCTTGTTGGGGTATGGAAGAGATGGTACTAAGTCACTCGTCTTCTACATCTACTCGTCCAAAAGCATAACTTGGTAGCGCAACCGGAGCCCCGCCTCTGCTTTCACCTCTGATCAACTCCTACCAAGTCATAGAAAGCCAGTTCATGCCGGCAAGGACGTCGTATACCTCGATCTAACCAACCATTTCCTCATATGCTTTTCCATGAAAGAATAGCATCCCATACCTAAGTCGGTATCGTCAGGAGAAAATATTATGTCCGATTCCACAGCTTATATGGGACTCGATCTGGCGGGTGTCCAGGTGATTTTTCCCATTTTAGAGTTTAACGCTCTCAGAATAGATGGGCGGCGGACCGGTTTATCTGCCCGACCGACCCGCATCATTCAAATAGCGGGAGAAGAAAAATGAGATGGGCGTCGTTCGACATTCCTCCCGCGTATGACAGTTTAGGGCTTTCTCCGCTAGCTCAGCTCCCGCTCTCGATCGGCGAACGTCCGACCATCACTCAGTGGTTTAACAAATCTTGCGAATAACTTTCATTGAGGTATTGTAGGCGACTACATGAGGTATTTACACCTGTGTTCCCGAACATTAATGAATTTAAGGTTTTCTCTATTCCTCTCACCATCTAGTATGTGAACATTTTAGAACATTTGAGTTCTTTAAATGAACGGGATGTATTTTAGTGATTTTTGGAGATGTTTTGCATGTATACTCTTTGTACTGTCAATATGGTACACGCCATTATTTTCAAATTTTTGAACTAATTAGGCTTGTGAAATGTTTAGTATATCACATGGTAGGAAGTTTGGTCATGTTTCAAGATGAATTCTGTGGCCTGATTAAGGATAATAGTATGTTCAGTCGATGACATTAAAATTCTGTGGCCTAATTTCTACATCTGTACTCTTTGTACTCTCATAAGAGTACAGAGCATTTTGATCATTTTTCCAGTTTCTTTAGCCTGATCGGAGGAAATATGTTCATTACAATCCATTAGGAATAATTTGGAGACTGTTTGGTTGGTTTTTAGTGTTATTTTGCATATGTACTCTCTATACTCTCTTGAGAGTACAGACGATTTTGGCCATTTTTTCTAATTTATTTGTTATCTGTTTAGAGGAAATATGTTCATTACATTACATTAGAAGCAATTTGGAGGGATATTTGGATGGTTTAGGGATTTTTTTCTCGTACTCTCTCTCTCATAGAGTCAGCATTTTGGTCTTTTTTTTCCTGTTTCTTTGGCCTATTTGGAGGAAATATGTTCATTACAATTCATAAGAGATAATTTGGAGGCTGTTTGGTTGGTTTTTTAGTGTTATTTTGCATCTACACTCTCTATACTCTCTTGAGAGTACAGACGATTTTGTGGACATTTTTTTCCAATTTCATTGGCCTGATTGTTCAGATTATGTTCATTACATTCTAGTGGAAGCAATTTGGTGGCTGTTTTGATAATTTTTAGGAGATTTTTGCATCTACTCTATCTGTCATGAGAACAGAGCATTTTGGTCATTTATCCTATTTCTTTGGCCTGTTTGGAGGAAATATGTTCATTACAATCCATCAGGGATAATTTGGAGGCTGTTTGGTTAGTTTTTTAGTATTATTTTGCATCTGTAGTCTTTTGTGGATTCCAGTTTCTTTGGCCTGGTTGTTCAGATTATGTTCAGTACATTCCAGTGGAAGCAATTTGGTGGCTGTTTGGATAGTTTTTGGGGGATTTTTGAATCTGCACTGAGAGTACAGAGCATTTTGGTCATTTTTTTTCCTATTTCTTTGGCCTGTTTAGAGAAAAAATGTTCATTACAATCCATCAGGAATAATTTGGAGGCTGATTGGTTAGTTTTTTAGTATTATTTTACATCTGTACTCTTTGTATTCTGTTAATAGTACAGACAATTTTGTGGACATTTTTTTCCAGTGTCTTTGGCCTTGTTAGATTATGTTCATTACATTCCAGTGGAAGCAATTTGGTGGCTATTTGGACGGTTTCTGGGAGATTTTTGCATCTGTGCTCTCTGTACTGTTTTGAGAGTACAAAGCATTTTGGTCATTTTTTCCCTATTTCTTTGGCCTATTTAGAGGAAATATGTTCATTATAATCCATCAGAAATAATTTGGAGGCTGATTGGTTAGTTTTTAGTATTATTTTGCATCTGTACTCTGTGTACTCTCTTGAGAGTACATACAATTTTATGGACTTTTTTTTCAGTTTCTTTGGCCTGGTTGTTCTGATTATGTTCATTACATTCCAGTAGAAGCAATTTGGTGGCTGTTTGGATGGTTTCTAGGAGATTTTTATATCTGTAATCTCATGAGAGTACAGAGCATTTTGGTCATTTATTTCCCGTTTCTTTGGCCTGTTTTGGAGGAAATATGTTCATTACAATCCATCAGGGATAATTTGGAGGCTGTTTGGTTGGTTGTTTAGTGTTGTTTTGCATCTGTACTCTCTATACTCTCTTGAGAGTACAGACAATTTTGTGGATATTTTTTTCCAGTTTCTTTGGCTTGGTTGTTCAGATTATGTTTATTAAATTCCAGTGGAAGCAATTTGGTGGCTGTTTGGATAGTTTCTAGCGAATTTTTGCATCTATACTCTCTGTACTCTCATGAGAGTAGAGAGCATTTTGGTCATTTTTTCCTGTTTGGAGGAAATATGTTCATTCTGACATAGGATAATTTGAGGCGTTTGGTTGGTTTTTTTATTATTTTATCTCCTCTCTTCTGAGAGTATGACGATTTGTGAACATTTTTTCCAGTTTCTTTGGCCTGGTTGTTCAGATTATGTTCATTACATTCCAGTGGAAGCAATTTGGTGGTTGTTTGGATGGTTTCTGAGAAATTTTTACATCTGTACTCTCTGTACTCTCATGAGAGTATAGAGCATTTTGGTCATTTTTTCCTATTTCTTTGGCCTATTTGGACGAAAAATGTTCATTACAATCTATCAGGAACAATTTGGAGGCTGATTGATTGGTTTTTTAGTATTATTTTGCATCTATACTCTGTTGAGAGTACAAATAATTTTGTGGACATTTTTTTCAGTTTTTTTGGCCTAGTTGTTCAGATTATGTTCATTATATTTGTGGAAGTAATTTGGTGGCTGTTTAGATGGTTTCTGGGGGATTTTTGCATCTGTACTCTTTGTACTCTCATGAGTACAGAGTATTTTGGTCATTTTTTTCCTATTTTATTGGCCTGTTTGGAGGAAATATGTTCATTACAATCCATCAGGAATAATTTGGAGGCTAATTGGTTGGTTTTTAGTATTATTTTGCATCTCTCTCTCTTGAGAGTATGACGATTTTGTGGATATTTTTTTCTTTGGCTTGTTGTTTATGTTCATTACATTCCAGTGGAAGCAATTGGTGGGCTTTGGATGTTTTAGGAGATTTTTTGCATCACTGTCACTCTCATGAGAGTACAGAGCATTTTGGTCATTTTTTTCCTATTTCTTTGGCCTGTTTGGAGAAAATATGTTCATTACAATCCATCATGAATAATTTGGAGGTTGATTGGTTAGTTTTTAGTATTATCTTGCATATGTACTCTCTGTACTCTCTTGAGAGTACATGCGATTTTGTGGATATTTTTTTCTAGTTTCTTTGGCCTGGTTGTTCAGATTATGTTCATTACATTCTAGTGGAAGCAATTTGGTGGCTGTTTGGATGATTTCTGGGGGTTTTTGCATCTGTACTCTTTATACTCTTATGAGAGTACATAGCATTTTGGACATTTTTTTTTCTATTTCTTTGGCTTGTTTGGAGGAAATATGTTCATTACAATCCATCAGGGATAATTTGGAGGTTTTGATTAGTTTTTAGTGTTATTTTGCCGAACTCTCGTACTCTCTTGAGAATTTTAGACATTTTTTCCTGTTTCTTTGGCCTGGTTATTCAGATTATGTTTATTAAAATCCAGTGGAAGTAATTTGGTGGCTATTTGGATGGTTTCTGAGAGATTTTTGCATCTATACTCTCTGTACTCTCATAAGAGTACAAAGCATTTTGATTATTTTTTTCTGTTTCTTTGGCCTGTTTGGAGGAAATATGTTCATTATAATCCATCAGGAATAATTTGGAGGCTGATTGGTTGGTTTTTTAGTATTATTTTACATCTATACTCTCTGTACTCTGTTGAGAGTACAGACGATTTGCATGTGAACCCTATACTCTCTGTACCCTATGTACCCTCTGTACTCTCTGTACTCTCTGTACTCTCTGTACTCTTTGTACTCTCTATACTCTCTATTCCATTGCAGGTAGTTTGAAGGCTGACTATAAGAATATTTGAGGTGTTATGTGGCTTAACTCTTTGTATTTTCCTCATAGTATAAGTTATTTGCTCATTTTTTCCATTTCCACTTTTGCTTTCTTGTGATCTGAGAGGAATTAATTGTTCACTATAACCTAAAAGCAAGTTGATGCTCTGGTTACTTTTTTTTTATGAGTTTTTGAGTTTGCATGTGAACCCCTCTATACTCTCCTCAGACTCTCTGACTTTGTACCCCTTGTACTCTCAGACTCTCTGACCTCTATGTATAAGTCTATACTCATGGTAGTTGATATAATATTGTTTAATTCTATGATAATTTCTTTACTTGTTTGAGAAAATAAGCTTAATTTTGATATTCAAATTATATCATATTTTAAATTTGGATCAATCAAAAAAGAAGTTAAAATTTACATTATCTAAAATTTATTATACTCACCACATTCGAATGCCTCAACTGAAAGTATGCGAGAGAAGCAATATGAACTACTTAGCATGTGAACGTAATATAAGTGGGTACCGATTATTAAACTTAACTCTTTAATAAAGGAAATTATGATCTTTAAAAATGTGGTAGAATTTTGTGAATGCATAAAATTACTTTCTAAAATAAAATCATGCTTCATAAAACCTACTTTCTCAAACATGTGCATAAAATAGACAAATAAACTCGATGATGCTTTACCAACGCCTTATTCAAAATTTAAATTTTGGTGTGTGGAGCAAATTCTATATTTTAAGATGAGGAATTTTTCAAATAATGTAATAACTAAAGTATCATCCTGAATTAAATTAATATTATTGATAAATTTATAAATAATTACTAAACTAATCATCTCTAATATCATCTTCATCACAAATTTTTTTTTCTTCGGCTTCTACTAAACTTGTTGATAGGAACATACGGGCTTATCAAAAATTGTAATACATGTAATAAAAATTATTTCATAAAATATAGAGTACTTTATAGAGTATATATCAAACTATGTAATACTTGCAATGAAAATCAGCTCATCCTTGTAAGCAAGGTAGACTCATCAATCATAAACTGCAATTTGATAAAATATGAAAAATGTTATTGCCACAGTCTAAGAATTATAAAGTCCTTAATAGGGGTTAAATTCTATGCACTGCTGCTTTAAGAGCAAAAAATAGTGTAGTGAGGTAAAAAACCAAGCAGAAAATAATTGACCCATATTAAAGTCCATTTAGACCTTCCTGGTTTCAAGCAAGTTATGTACCCTCTCTACTCTCTATACTCTCTGCAGAAATGATTGCACAGTCGAAGAACACATAACTAAATGATATCATACATTGAAATGTTTTCTTGTAATAATATCCATCATCAACTTAGTGTACCCTTCATGATTGATTGTTGAGCTCGACATCAGGTAGAACATCGTATCAATTAATGATTTTTTATAGCATCGATGTGTGCTATTCTATGTGTACCTCTGAAAAACACTCTGGCATAACAGAGAAAGGTGTTGCAATGGGTGGAGAAACACGTTCGACACTATCAGTTTGCACCTTAGTTTCTGTAATAATAAAAATAGGATGGTTTGAAGATTAACAATAATATTTTAAATACTAAAAATTAAGAGGCAAATAGAGAATTACTCTTGGATTTCTTGGATCTCTCCCAATATCCCTTAAGCCTTGAGTTGGAAATACCCTTTGGACGTTGCTTAACTAGATCCTTTAAGATGTCTTTTCTCTTGTCTATTGTGGTTGACTTCTTCTTCTTAGTTGCTCTGTCAACTAGAAGAGAATTCTCACTTATTATAGAGTCGACATCATCGTATAGTTTTTTTAAGGATTGAAGCATATAGTCCTCAGCTCTATTATTACTCTATGCCCTAACGCTTATTTGATATGCATATCGACTAATGGAAAATAATGTATTTCCATCATTCTTTCCACATCTCTTAATTTTCTATATGCACTATTGATGTAAATATCCTCTTTGCTCGTAGACCATCGCATGAGAAGATACTTATCCAATTTGCACTACATCTTCGACTAAGAATTCTCGATACAATGGGCACAAAGTAATCCCATCATTTCAAATTTCTTACAAGTACAAGTTACATCTAGGTAGTCCCATTGAAATGGACAGTCCATGTTTTGGATGATTTTTTATTCTCTAAGTTTCTCACCAAAAACTCCATGGAGCTATCATCTAACACAGTTACTGATAGGCCTCCAACTCCATGCAAAAATTTTTCCTCAAACATAGTATAAAGCTTTCTTGTATAAAATATAGCTGCTTATTTTAGAATTGGACTGGTCTTAATAATAGGAACAATCAATGACTGGATACACTTGAAGTCTTTATCATGTTCATACTGATGCCATGTTTCCATAACCTTCTCCAATGCCAAAAAATAATCTGTGAACAAACTTGTTGGTTTAGAGATTCTGTGACATACGTTGTTCATTGACTCACTACGTTGTGTTGACAAGATGCCCATGCAGAATGAGTCTTTGAATGCGGTGGACCACTTGGATCTAATTTTATAAAGCTCGCAAAGCATGATCATGCAAATTGCCTTCTTCTAGCATGGCGCACCAAGCTTCTTCAAACTCTTCCTCCGAGTCACATTTGCTCATGCATGCATAAAATTCCCCTTATTACTAAGAACCTTGAAGGAGCTTTCAAATATGCCATTAGCATAACCTATGCGAGTATGTGATATACAATTTCAATTTCAGCCATAGCGATCTTGATCAAGAATATTGTTGTAAGATGTCTCCACTCATCAACCAAGAATTGTTTGAATAGCCATGAGAATGACTCAATCGTCTCTTGATAAAAAAGGCTACTCCAAATAATACATTTTGCCAGTGATGATTCACTCTAACAAGAGGGGCACAAACAAGATTATATATATTGATTCAATAGCTTGTATCAAAAATTATCACATCACCAAAATAGTCATATTCTATCCTAGGCATGCCATTGCTCCAAAAAAACTTACTAAGCAATTTGACTCATCAACTTATACATCTCATGCAAACATCCCGTCCGCTGCTTGTCTTTCCTTGAACAGTTGTATTAATGCATTACTGTCACCATTCACAATCCTCGATCTTTTCTCTTTCTGAATAAAATTGAAAGCATCTCTTTTGTGAATCCAATATTCTTTAGCCAACCTCCTCACTTAGATAAATGCATTGCTCTAATTCTCTCACATTGTCTTCAACATGAAAGCCTTTTCATCGCTAATGCATCTGTGATCCGAGAAGATGTAGGTCGGCCCAACGAATGATTATGACTTTCTATATATTTTTTAACCATCCGCCTCCAAGTCAAGAGAATCTAATCATGGTTGGACAAGCCCTTGTATCAATTTTCTGAATTTTGCTAAGCGTTAGATGGTGATTTCTTGACCTACTTTTGCACATAAAAAAATCTTTTGATTTCAATTTCTTGAGTTTGGCAATAACTAGTATGGTCCTTTCAAACAGGTTTGATGTAGTCACTATACTATACGCCTGTTTCATTCAACATTGGTGCAGGAGTCTCCCCAAATTTGGGTTAGACATCACGACTGCTTATCGACCGCTCATTGACCACATTCACCGCATACCCAAATAAATGTGACATATAAAATAGCTCCACAAATAAACATATTCCCTTTAAATTGGCAAAAGAAAGTGAAAGAAATGAGTTAAATACTGAGAGTATAGAGAGTATAGATACAAAAATCCCATGGATTTGTAATGAATATATTTCCTCTAAACATTCTCATAGAAACTGGAAAAAATGCCCAAAATACTGTGTACTGTACTCTCATTAGAGTACAGAGAGTACACATGCAAAATTCTCCTAAAAACCAACCTAAACAGCCTCCAAGTTGCTTCTAATGGAATGTAATAAACATATTCTCTTCAAACAAAACTCATGTATGAAATACTCTCATGATTACAGAGAGACAATACCAGATCCTCAAAACAAGCAAAGTTCTCTTACAAAGAACTCCAAACGTGTAGAAATATACAAATAAAAGAATTTCAAATAACAAACATACGATACATTGAGAAAAAATATTGAAACATAAATAGTATTATATCAAGTTACCCATGAGTTGAGAAGAGTACAGAGAGTACAGAGAGTACAGAGAGTATAGAGAGTATAGAGAGTATAGAGAGTACAGAGAGTACATAGAGTACAGAGGGGGGCAGTCTTCTTTCTCATTAAGGCTTCTTTTGCTTTGCATTTTTTACCTTCAAGATGCTCTTTAAGGGCTTTCTCACTAGAAGTGCTGACCTCACAGAGAGCACATTCTCTCTATGCCATAAGACCTTCTCCCCTCTATTTGGCATCTCTATTATCACAACAACTTCATCGAGGGTGAAAGGAATGCACTGCCCACCCAAAAGAAAGTCTCTTCTATGTCCCAAAGAAGAGAGGTAATAGCAATTGAGTCTTGTTGAATTCCATGGAGTCTAATGAATTGATGCAGATGAAGCCTCTGTAAAATGTCAATGACTTCATTACTAAAGAGTGATGTAGTATTATCAAACATCATTAGAGCGGTGGTAGGACTGCATCTCGAAGTTATCCTTTTCCCGGATATGGTAAACTTCAAAATGAAAGTCAGTAAATGACAGTACAGATGCAAATCAACCATAAAAACTAACCAAGTCACCCTACAAAATTGCTACTAATGGATTGTAATGAACATATTTCTTACAAACAGGCCAAATAAACTACAAAAATATTGGCAAAATCATCTGTACTCTCATGAGAGTACATAGAGTACAAATACAAAAATCCCTAGAAACCATCCAAACAGCTGCCAAATTGCTTCCAACAGAATGTACTGAACCTAATCTCAACAACCAGGCCAACAAAACTGGAAAAAATGGACAAAAATCATCTGTACTCTCATGAGAGTATAGAGAGTACATATGCAAGAAGATATTAACAAATTAGTCAAACAGCCTCCAAATTATGCCTAATGACCATATTTTCTCCAAACATGCTAAAGAAACAGGAAAAAAATGACCAAAATACTCTGTACTCTTAGGAGAGTACAGAGAGTACAGAGAGTAATGAAAATAATCTCAACAACCAGTCCGAAGAAACTGGAGAAAATGTCCAAAAATCATCTGTACTCTCAAGAGAGTACAAATGCAAAATAACACTAAAAAAATAACCAAACAGCCTCCAAATTGTTCGTGATAGATTGTAATGAACATATTTCCTCCAAATAGGCCAAAGAAAATTATTTCTACTGGAATGTAATGACCATATTCTCTCCATCCAGGCAAAATAAACTGCAAAAATATTCAAAAAATTATCTGTACTCTCATGAGAGTACAGAGAGTATAGATGCAAAAATCTCTCAAAACAAGCAAAGTCCTCTTGCAAAGAATTCCAAACAGTGTAGGAAATATACACTAAATAAAAGAATTTTAAGGAATAACACTAACAAACCATAAATAAATTGTACGTATACAACGATTGAGAAAAATTACCGATGAATTTTTATTTAATGCATCCTCAGCTATTTCCTCAAGGCCATAACTTTCAAATTCATTCTCCATCTTCATGGTTCTTTCATAAAAAAGAAATGAGAGTTTCTCTTTCTCTCTGAGCTCAATTTGCAAGAAAAATTACACCCCTAATCCTAAATCTAAATATATATATATTTCTTTTAAATTCCTCCTGCGCATTCCAACGATGCTCGAAGTCGCCAGATAAGCGCCATCCCGTCATCATCCTTACAACATTAAGCGCTAAAACAGAAAAAAACTACTGGACACGCGTCGGGCTAGGATTGGAGTCCGCACGTAAAGCTACGTGCGGACTCTGGACGTAATATTTTCTCCGTCATGGGAGAGAGACTCATCAAGCTCGATGAAATGACACGGTACGGCGGGTGTAGGGGATCGCTGCATTGTGCCAAGTTTAATCCTATTAAAATGCAAGTTGAGGTATATGTGTGGACAATGGAGCTGCTGAAAGGAGTGTGGGGGTTAGCGATGGCCGGAAAAGAAGGGAATTTTAGTGGGAAGGTGATACTAGGGTTCCACCCTAATGATGAGAGTTTGGTGTTCATGAGATCCTAATGATGAGATTTTGATGGTGATAAGATTTGAGTAGTCATGATAAGTGCGCTGCGTTTTCTTAAAGGGATGCTTTGGCTGCAGATCGGAAGGTGGTGAGAGGCCTTGATTATGACATTTTGCATCCTCATGAGAATGCCAAAGGATCGAAGGAGAGATTTTCGTTGTTTCTTTTACGGGACACCGCTCAGTAAGTATTTTAATTATTAAAGGTGTTTGAGATCATTTTTGAATGTTTTTTTTAAAAAATACTTGTTTAGAGTTGGTAATCATCTATTTTATATTTTCCATTTTTATTTTTTTATGTTTGTTTTTAATAACAACAATCATTATTAAACATAATTTGCTTTAAATCAAAATATAAAATAATTAAAATAAAGACAAAAATCATAAAACAAAAAATGAAAATGATCCCATGAGTGTTAATGTTTTGTAAGTGTTTTATTTTTTTCCTTTTTTAAATTAATATTATTTTTCATAAAATCATACCTTCATGCCAAGTTGCCAACCATCTAAACAACACAACAACAAGCTTTTAGACAAGAACTCGCTAAGGTCTCTAAGCAATTGAGAGTTGAGAAACAAAATAACATGTTAGAAATTTAACATCTCCAAACTGAAAATTAAGAAGATTTTTTTTTCTTTTTCCTGGCAGTGGTTTTGAGCTCAATATTATTAAAAAGAAAACAAAGCATGTGCTTCATTCAACATTATTGCACTTGGAGAAAGCAGTCCAACACTTCTTAACATTTGACATTCTCCTATGGGCATGACATATATAGTGAGTAGATTGAGATATAGGCAACTTAAATTCTTGAAATAGCCGTCCCAACCATGTAATTTTTTAATTAAAAATATATTTTTATTTTATAATGGGTCTAGGATATTTGGTTCCCTGCTCTTATAATCTAGTGTATTCCAAATCTTTGCAATTATATATATATATATATATATATATATATATATATATATATATATGGGCTCCAAAAATTCACCACAGACCTCTCAACAATTGAAGAGAGTATGATTTGATATGTCGGTGTAATTTTCAGAAGGCAGATGGAATAATAGATAAGACACTACCGAGAGATTTCATACTCATTTTATGAGAACTTTAGATCTAGTTCTAAGTTACCTATAGGCGCAAGCACCTATAGTTAATTACCCTTCCTAATGCAGAGAGAGAACTTTCGATTAAGACTAGTCGCTAGATCGCTGAATGCGTAGCGTATAGTAGCAGCATGTGGAGTTTAAAATTTAAGATTATAAAATTCATCATTTTAACTTAAAGCAGATGGTTGGGGGGAATGATGACATTCCCGATCTAGATCTCATGGTTCTGTCATCCCGCGCTATCGCGGTCCCTAGTCTACTTAGTTAGAGGAGGTAGTCGACCCAACCTAATCGAAGGATCCTTATCAACAACACATGGGTTACGTCGTCCAAGAAATCCTTGTAGACTTGGGGTGGTGTTTGTCTAAGGAGACAATCTTAAGTTTACCTTATCTGATAGAGAGTTTTTTGCCCTATCAAATATACCTTATGATTCACAACTCAAAGCGAGCCATTGAACAACCACGATCGTAATATAATGGTGTTATTTACCACCCGATCGAGGACTCGTAATGCATCATATGTGGAGCTTACTGACCAAATCACATAGTCAGAGGACATGGGCCATGCCCTTACTGGCGTGAGATTGATTAAGAGAGAACACAGTAGAACACTTGATTTGACATTGGCTCCTTTGTGAGCTAGAGTTTTCTTAATTTGTCATCTTCAATAAATTATTGTGGAAGGTGGATTGAATAGAGTTTGCTTTATATTTTTAAAGATTGAATTTTATTTAACCATTTAGAGTTTAGTGATTTGTCTAATTTTACATTTTTATTGATACTTAATTTAGATTAATTTGATTTGAACTTGCAAGAACATTTTGATGGAAAGTATCTCCGGTTGAAATCTCCATTCAACACAGCCATCATCCAGGTGGTTTATTATTTCAAATCCTGTTTACTCTATTAATTTAATAATAGAGAATCAAATATACTATCATATGATAGAATTAGCTTCTCAGATATTTTAGTGAATTGAAATTCTCATAATTATTGAATTTTTAGGTTTTGTTAACTTGGACCCAGTCCAAAGGCCAAATCAGCAACCCTCGCATGATCCTGAGACACTAAGTTTAAGCATTCAAAGATAGTGTAGGGCCCATGCTGTATTTTTTTAAAGAATGCTTGCATAATTTTAAGGTATTGAATTTGAGTTTTAATCCTACTTCATAATATGTGCAAGAGTTCAATTCAAGCCTTAATTAACTCCTTCTATTCACTTGTAGGATGTGTTGCGAATTTGGTGGCATAGAAGGTATTTTGTGGAGCAAAATTAGATTTGCATTTATATTCAAAATATTGTACCTTTGCTTGACTTGTTAACAAACATTTAACTCTCCATTAGTCATCACATTCAATTTTTGTTCTTCTCAAGAAAGCAATTATATTTTCTTTAAGCAAGCTTATCGAAATTGAAACTCTTTTCAAATATGAGTTAATTATTCCCTAAGAAGTCTTGACCATACTTGCTAATAAGTTATTTAGTTTAAGTGAGAATCTCTTATGAAGCTCATCTGATTTTCGCTTTAACTTGAAAATAACACTCAACAATTGTCTTATGCTTCAAACCTGATTTTAAGCATAATACCCAAATGATCCCTTTTAAAGGCCATATTAATGAGTAATCATGAGTTGCCTAATTTAGTTTATGTTTATAAGAAAGCTATCAAATTTCTTGCATACTTTATTCTCAATTTAGAATTAGATATTTAGAGTTACCACCAATCATTTATCATTTAATACTCAATTGAGATCTTTATTCTATTTAATATTAAATATGATTTGTTCACATAAAAAGACTTCAATTCTAATATGAATTTATTTTCAAATCCAGATCAAATTTCATATCTATGTGCTTAAAATATTTTGTAAGTGCTCTTCCTCTTCTTTTCTTCAGTTTGACATTTACTTTTGTATTTATTATGTATTTTTTATTTAATTTGAGTTTAGATGATTTTCTATTTAAATTTATTTAAATCTCAAATTTCAATCCAAATTTTGGCAGTATTTCAACAGTATTCTGACGTCATCCCCACGTAGGGGACTACATTGGAATTATTTTGGTATACCCATCACACCCTAATAAGTGACTTTGGTGTTTTGAAACATTAATCAGCTATGCATAACAAGACCTTCAATCACTTAAAAAAAGATTTCACATTGACATGTCACATCTAACTATTTGAGTTCAATATTATTAGAAAAAAAAATGAGCCAAGTGCTCAATTAAAGGCAATATATATATATATATATATATATATATCACAAAAAAAGTTATTTAAAGATGGTGATCAAGGAAAAAAGAGATTGATAATCAAAATTCATGAGCAAGGAGGACATCTAAAGTTGAAAAATAACAAATAGTTATAATAATAATAATAATAATAATAATAATAATAATAATAATAATAATAATAATACCTTATTTAATTATGCAATTTAAATACTCTCAATATATAATCAAGAACATCTTAAAAGATAATTGAAAGAGCAATATTATTATGAGGTTTTATTATATATTAATTATAAGAAGTTTGAAATAAAATTAAAATATATTGAAATTAAATTATATAGAAAAAAAAATCGAAGAACCTATCTCTCATGCATCATTCATCTTCAAAAGGAGAAATTCAAAAAAAAAAAAACAAAAAAAAAAAAAAAAAAACAAAACAAATTATATTTAGAACGCTCGGTGACAACAAAGTCAAAGCATCGGAGATTGTTGCAAAGACCAATCTCAACTCTTCTATAAAATGGAAAATAAGTTATAAAATAAACCATGGTATTTGGATATTAAACCCTAACATAAGGAAGAATGTGGAGAGGAATTTCAAAATATTTTTTGGTTACATTTCACGATGTATAAGTTGTAATGTATATATAGGCATGATAAACGATCCATCGCAATAATTGTAAATCTATATTTTTATTATAAATCATTTTAATTCGGTACCTCTTTAAGAAAAAACTTGTATTAGTATTTATGATAATTTTAAATTTTGGTACTGCATTGATAGTTTGATTTTTTAGAAAAATTAAACATGTAAATTTTATTTTTATTTATTTATAATGGGTCTGATGATATTTGGTTCCTTGCGCTTTATGGGGCTGTTTGATTGGAAGAATTTGGAATGTATTATAAAGAAAATGCAAAGATTTTAACTTTTTGGTGTTTGGCTTGAAGTAAAGTAAATTTCCAATATAATGTAATGTATTCCAAATACATTACCATTTTGTGTATTGAATTCGTCCGATTTTAATCTATAATGCCAAAATGCGAGGTAGTTGCGCCCCGCCTTCTGGCCACGCTCCACACATCGCCACCACCCACGCCGCCATTGCCCACATGTCACAGGCCGCAGGCCAAAACCTTCAAAATACTTTACTTTATATTTTTTCAACCAAACAGAAAAAAGTAAAGTTATGAATTTATAAAACTCTCAACCAAACAACGATAAAGTAACCTTTTACACTGAATTTCTTTTACACTGTATTCCTTTTTCAGCCAATTAAACAACCCCTATAATGTAGTGTATTCCAAATCTTTGCAATTATATATATATATATAATTAGCTTTTTTGAGCATCCTTCTATATTGTATATATACAAAAATGAAGATGATGCCATACATGTTTTCCTGTGGATCTCCCCTCTCAGCTGAAGACATCGTTTTCCATGCATTTTAAAGATTTCCCCAACAATTATTAGGCTTTTAAATAGCAACTTAGCCTTTTTTTCAGGTAAATGTACAGGAATAACATCACTAATAATAAGGCAAGCATTAAGTTCTTCAATCGACTAAGTTAACTGACATATTAATTTGATAGAAAAATGGATTAATGAAACTTATAATATCTCCAATAAGAAAGAGCTACCAACTCACCAACTCAATGATCTAAATATAAACATATTTTATTTTTATTACCAATCTTGAAGAAAAGATGATGCCTCGCAACAATTACTTAAATTTTTAAAGCTTAGCAGAAAAATGAAGAGGACAAAGAGGGGACGTCTAAAGAGAGAAAAAAAGATATTAACACCCCAATCATTTAAGAAATATCAAATGATAATCTTCAAATTCATTTAATCTTGAAAATTGACATGAGGAGTCCAGACATAATTTTACGTCCAGATTTCAATAATATCGCGCCACCTGATTATATATATAATATGTATATAATACACAATATGTGTAAATAATGCACATCATATAATAATTTCTTCTAAATAATATTTCATAGACTAAAAGTGCTTTTTTCATCAAATTAATGTGTCATTAAGGTTAGCCTATTGAAAAACTTAAAGATTGTCTTGTTAATGAAGTTATTTCAATATATTTAGGTGTTAAGTTTGTCATGTTAGTGAAGTTATTCCAATATAGTTAGGTGTCAAAAAAATTCATTTGTTATTTAATGGCGTGATAGCTGTTAGGGAAACCTTTTAAATGCATGGAAAACTATGTTTTTTAGCTGAGAGGGGAGGTCCAGAGGCAGCTATGGCATCAACATTATTTGATTAT
Source organism: Cymbidium sinense (assembly GCA_021442155.1). NCBI lineage: Eukaryota > Viridiplantae > Streptophyta > Magnoliopsida > Asparagales > Orchidaceae > Cymbidium > Cymbidium sinense. Next base: position 104,187,311 of record CM038215.1, read on the forward strand.
TATTATTATTATTATTATATAAAAATGCTCGAAAAGCTAATAAATATCACTGATATTTATTACATAAATAGCTATAAAAGATATATATATATATATATATATATATATATATATATATATATATATATATATATATATATATATATATATTATAATGACTTTCATATATGAAAAAGTAAGTCAAAGTCAATTGAGGACTCGTGGCACAAATGAAATCGAAGATGGACTAGACGTCACCAAAATGGTCAAACGACCTTCGATTAACGGAATTGACTGCTTGTCAAAACGGAAATTGATCAGAGTATAAATATTGCAAAATCTAATGAGCAATCTATTAAACGCCGAGCCAACGCTTGCCGCGCATGAGTCGACTGCCCAAACGAGCTTCGCTCAAACCGATCACGCGTTTCAAAACATAGAAAATTATCAAATGAGACTATCCACACTCAATCTGAGTTTAACATGAACACGAAGCGATAATGCATTTTGAATTGAAAGTGAGCCAATTAGACGCCAAGCTCAAACAACCCCGTTACAAAATGAATACGCCTTCAAAAAACGCGAAATTACCTAGAATAGACATCTAATTTGACTAAGGTTGTTGTTCTTAAATTTTATCAAAAATAGCACATATTTCGAGACATCTACTTAATTGTCCTCTAATTGCACCTGGTCAACACCTTGAAACTTGTAGCCACCCTCATCCATAATTAACCACCCATTCTAGTTAATAACGGATCAGCAACCCATCCTTTATCAACCCTCTTCATATTCAGGTCATAAAAAAAAGAGATAATTATCTCCTGTGCATGCTACAGCCGCCCCCGGTGGATATCTTCCACGGCCTATCACTCCTTTGGCGGGACCTTCTCTGTTCACATAAAAAAAAAAAACTACATCTCCATCTCGCTGGAGGAACACACAAAAAGCCCGATCAAACCCTCACCAAGCTGCTGCTCTCTTCTATCCTCACGATCTCGATCCCGCACCAACGTTCAGCCTACTAATCTCCAAGCCAAGCTGTCCTCAGCCAGAGTCTCATGCTTTCCTCCTTATAAAAGTAGGCTATCTCAGCCCTTGAAGCCCTCCAACGGCTACCATCCTTGGAAGAGACTGAGGCCCTCAGCTGCAAATGGTAAGGAGAATGAAGGTATGCTAAAGAATCAAACTGTGGATTCTATGTTTTCTAAAGATGGTGAGAAGAGAATTCTAGTGAACACTAAAAGGAAGGGGCTTCACAACAAGATTGTTCCAGTTGGTTCAGGGAACTTAGATATTGCTGTAGAATGCATTGAGGAGGATGTAACTAAAGATCTGAAACAGGCTTCATCAGAAGTTCAGAGGCTGATGAATGTAAAGCTGCTAATCTTTGTAGAAATGGGAATACATTATCTCTTGTTTTTGCTGGGCTTCATGCTTGCGGTGATCTGTCGGTAAACATACCAAAGACATTTGTAGACTGTGAGCAAGTGAAAGCTCTTATTAGTGTTGGTTGTTGTTACAACTTACTCTCTGAAGAAAGTTCTGATAAAACGAACTCACTCTCTGGTTTCCCACTGAGCGATGGTGCCAAACTGTCTGGGTTAACCCTTGGAAGAAATGCATGTGATCTTGCTTGTCAGAGTTTAGAGACGTGGAAAAGCTTGACTAAGAATGTCGCCCTTCAGAATTTTAAGTTGCATGCATTTTGTGCTGCATTTCAAATTGTTCTGGATAAGTATTATCAGAAGCCATTAGATCAAGTCCATCTATTGGACGACAGGGGAAGGCTCTGCGATGCTAGAAGATGAGAAGAACAATACAATCTCAGTAGGGTGCGGAAAGTAATATTTGCTTGTTTAAGTCAAAGGATGAAAATAATGCAGGCAATAAATCCTGTGCTATGCAAGCTGATGAAATTGAAGTGAGTGAAGAACATCATAATAGTATAACATTAAATGAGAATGTATGTGCAAACTGAGGAAGTATTTTCAGAACAACCCTACTGTTATGAAGGATATGAAGTAGATCAATCTTCTATAAGCTATGATAGATGCGTATTTTTTAAAAAAAGGAATTCAGTAAGTCTAGACTACAATGCCTGGGGTTGGAAAGTATGTAGGATGCCAACTTGCTTGAACCATGGATGAGAGCTAAACCTTTCTTTGTACGAAGATCCTATCATCTCAGAAGAGTTAGTGGATTTGAAGACCCCGTTATGCTGAAGAGCTAATGAAAGAGGGACGGAAGCCGAAGGTCGACTCCCCATGTGGGGATGACGGGAGGTCAATTTTGGATTGACGAGAGACCTAAACAAGATCAAATAAAAGTGTTGATGAGCTTAATTGGAACTTATTTAAAAATGATGAATTTAAGAATAAACCAACATATATGTGCTTTTCATACGTATATTTGAAGACCCCACTGCGCTTAGAAGAGCGTGGTGGGATTGAAGACTATGACCGCGGTGTCGCAAGACACCGACCACTGCACTTAGAAGAGGGTGGCGAGTAGGTCAAAATAGCCCCCGATGTAGCCCCCTATGTGGGAAGACGCTGGGAGGCTGCCGAAATGCAGATTGACAGAGGACTTATTTAACTTAACACAAAATGAACTATAAACTCAAAATAAAAATATGAATTGAAATTGTAAGTGTTTGAAAATCTCATTATGCTCAATAGAGTTGATGAGTTTAAAGATCTCATTGCGCTTAGAAGAGCGTGGCGGGTAGGTCAAAGCAATCCTCGATGCAGCCCCCTATGCGGGGACGACGTCGGGAGGCTACCAAATTTTGGATTAACGGGAGACTTAACAAGAACAAATAAAAGTATTAAGGAGCTTAAATTAAATTTATTTGAAAATGATAAATTAAGGAATAAATTTATATATAAACTTCTAAAAGTCTTTAAATAAGAATGATCTTACAAGGGACTCAACGACTTGTTGATGATCATAAATAAGACTTTTAATGAACTTGAGGATTTGTATCCTAACAAGAACAAAATTCAAGTAAAGCTTCTGGTGATCTTGATAATCTCCTACGGGCACAAACACAACTTATAGTGGATTTGAAAGCTCATCTTTTAATCAGAACAAGAATTAGATAAAATCTTCATAGAACTTGCAAAGGATTCAACAATTACCTACATGCTTAAAGAGGTTATAATAACTATTATACCAACAAGAATAAGTTTCAAAAATATTGAACTAAAAAGGCTTGAAAACTCGTCAATGAGCATAAATCGTATTTCTTATTTAACGGTCAAATTATGTTATGATTCATACTAAACAATTTGGATTGTGCTATATACCACATCAAAAAAATTGTTCAGAGCAAAAAGAATTTGAATGAGACTTATGATGAGCCTACGAGCTTCTCAACAATCACAAGCTAAGTTTCATTGAAACTTAGAGAGCTCAATGAGCTATGAACTAAATGCAAACAAATGAATATTAGTATAAATAACTGAATAAGATTTAAAAAAATTCTTATGCCACCGGATTCGCTACATATCATACAAGCTACGCTAATTAAGGCTTCAATTAAACTATTGCATGCATTATGAAGTGAGATCATAATTCATCATCTTAAAATGTGTGCAAATAATTAAAGTTTTTAATGAAATGAAAAGTATATGCAACATGAGGCAATCATATATTAAAATGTATAGTATCGAGATACATATAAATAAACTAATGGGATGAGCTTTGCACACATTATGAAGTATGATTAAAATTCAAATTTAAAGCTTCCAAAGTATGCAAGCAATCTAAAAATACCCGCATGGGCCCTGACACTATGTTGAATGCTTAAATTTAGTGTCAGGATGTCTGGGTTGATTCGATTAGGTCTTAGACGGGTCGGGTTAACAAAACATAAAAATCTAATGATATTATTATAATATATTCAACCTAATAAAACATCTGAGAAGCTAATTCTATCATATGACAGTAGATCTGATCCTTTATTATTAAGTTAATCAAGTAGACAGGATCTGAAACAGTGAAATAATGAACCCCCCGATGATGATTGTGTTGAATGAAGATTTCAACCGGAGGGGATACTTACCTTAAAAATGTGCTTGCAATCTCAAATTGGATTACTCAAACTCAAGTATCAATGCAAATGTAAAATTAGATAAATTGCCAAATTATAAATGCTTAAATGAAATTCAATTTTTTAAAGAACTTAAAGCTAAAAATCAATCCACCTTTCCCAATTATTTGCTGAAGGTGATAAATTAAGAAAAATCTACTCACAAAGGAGCCAAAGTCAAATCAATTACACAACTATATTCACTCTCAAATAATCTCACACCAACAAGGATGTGGCCTGTGTCCTCTAACTATGTGGCTTGGCCAGTGGGCTCTACATGATGTAGTTACGGCTATAGTCCTCTGATCGGGTGGTTGTCGCCAAATGAATCCACTATATCACGGTCACGATTGTAGCTCGTATACTTTCCAAGGGCTCTGCCCTTTAAGTTATGAACCATTGGGTATACTTGATAGGGCAAAAAGTCCTCTATTAGCTAAGGTAGACTTAAGCTTGTCTCCTTAAACAAACACCACCCCAGATCTACAAGAATTTCTTGGATGACGTAAATCATGTCACGACAAGGATCCTTCTGTCAGGTAGGGTTGACTACCTCCTCTGAATAAGTAGACTAAGGATCACGATAACCAAGGATGATGGAACCATGAGATCTAGATCAGGCATGTCATTGTTCCCCCAACCATCCACTTTAAGTTAAATATAATGAATTTTATAAATCTAAATTCCAAAACTCCACATACTACTACTATACGCTACACATTAAGCGACCTAATGACTAGATTTAAATCAAAAGTTCTTTCTCAGTATAAAGAGGGTAATTAACTATGAGTGCTTGCACCTATAGGAAACCTGGAACCAGATCTAAAGTCCTTACAAAATGAGGGCGAAATCTCTGGGTAGTGTGTTATCTACTACTCCATCTGCTTTCTGAAAATTTCACCGACACTTTAAATCTTTCTCTTCATCAAGAGGTTGGTGGCAAATTTTTGGAGCCCACAGATTTCTGCGACTCCACTAGGGAAAGGCTTCTCTTTCCATCTTTGGCTAGTCGAACCAAAGTTATAGTAGCAGTGGAATATACAAAAAAAAAGGAATGATAAATGGAAATGAAATTGAAGGTGAAAATTTTAAATGATCCTTAAGATAAAATACTTTCTACATAAAGTCTTGAACATTTGAGATTTCATTTAAAGCTTATTTTTCTTATTATGTTGCTCTGTTCTATTGCATCTTTACATTTTGAGAGTGTGGGGTGATATATCAATTGTTGATTTCTAATCCCCATCTTTCATTTGTGCCGATGGATCTTCAGAACATACCGTTCATCATGCAGCTAGGTCTCGGAGCTAACATATATCTGGCTAATGTTGTAATCAATACTAGAGATATTGGAGCTACCATCCAATTTGGTAGTATAAACTTCTGAGCTATTGCTGCTACATGCAATCCTCTACTTGAAACACCTGCATATTGTACACACCAACTTGTGCAAGGGAGGAGGACAACTGGAATGACCACTACTGCTACTAAGATTCCTCGAAAGAGATCCTTTGTATTCGAAAGATTAGGTTATTTTAAGGTGTCAGTCATGAAAAGAACTGTCAATAGGTAGAAAGTTTCAGTCATATCTATGAATGTGACTACATTGCCAGTTGAATCTTTCGCACTAAAAAGACATAATGCTAAAGTCTCTTATTCTAGAGAAAAATTGAGTGTAAGGCAAAGAAGGAGAAGAAATGCTAAACTGTGAGCTCAGCATTAGCTGTCTGAATCACTAGCCATGCGATCAAACTTGATACATAAGTGAGTGTTCCCACTCACGACGAGTTTAAAAATCTAAAATAGGTGAAAAGGAATAGCTCTACTGGTGATGTTAAGGGTCTTTGGGCTCAAATACCTCAACTCTTCAAGAAACAACTTGAAACTTTATCTACTCAGTACAGTCAAGGTTGTCAAGGAAAAGGTCTTATGAAGAAGATATATCAAAGGCCAATTATCAGAGAAGCCAGGAATGCTCCACTACAGAAACTACCACCAGTGGTAATAAGAACTCAAGATCATTCTAAATAAGTTTTGCACAGTGAGCATCGGAGCATGATACTTGGACATCGCATCCAGGAATCCGCTACCTAAAGGTCTTGGTAGAAAGAAAATAAATCTGGAGAGTGAAGCCTCAAGAGGAAGTCCTGCACAGTGAACATCGAGGCATGACACGTGAACCGCATGTTTGGGAATCCGCTACCGAAATGCCCCGGTAAATAAATAAATAAATATGGTGGCCAAAACTTCAAGAAGAAGTGGTAACACGAATGCTTTCTCATTTGGAAGCAAGCTAACCCAGAGGTAGCAGATAAAGAGAAATACTGAACTGTGTACTCAATATCCATTGTTAAAATAAAAAAAGTGTACAACCAACTGTGGAACTAGAAGCGAGTGTTTCAACCCATAACAAGTTGACAACCTATGATGGGTAAAATGGAACAACTCTATTGGTCAAATCAAATAGTCCTTCTAGACTCGATAATGTCAGGTTCCAGCTTCTCCAGTGAGGAAACTCGAAATTGTATATGCAAGAGTGCATCAGATCCACAAAGTTCTTAAGATGAAAGGACTGATGAAAAGAAAATATTAAAGTCCTATCATTAGGGAGGCTAGAGTTGCTCCTCCAAAGAGACCTCCTCCTATAACCTTGACAAGATGTCAACCAATTCAAGTCCCGCACGGTGAGCATCGAGGCGTGACACTTGGACCACAGGTCCAAGAATCCGTCGTCGAAAGGTCCTGGCAAAGGTAAGCAAATTTGGAGGCCAAACCCTCAAAGTGAAACAGTCTTAAAGAAGGATAATGATGTGACATCCAGACTGTACTCACACAGAATTCACTCCTAATGCGATGGTATTTGGAGGTAAAGCAGTCTTGCCACTCAAAGTTGAACTACCTTCAATCTTAATAGTCATTCAACACAACCTCACTCAAGAATAGAATGCCCGTCTACGGACAAAAGAGTTTGATGTGCTTGATAAAGCTAGGCTCCAAGCTCAATAAAATTTAGAAGTCTACCGAGTGAGGACGTCCAAAGCATTCAATCATATAGTACGTCCTCGAGCTTTTCAAGAAAGAGAATTGGTCATGGTATGAGAAGACTAATTATTCCTCACTGTCATTATATGGGTGAGTTTTGCTTGGAAATTCTCTTGTAATGCAAGAATGTATTTCTAAAATGACGCAAAAATCTCCTATCATATAGGGGGCATTTTTTTTAAATCTATAGCAAAATGTCGGCCCTCCCTGTGAAACAGGGGGTCTTTTTATTATATTTGGGTTGACATCACACCTAAGGCCGAGATCTTCATATACATATTCTAATTATATATTAAAATGTCACAAGTCTCAAAATCTTACCGATCAAAAGAAAAATTTCAAGTCTGCAAATTGTAATAAATCAAATTGGAAACACATCTTCCATCCATACATTAAATCTAGGGCTCGAGTTGGTGTATAATGTCAGACTCAATAAGCTTAAATATGACTAAGTTGCTGACAGATCTACTTACTCAACATGCCATAAAGATCACAGTAAGTGATCCCCCATCTCATTAGCTTGATGATAAAATCCTCCATCAATTGCTCAAGTCCAATACGCAAGTAGGTGCATAAGGTCAGACTCAACAAACCCAAATATGGTGAGTAATGGTTACTTAATACACAAAGGCCAGACGGATCCCCTACTTTGTTAGCTCAAAGACAAGAGCATCCAAATCTCCAAATCCCTCCAACTTGGTGAGTTTAAGTGGCCCAGACTGGGAGATTATCCCTAATGATCATAAGGTCATTTTTTCAAAATCCAATAAAAAGATCCTCACTCGAGAAAGCACAAAACTGAGTTTAGTATCAATATCAAATGAGAAATGTCAACTCCTTCAACAAGTCTATTAAAGCAGAAAGCAAAGATCGAAGGAAACTCTTCTTCAAGTCCAAACAAGCAAAAAAGCAAAGGATCGAAGAAGTCATCCCAATGTTCATACAAATCCAAAGGCTGAATTGAGGGAGTTATGTCATCAACATGTTCATTACGTGTAAAGCATAGGACTGATGACTCTTCGCCATCGACCCAACACAAGCTCTAAGGGCTAGGTCATCGGCATATATCCTTCTATAAGCCCACAAAAATAGAAAGCTGGGGCAGAAGGTAATTTTGTATCACCTGATAAATCTTTAAGATAATTCATGACTTTCCTCCATCAAATCTGTCAAGGCACGAAGCCAGGATAAAAGGAAATACAAGATACGAATCCCCGAGATAAAGTCTTCAATAAGTCCTTCAAAGCACTATGCATAGGACCAAAGATGTTCTTATTTCACCAATAAGTCATCAACTCCATCAAGTCCACTGAGACACGAAGCCAGGATAGGAGGAAAATATAAATTTTAAATTTTGAGATTAAATCTTCAATAAGTCTGGCACAAAGCATAGGATCAAAGATGTTCTCATCTCAACAAAAAAACCATCAAATCCATTAAGTCTACCAAGGCACAAGGCCAGGATAGGAGGAAAAAATACAAATTTCAAACTCTTAGGAGAAAGTCTTCAACAAGTCTGAGAGCACAAAGCATAGGACCAAAGACATTCCAAATTCTCTTAAAAGTTATTGCGGAAGCCTCCCCCTATTAGACAGGGGGAATTTTATATATTTAGCTAAGTTGACATCGTGCTTCAAGCCGAGATCCTTAGATAAATATATATACTAATTAGAACAAGTTTCATTTATTTATATTAAATAAGTTTAAACTCTGTAATACATTTCTGAACTAGTCTGCAATCCCCTTAGATAGGGGGCATTTTTTTTTAATATATCTATTTAGGTCGACATCGTGCTTCATGCTGAGATCCCTAAATAAATATACTTACTCAAGATAAAATATATCAACTTAAATATTGATATATTTTTTAAATTATTTTTGTGCTCTTTCGAAGTACTTTAGAATTTCCCATGTCAAATAGATGGCATTTTTATATATTTATCTAAGTCGATATTGTGTTTTAAGCCAAGATCCTTAGATAAATATACATGATGATCAGAATGAGCTATGTTTATTTATATTAAAAAAGTTCAAACTCTACGATATATTTCTGAGCTAATCTACAATCCCCTTATTATATAAGAGCTCTTTTTTATAATCAATTTTGTTTAATCCTCCCCTGTAAAATAAGAGGTCTTCTTGCATATATTTAGGTTGATATCGAGATTTATGCCGAGATCCCTGAATATATCTATAACTGTTATCGTTAAAATTATAGACTATTGCAATAGCAAAAATAATCTATTTATGTACACGAAAAGACAACTTTAAAAATTAATAGTTTGTCTCCAAGATTCATCAAATATCGAAGATTAAGTCAGAAGAACTCCCAACTTTAGAATCTTCAATCAACTAAGTTGGAATAGCATCAACCCCTATGTCTTCAAGTCTAGGACATGAATAGGTTCTAAAAGTCAGACTCAACAAGCCCATAAATGGCCGAGTTGCTGATGCTCTCCTCACTCAACAAGCTGAAAGAAAAGGCTGTAATGAAAGAGCCCCCATTCGTTAGTCTGATGACTAAATAACCAAGCCATCACAGCTTAAGTCAAAAACTTGTGTAGGTTCTAAAGGTTGGACTCAACAAGCCCATAAATGGCCGAGTTCCTAACTCTCTCTTCACTCAACAAGCCACAATAAAAGGCTACAGTGAAAGATCCCCTGCTCGTCACTCTAATGATGACAGCTATTCAATCTCAAACCAAATCTAGTGTGGTAACTCCTAACATCCACACTCCTTTCAATGACTCCATTGAGTCTCTCTCCCATGATGATGCTGATGTGGTATCAACAAATATTATAGAATTTGACACCACTAACTAGTATCAAGCATTAGTTATATTCCCACTTATTTTTCTACATGGTTATTTTACATATAACCATGTAATGGAAAAGTTAGTAATGAGAATTGTTTTCTTTTGTCTTGTTTGTTACGGTGTTTTCTCCTTTTGTTCTTTTCGGGTGAGCTTCTACACCATAGTGGTATCAGAGCTGGAGTGAGAATTTCATGGCCGAAGGAAGTAAAAGGTTAGCTAATGATAATGATCATAGCTTAGAACATCTTTGGGTGATGCAATTGAATATAACTCAAAGGGTTGAAGAAATCACCAATAAGTTCTTCAAATTTGTCAGATGAAAGAAATTCAGGGTTTGAAGAGAGAAATGTCCATCCATATAGTAGCAAACCCTAGGGTGCCAGAACCACACCTCGCATCTCGTGAGGATCCAGTAATGCTTTTACAACCACGCAATCGAGAAGAAGGGAGCGGTAAGGGTCCTGTTCATAGTTGGTTCAGAATGAAGCAATTTTTAAGAGACCATTTTTTGTCCAATGACAATGAGCAGATGCTATACGTGCAGTATCAACATTGTAAATAAGGAAAAAAATATTATGTGCGTAGTCCGGATGTAACTTTATGTCTGGACTCCAAAAGTAATGCAACACCTGTCAATTATAAAAAAAATGCATTTTCTCACTTAACAGAGCTGTCACTTGATGGAGCTGAACAAAGCTATTTATGTTACCCCGAGCCAGCCCGACCCATCCCATTCAAATAGCTGGAGGAGAAAATATTACGGCCATCGTTCCATATTCTTTGGCACAGACCAGTTTAGGGATTCCTATTTACGAAAAAATTATTCTCAGCTCAGCTCCCGCTCTCTCCCGACATGCTTCCGACCTTCCCTCAGAGATTTGCTAAATCTTGGGCATTAAAAATTAAGGTATTATAGGCGACTGCATGAGGTATTTCTTCCAGCATTATTGAACTTTAATAAATTTAGGGTTTTCTCTGTTGTTCTAATCATCGAATAGGAGAACATTTGAAACATCTGAGTTCTTTAAAGGAAAGGAGCATGTTTTACTAGTATTTGTAGATATTTTGCATGTGTACTCTCTGTACTCTCATGGTGGTACACACTATTATTTTCAAAATTTTGAACCGTGAGGCTTGTCATATGATTAGTATATCCTATTGTAGGATGTTTGGTGCTATTTCATGAAGGATTCGATGAAATCTAGGGCCTATTTAGATATAATATGTTCAATCGATGGCATTATAATTTGTTTAGGGTTACTTGATGGTTGTTTGCTTCAGTTTTGCATGTGTACTCTCAGGAGAGTACAACCCATTTTATCATATTTTTTAAAAATTTTTTGACACTATTTATATATAATATGTTCAATACATGGCATTACAAGTAGATTGAATGGTTATTGGTTGATTTCTAGGGCTATTTTGCATCTGTACTCTATGTACTCTCATGAGAGTACAGAGTATTTTTGTCATATTTTTCCAGTTTCTTTGGCCTGTTTGGAGAAAATATATTTATTACATTCCATTAGAAGAAATTTGGAGGATGATTGGTTGATTTTGGGGGCAGATTTGCATCTGTACTCTCTGTACTTTCATGAGAGTACATATTATTTTTTCAATTTCTTTCAGATTTTTTGGCCTGTTTGGAGAGAATAAGTTTATTAGATTCCATTAGAAGTAATTTGGAGGGTGAGTGGTTGGTCTTTAGGAGAGATTTACATCTGTACTCTCTGTACTCTCATGAGAGTACATATTATTTTTTCAATTTATGCCAAATTTTTTGGCCATTTTGGAGAGAACATGTTTATTACATTTCATTAGAAGCAATTTGGAAGCTGATTGGTTGGTTTTTAGGAGTATTTTGCATCTGTACTCTTTGTACTCTCATGTGAGTACATACTATTTTCTCATTTTTTTCTAATTTTTTTGGTCTGTTTGGAGAGAACAAGTTTATTAGATTCCATTAGAAGTAATTCGGAGGCTGAGTGGTTAGTTTTTAGAAGAGATTTGCATCTATACTCTCTGTACTCTCATGAGAGTACAAATTATTTTTTCAATTTATGTCAAATTTTTTGGCCTGTTTGGAGAGAATATGTTTATTACATTCCATTAGAAGTAATTTGGAGGTTGATTCATTGGTTTTTAGGGGAGATTGACATCTGTACTCTCTGTACTCTCATGAGAGTACAGACTATTTTCTCATTTTTGTTCCCAATTTCTTTGGCTTGTTTGGAGAGAATATGTTTATTATTTCATTCCTCTCTTGAGATACAAGTTTACCCATTAATAAATTTTTAAGAGAGATTTGCCTGCATTCTCATGATATATATTTTTCAATCACAAATTTTTTGGCCTATTTGGAGAATATATTTATTACATTCCATTAGAAGTAATTTGGAGGATTGGTTAATTTTAGGGAGAAACATATGTATTCTCTATCAGAGTACATATATTTTTTTTCAATTTTGTCAAATTTTTTGGCATGTTTGGAGGGAATATGTTTATTACATTCATTAGAAGTAATTTGATTGGTTAGTTTTGGGAGACATATTCGTACTCTTTGTACTCTCATGAGAGTACAGACTATTTTCTTATTTTTTTTTAGTTTCTTGGGCATGTTTGGAGAGAATATGTTTATTACATTTCATTAGAAGTAATTTGGAGACTGATTGATTAGTTTTGGAGGCAGATTTGCATGTGTACTCTCTGTACTCTCATAAGAGTACATAATATTTTATCAATTTTTTCCAATTTCTTTGGTCTGTTTGGAGAGAATATATTTATTACATTTCATTAGAAATAATTTGGAGGATGATTGGTTGGTTTTGGGGTAGATTTGCATCTGTACTCTCTACACTCTCATGAGAGTACAAATTATTTTTTTAATTTGTGCTGATTTTTTGGCCTATTTGGAGAGAATAAGTTTATTAGATTCCATTAAAAGTAATTTGGAGGCTGAGTGGTTAGTTTTTAGGAGAGATTTGCTTTCTCGTACTCATGAGAGTATTATTGTTTATTTATCGATTTTTTGGCATGTTTGGAGAGAATATATTTGTTACATTCTATTAGAAGCAATTTGGAGGATGATTCATTGGTTTTTATGGGAGATTGGTATTTGTACTCTCTGTACTCTCATGAGAGTACATATTATTTCTCATTTTTTCCTAATTTCTTTGGCCTGTTTAGAGAGAATATGTTTATTACATTCCATTAGAAGTAATTTGGAGGCTAATTGGTTGGTTTATAAGGCAGATTTGCATGTGTACTCTCTGTACTCTCATGAGATTACAAAGTATTTTATCAATTTTTTCCAATTTCTTTAGCCTCTTCGGGGAGAATATGTTTATTACATTTCATTAGAAGCAATTTGGAGGCTGATTGATTGATTTTTAGGAGTATTTTGCATATGTACTTTCATTACTCTCATGAGAGTGCTCATTTTGCCATTTTTTTTTTTTTGGCCTGTTTGGAGAGTATATATTTATTACATTCCATTAGAAGGAATTTGGAGGTTGATTGGTTAGTTTTGGAGGTAGATTGGTATATGTACTCTCATGAGAGTACAATTATTTTTTCAATTTTTGTCAAATTTTTTGGCCTGTTTGGAAAAGATATGTTTATTACATACCATTTGAAGCAATTTGGAGGCTGATGGACAGTTTTTTTAAGCAGATTTGCATGTGTACTCTTTGAGTATAAACAATTTTCACATTTTTTTTCAAGATTTTTTTGGCCTGTTTGGAGAAAATATGTTTGCTACATAGTAGTTGAAGCAATTTGGAGGCTGATGGGTAGATTTTTTTGAGCAGTTTGTTATGTGCACTCTCTGTACTCTCATGAGAGTACGGAGTATTTTCTCAATTTTTTTCAATTATTAGTCCTTGCTTTTAGTGGATGCTTTGCTTGTCTACTCTGGGCCTCCATTGTGCTGATAAAAATCTTATTAATTGAATTTTCATTTTGAAGTTTAACATGTCTGGAAAAGGATAACTTCTAGATGTAGGCCTACCACCATTAGAGTGGTGTTCGATAATATCTCAGCATGCTTTACTGATGAAGTTATTGACATTTTAAGGAGGCTTCATTTGCATCAATTTATTTGACTGCATGAAATTCAACAGGACTCAGTTGCCATTAGTTCAATCCTCTCTTGCTGGGATATAGAGAAGCAAGCATTCTTTTTTGGTGACCAATGCATTCCTTTCACCCGCAATGAAGTTGCATTAATTGTAGGGATATCAAATAAAGGGGAGAAGGTCATATGGCAGAAATCCTCATGGTCGAAGTTCAGCTCGGTGGACTTTAAGAATAAACTTGAGGATTTGGATCGCTTCTTAACTACAACACAATTTGTGCAGTTGTACATACATTTTTTGCTCTCAAATCTTTTTTTTATATATCACAACTACAGTGTGGCATTGGAATTGATTGCCTACGCTAATGACATAGACAAATTTGCTGAGTACAATTGGGAAGAGGTTATTTGGGTCTTTCTGGTTTCACAATTTGATGGTATTACATCAAAGATTTGGACACAGAAGGCACCCGAGTACATGAGTGGCTTCATCACTCTTCTAATGGTACACTCTACATCTTCAGATATGTATTATTTGATGTATTGAAGTTAGCTTATATAATTATTCATTACAGATCTGGACGGTGGAGCACATAGCCATCATAAGGTTGTCCTTTCTACAGCCAATGATGTTAATAAAATAAAATGCGAGATGACTCCTTCACTAGTTTGGAAGGTCACCAGGTGACACAAAATAATTTCACTTTATTTATATTAGAATGTATTCATTAATATTGTAAAGCATCACATTTTTTTGTCGGTGTAACGCATGTCTTCCTTTCATTTGAGGACATATCAGAAGAGGAGAACTGGCTCCCTGAAATATTGCTCCCTACCTAGCAGACAACCCATGTCGAGCTTGATGGCAGTCCCATTCTTAGTCCAATGAGTGCAGGCCCCACTGAATCTCTATATATCTTTCCTCGATATTCTCTCCCTACCAATGTATCTGGCCTACCGTCTACTAGTACCCATTTAGAAAGCTCTGCGATAGAGAGGATATTTGCAGGTTTCAGGGCACTGGGAGAGAGAGTATCATCTTTTGAAGCATCAATGATCAAGAGAATGAATGTAATTGATTTGTAGGCAGCTGCTATTGAGGCAGTGGTTGCTAGGCAGCAGGGTCCTAGCATCCCTAGCATGGGGGAAGCTCCTATGGAGGGGACTGTGGGAATCTCGAGGAAATATGGGCAACACCATGGAGGCTACAGTGGTTTCCCCATGGTGAGGCTACCACAGGGAGGCTCAGGGATACTAAAGGGGCTTCCTGGGAGACATTCATTAGAGAAGCCCCTGTGGAGGCTTCCACTTGGGAAACCCCTATGGAGGCGACTTCAGGGGAAGCTGGAGGCTTCAACTGCACATGAAGATGCTACACAGCCTTTACTCGGCATCATTGAGCATTGTGTGAAGGCTCGATAGATGAGGAAGAGGAAAGCTATATCTTCCCCTTCACACTATAGGAAGTCACTGCGTAGAATGACTCTATTTTAGCTTCCACATGTGATGAGAATGACGTATTGCTTATTCTTTTAATTTAACTTTTAATTGATTTCACTAAAAATTTTTATAGGTTTGCAAAGATGCTCCAATATCAATGGTTGAACCACCGACTGCTGTCGTGGTGGTTGAGGAGCATCAGGCGGAGGTATGCATCAACTTAGCAGATTGAGCCTTACTTCATAATGAATCTAGCTCTTCGTCACTAATTTTATTGCAGCCAACTGAGGCACATCATATCATGGTGTTCTCATCAAGAGATGTCCTGCCCAAGCAAATGCTATAGCTCATCGACACCTCTTACTCTCGATTCAAGGATAAGTAAGTCATTTTTCATTCAACTCCTTCTGTATACATAAAATCACCTATTCATTTAATTTGGCTCACATTCTCATATTTCTCACATGGGATGATGTATGTATTAACGGGAATATCATCATCATGCTGAGGCCGATTGATGAGTTGTTGACAAATCAGTATTTGTCAGATGCACATCGATGCCTTTGCCTTTTACGCCGAGAAGTACTTATATCCCGGCTATATGTCCCCTATTTATTTATTTCATGCCTGCACTGGGTAAGTTACTCCATAGAACTTTGGGTAATAAATCCTTTCCTAGTTTAGATTGTTAGAAGCCACTAATTATAAACTTTCCCTTCACTTCTTGCAGAGTTATGCTAAATATGACCTACAAAAGGAAAACAAAATGTTCATCTAGCATGTCACTGTAGATAGTGTATCAAGGGCTGAGCTACTCTTACTTCCAGTTATAAATAATCAGTATAGGACACTCCTGGTCGGGCATATTAAGGAAGGGGCTTGGTATTTTTATGATTCATTGCCAAACCCAACTCATTAGGCCATTCTTCCTGAGATTATAAGAACTTCATTTCTGGTTATTTATTTTATTATTGTGCCTACTTATTAACTATATTTCTTACTATTTAGATCAAATTACTTATCGAAGATGCTGGCCAGTCTTTCGAGAACGATCTCACAAAATGGTTAATCAAAATGATGAGTGGGCTACCAGTCCAATAAAATAGTGATGTTGTGGGATGTTTGTCTGCAAATCCATGGAGGTAACAATCAGCAAACCTCCGGTGGACTGGGCAGACCATCAGGATTGGCCAAAGAAGATGAATTGTTTCAGGGCTGAGTTGCTTACACTATCTCTTGTATGGGTATGAAATAATTTATTTGACAAATGTACAATCGAAGTTTGATATGTTGGAAATCAATTACTCTAGAAATGTATCTGTCTGGTGTGTTTGTGGATGCCAATAGAAGCTACTATTTTTAATTTTTGAAGCTTTCTAGAGATAACATGTTTAGTAGATGTCATGTTTAGTATATATCAAGTGTAGAGCTTTAGGCCCCTTTTTTTAGTTTTTTTGACCTGTTTAGAAAGAAAATATTTACTAGATTCCATTACAAGTTGATTGGAGCCTTAATATTTTCCTTTTTGAGTTATTTTGCAGGTGTACTCTCTATACTCTCCTAAGAGTATAGACTATTTCCTCAATTTTTTTCACTTACTCTGGCCTGCTTGGGAAGAATGTGTGTACTACAAACCATTTGGAGCAATTTGGAGGCTATTGGGTTACTTTTTTGAGCTATTTTGGATCTGTACTCTATGTACTCTCATGAGAGTACAGATCAATTTCATAAATTTTTTCACTTTTATTAGCCTATTTGGAAAGAAAATATTTGCTATATTCAATTACAGGTTGATTGGAGCCTTAATATTCCCCTTTTGAGCTAATTTTTAGTTGTATTCTCTGTCCTCTCCTAAGAGTATAGATTATTTCCTTATTTTTTCACTTATTCTGGCCTGCTTGGAAAGAATTTGTTTACTACAAACCATTTGGAGCAATTTGGAAGCTATTGGGTTACTTTTTTGAGCTATTTTGCATCTATACTCTTTGTACTCTCATGAGAGTACAGACCAATTTCACAATTTTTTCCACTTTTGTTACCTTGTTTGGAAAGGAAATATTTACTATATTCAATTACAGGTTGATTGGAGACTTAATATTAGCTTTTTTTGAGCTATTTTTTAGTTGTACTCTCACTCTCCCGAGAGTACAAATTATTTCCTTTTTTCATTTATTCTAGCCTGCTTGGGAAGAATGTGTTTACTACAAACCATTTGGAGCAATTTGGTGGCTGTTGGGTTATTTTTTTGAGCTATTTTGCATCTGTACTCTCTGTACTCTCATGAGAGTATAGACCAATTCACAAATTTTCCACTTTTGTTAGCCTGTTTGGAAAAGAAATTTTTACTATATTCAATTACAGGTTGATTGGAGCCTTAATATTAGATTTTTTTTTGAACTATTTTTTTGTAATTCTCAGACTCTCTAAGAGTGATTATTTTCATTTTTTCACTTATTCGCTTGGGAAGAATGTGTTTACTACAAATTATTTGGAGCAATTTGGAGGCTGTTGGGTTATTTTTCTGAGCTATTTTGTATCTGTACTCTCATGAGAGTACATACCAATTTAACAATTTTTTCTACTTTTGTTAGTCTATTTGGAAAGGAAATATTTATTATATTCAACTACAAGTTGATTGGAGCCTTAATATTAGCTTTTGAGCTTTTTTGTACTCTCGATAGTATAAATTATTTCCTTATTTTTTTTTTCAATTTTTCCAAAGATGTTTGGAGAGAATATGTTTACTACAAACCATTTAAGTAAAGTTTACTTTTTTTGAATTTTGCTGTACTCTATACTCTCATGAGAGTACATACCAATTTCACAATTTTTCATGCCTGTTTGGAGAGAATATGTTTTTTACATTCAATCACAAGTTATTTGGAGCATTACTTTTTGCTTTTTTAATCTAAAAATAATTGAAATCATTTCAAATAAAATTTGGAAAGTGAATTAATAAAAAACTAATGATATTAAGCTCAAAATTTTATTTTTTTTAAAATATTGTTTCGATAAATTAAGATAAAAGGTTTATTAACTTAAATTTATTACAAAATGTGCTTAATAATTAATAATTTTGAATAAATAATAAAAAATTTATTTAAAAAAACTCATTATGGATGTTAGATAGCTATTCGATTAACTTTAATTAACTTGAATTGCTCTAATTTTATGGCTTAGTGCACGATAGGGATTACTTTTATTTTTTATTTCTTATAAGTCATTTTTATTTAATAAGTTTTAAAAAACATTTTCTGTTTTTGTTTTTAAAAATAAAAAATATTATTTATAGAAATATTTGAAATAATTTATATATATTTTGAATGGTTTTGAAATAATTATCATTATCAAATAAATTTTATTTTAAATTAAAATATAAATAAAATAAAATATAGAAAATTTAAAATAAAAATAATTCCAAATGACCTTTCAGTATATTCAAAATATAGCTTTCTTCGTTTCACCCTTAACAAGGTTACATAACACCTAACAAAATGGTCACAATATTATTCTTCATTCTTACCAACAAATAATAGTTTTCTTGCTTATAACGAGTATTTATTGATCTTAATAGCTTTTTGTAATCTTTGGCTTAGTTATAATTTTCTTAACTTGTATATTTTGCACAATTATTTGCTTTGATAAGAGGCTATTTCAGAGGGATGTCAATTCAATCTTAACACAAGATTGACATATATTAACTCAAATTGAGCCTATTTATTAAATCATTAGAACACCTCAAGTAGAATTTGAGAAAAACCACATCAAGAGATACATTATTTTTTAATTTTGTACATCTATGATCATTGAACAATATCAACCAAAATCTAAAAAAATCAAAGATCGATACAAAGTTACATAATTCAATATACTCTCTCTCTCTCTCTAAAAATTATTTAATGTGAGTTCAATTGATTCAACATCATCACCATAATTAAGCCTTCATCATCATCTACCTAAAAATTGAAATAAAGGAACTACAAATTACCCAATTTATTGCAGAAGAATGTGTAAGAATGAAGGATTAACACATTTTATTTTCATTTGACATAACACACATTGTTATAAACCCTTCAAAAATATTAGTCATGTAGCATAAAAAAGAAATTTAAAAAATAATGATTTGATATATTTAAAGAACATTTTTCATGAAAAGAATACCCAAATTGATTGAAATAATGCTTTCATCTCTCAGACACATTGTACAACAGAAATAAACAAGCAAAATAAATGTAATGACCTCAAGACAAGACACCTTGCAGCTTGATGTGTCTAGTGTTACCCAAATATAGATAATCAAATTGAAAAAAAGATATAAAAAATTGCCTCATGTAATTGATGATTTGTACAACTAGTTCTTTTATCCCCTCATCAACACCAATCAGCAATGAATAATCCATGACATCAATGGACTGTAAAGCAAGAAAAAAATAAATCAAAAGTAAATAAATAAATGTTGAAAAAGAAATAAGCAAAAAAAATGCATGGAATAGATGGAAATTGCTCATTAAGCAATTTATTTAACATGATTCTCATCTTCCTTGCTTCACAAATTAATGAATCCTAATTATAATAATGCAAAATAATAGAAAAAAATCATCACAAAAAATCATTACTAAATGATACTTGATTATATCAAACCAGATGCATTAATAAACAATTACTCTCATTCACATACATAATGCTACAAACTGAATGTAGAAAGGAGAAGCACAACATATTTACCTGGAACAAATTAGTTCAGGAAGCACAAGCAGCGGCTTCAAAGCTAAAGGAAATATTGTTAGAAAGTAATAGCAATGTCTCCTAACTTATTCATTTTGACATCAGTATTATTACATCTACTTATTGCTCTAAATTTACCTTCATCAGGCCACAAGATAGTAGGCTAATAGGGTAATGACCACCCTCTATGGGCATTGAACTACTTTAGCTCCTCTCTATGCTCTCTTGTAGCTACTCGCACAACATCTCCAAACTAATTCAGATCATTTAATTTCAATTAGTTCCAAAAGCTTAATAATTATCTAGATTTTTTAAAAATCTTAAAGAGCGAATAGAGCAATTATCGATATGATGAGTCATTCATAAATTAATCTTCTTAAATTTAAAAAAAGAAAATTGGACAGCTAGTTTAGAGCTTAGTACTACCTATTATTTCAGCCTTGACTTCTAGAGATAATTTCATAGTAGTGCCAAAGCAAGTCTGTGACTCTAACAAAGTCTTTCTTAACGAATCCCCTAGATATGAGTGCTGGTGTGCCTGAGTTAAGTAAAAGAAACTCATCAAGGAATCTCTTTGTTCTTACAGAAATGATTGTAATACATAAATTATGATTGTAATTGATATTAACGTGTACAATCACACAAATAAATGATGTCATGCACTAAAATGTTTCCTATAATGATATCCATCATCGCTTATTCTTCACCGACTGATTGATTGTTTAGCTTGAGTTAAATTCCTAGAAATAGAACATCGTATTAGTTAATGATATATAATAACATGATTAACGGGTTTTCCATGCATACTTCTGAAAATCACTCAGGCATAACATAAAAGATGTTACAATTGGTGACTCTACATGTTCTCCACCCCTCTCAGATTGTTCTTTGGACTGTAACAAAAAAAGAAGGATGGTTTAAAGTTTAAAAATAATATGTAAATACTATAACTTCGTGAGGCAAATAGAAAATTACTCTTGGCTTTCTTGGTTCTCTCCTAATATCCCTTAAGTCTTGCATTTGAAACACCCTATTACTTAACTGGATCCTTTAAAATGTCATTTCTTTATCTACTATTGACTTATTCTTCTTAGTCGCTCATAGAGGTGAATTCTCGCATAATATTGAGTCGACATTATCAGATAATTTTTTTAAGGATCTAAGCAAATACTCCTCATCTATCTTATTACCCTGTGCGCTAGTGTTTATTTAATATGCATATCAACTGATGTGGTTTCAAAAAATAATGCTAGTTTCATTTCCATCATTGCCTTGCACATCTTTTAAGTTCTTGTGAGAACTGTCAAAGTAGATATCTCTATTTGCTCTGGTTGACCAGCGCATGAGAAGGTACTTATCCAGAATGTGCATAATATCTTCCTGACTAAGAACTCGGATGCAGTGGGCTCAAATCAATCCCAACATTTCAAATTTTTTACAACTATAAGTTATATTTAGGCCTGTCTTGTCAAAATGGATAGTCCATGATTTGGAAGCATATTTATTCTCTAAGTTTCTCACCAAATACTCCATGGAATTATCATCTAACACATTTGCTACTAATCCTCCAACTCCATGCGAAAACTCTTCCTCAAACATTGTATAAAGCTTTCTTGTGTAAAACATAATGGCTTGTTTTAGAATTAGGATGGTCTTAACAATAGGAGCAATTGCTGACTGGCTGCACTTGAAATCTTCATCATGTTCATTTCGGCACCATGTGTCGATAACCTTCTCCAATCCCAAGAAATGATCTGTGATTGAACTTGTTGGTTTAGAGATTCCGTGACTTACATTATTCGTGGACTCACTACATTGTGTTGACAAGATTTTCATACAGAATGAGTCTTTGTAGAATGTGGTGAACCACTTGCTTCTAATTTTATAAAGCTTAGACAGCCAAGCATGATCGTGCAAATTGACCTCATCTAGCATAGTAGACCAAGCTTGCTTAAACTCCTCCTGTGAGTCACACTTGCTCATTCATGTATAGAATAGATTTTGCAGTGTCTTATTACTATTAAAGTAGTGTACCTTCAAAGGAGATTTTTTTGAAATATGCCATTGGCATAACCTATGATGAGTATGCAGTAATGCAATTTTGATAGCTCTCACCATTGACTGATCTTGATTAGTGAATATTATTATAGGATGTCTGTCACTTATTAACTGGAGAAATATTTTGAATAGCTATGTGAATGACTCAATTATCTCTTCTGATAGAAAGGCTACTCCAAATAAGATAATTTTCCAATGATGATCACTCCAATGAAAGGGGCATAGACAAGATTATATTTATTGAGTTGATAACTTGTATCAAAAATTATGACATCCCCAAAATAATCATATTATATCCTTGACATGTCATTGCTCCAAAAAAACTAACCAAGCTATCTGACTCATCAACTTGGATATCACATGCAAATATCCCATCCTCCGCTTGTCTTTCCTTGAACAGTTGTATTAATGCATTACTATCACCATTCACAATTCTCGATCTTCTCTCTTTTTGGATGAAATTGAATGCATCTCTTTTTGTGAAGCCAATATTCTTCACGCTGCCAACTTCCTCACTTAGATAGCTGAAAACCACTCATTGTATCTATTTTCTAGAATTTAACTACACAGTTTAGATTGACAGCTTTCTTTCGACCTGCTTTTGCACATAAAAAATCCTTTGATTTCAATTTCTTGGAATTTGGCCAATAACTAGTATAATTCTTCCTAACACTGAACCCAGTTTGATGTGCATAATCACAATACAATGCATTGATCTCCATTTCATTGTGAACATTGGTCCTAAGGAGTTTCCCCATATTTGGGTCATTAGACATCACAGCTTCATCATCACACTATTCATTTACCGCATTCACCTATGCAAACACAAATATGTCACATGCGTAATAAAATGAGAAAAATGAACTGCACTCTCATGAGAATATAGAGTGATGAAAATCTCCTAAAATCAACCACTCACCTCCAAATTGCTTATAATGTAATAAACATATTTTCTCCAAACAGCCAAAAAATCTAATAGAAATTGAAAAAATAATATGTACTCTCATGAGAGTACAAAGAGTACAGATGCAAATCTCTCCTAAAAACTAACCAATCAGCCTCCAAATTACTTCTAATGGAATGTAATAAACATATTTTCTCCAAATAGGCCAAATAAACTGAAAAAAAATGACAGAATAGTCTGTACTCTCATAAGAGTACAGAGAATACAGTTATCATTCTCCCCTAAAAACTAACCAATCAGCCTCCAAATTTCTTCTGATAGAATGTAATAAACATATTCTCTCCAAATAGGACAAAAAATTTGATAGAAATTAAAAAAATAATATGTACTCTCATGAGAGTACACAGAGTACATATGCAAATCTTTCCTAAAAACTAACCAATCAGCCTCTAAATTGCTTCTAATGGAATGTGATAAACATATTCTCTCCAAACAGGCTAAAAAATCTGATAAAAATTAAAAAATAATCTGTACTCTCATGAGAGTACAGAGAGTAGATGCAAATCTCCACTTAAAACTAACCAATCAACCTCCAAATTGCTTCTAATGGAATGCAATTAACTTATTCTCTCCAAACAAGCCAAAAAATTTGACAGAAATTGAAAATATAATCTGTACTCTCATGAGAGTACAGAGAGTACAGATGCAAATATCACCTAAAAACTAACCAATCATCCTCCAAATTACTTCTAATGGAATGTAATAAACATATTCTCTCCAAACATGCCAAAAAATCTGACAGAAATTAAAAAAATTAATATGTACTCTCATGAGAGTATAGAGAGTACCAATACAAATCTCCCCTAAAAATCAACCAATCATCCTCCAAATTACTTCTAATGGAATGTAATAAATATATTCTCTCCAAACAAAAAATCGTAAATTGAAAAAATAATCTGCACTCTCATGAGAGTATAGAGAATACAGATGCAAATCTCCCCTAAAAACCAACCAATCATCATCCAAATTGCTTCTAATGGAATATAATAAACATATTCTCTCCAAACAGGCTATAAAATTTGATAGAAATTGAAAAAATAATATGTACTCTCATGAGAGAGTACAAATGTAAATCTCCCCTAAAAACTAACCAATCATCCTTCAAATTTCTTCTAATGGAATGTAATAAACAAATTCCAAAAAATCGGAAAAATGATAAAATGTTATGTACTCTCATGAGAGTACAAAGAGTATACATGTCAATCTGCCTCCAAAACTAACCACTCAGCCTCCAAATTACTTCTAATGGAATGTAATAAATATATTCTCTCCAAACAGGCTAAAAAATCTGACAAAAATTAAAAAATAATCTATATTTCATGAGAGTACAGAGAGTAAAGATGCCAATCTTTCCTAAAAATCAACCAATCAGCCTCCAAATTACTTTTAATGGATTGCAATAAACATATTCTCTCCAAACATGCCAAAAATCTGACAAAAATTGAAAAAATAATTTGTACTCTCATGAGAGTACAGAGAGTATAGATGCAAATCTCCCCTAAAAACTAGCCAATCAATCTCTAAATTACTTCTAATGAATTGTAATAAACTTATTCTCTCCAAACAGGACAAAAAATTTGACAGAAATTGAAAAAAAATAATATGTACTCTCATGAGAGTATAGAGAGTACAAATACAAATCTCCCCTAAAAAATAACCAAATATCCTCCAAATTGCTTCTAATGGAATGTAATAAACATATTCTCTCCAAACAGGCCAAAAAATCTAACAGAAATTGAAAAAATAATATCTACTCTCATGAGAGTACATATGCAAATCTCTCCTAAAAACTAACTAATCATCCTCCAAATTGCATCTAATGGAATGTAATAAACATATTCTCTCTAAACAGGCCAAAAAATTTGACAGAAATTAAAAAAATAATATGTACTCTCATGAGAGTACAGAGAGTACAAATGCAAAATACCTCTAAAAACCAACTAATCAGCCTCCAAATTGCTTCTAATGGAATGTAATAAACATATTCTATCCAAATAGGCCAAAGAAATTGGAAAAAAAAAGAGAAAATTGTCTATACTCTCATGAGAGTACAGAGAGTATAGATATAAATCTCTCCTAAAAGTCAACCAATCATCCTCCAAATTACTTCTAATAGAATGTAATAAATATATACTCTCCAAATAGGCCAAAGAAATTGAGAAAAATGACAAAATGCTCTGTACTGTCATGAGACTATAGATGCAAATCTGCCCCCAAAACTAACCAATCATCCTTTAAATTGCTTCTAATGGAATGTAATAATTATATTCTCTCCAAACAGGACAAAGAAACTAGAAAAAAATGATAAAATGCTATGTACTCTCATGAGAGTACAGAAAGTATATATGCAAAATACCCTTAAAAACTAACCAATCAGCCTTTAAATTGCTTCTAATGGAATGTAATAAACATATTCTCTCCAAACAAGCCAAAAAAATTTGACAGAAATTGAAAAACTAATCTGTACTCTCATGAGAGTACATAGAGTATATATGCAAATCTGCTCTAAAAACTAACCAAACATCCTCCAAACAACTTGTAATATCATATACTAATCATATTATATCCAAATAGGGTCAAAAATTTGACAAAAAAATAAAATGGGATGTACTCTCATGAGAGTATAGAGAGTAGACATGCAAAATAATTTCTAAAACAAGTAAAGTCCTCTTGCAAAGAACTCCTACAGTGTAAGGAATATACATTAAATAAAAGATTTTCAAAGAATATCTCTAATAAACTCTAAAAAAATTGTACATATAAAACAATTCAGAAAATTTGCCGATGTATTTTTATTTAATACATCATTTGCTAAATTGGTCGTAATATCATCAAGGCCATAACTTCCGAATTCATTCTCCATCTTCAAGGTTCTTCTTGAAAAATGAAATGAGTTTTTTCGCTTTTCTCGAAATATTATACCCTCTTTTAAATTTCTCCCATTGAACGGATGGGTTGGCGCCGGGTAATAAATTGTCGTTAAGCTCCATCAACTGACAACATTGTTAAGTGAAAAAACACATTTTTTTTCATAGTGGACAGGTGTTACATTGCTATTGGAGTCTGGATGTAAAGCTACGTCCAAACTCCACACGTAATATTTTCTCATACATAAGGGTCTAAATCAGTAAATAACTATACAAAAGAATTCTACCATCTCAGTGCCTGGAACAACCTTATAGAGATAGAGAATCAATTGGTTGCTCAGTACATTGGAGGATTGAAAGATACCATTCAAGATAAACTAGAGTTAAACTCCATTTGGTCCTTATCACAAGCAGTCAATCTAGCATACAAAGCTGAGATTCAATTGAACTGACACATAAAGAATGGTTCAGCTTGGAAAACATTTTCTAAATTCTCTGCTGACAACAACCGACCGCTACCAACTATTCGGATGAGCTCCCTTTAGTCCTATGCAAGTAATAAGGCTCCTCAAACAAATGATGGGAAGGGACCTCATACAGCAAAATAACTGACAAAAGACAATCCCTAAACAAAACCCATTAATCTAAAGTGTTTTTCACAATTTTCAGTCAGGACATAAATCGAACAAATGTCCATCACGTCAACAAATCCAACTCTTGGAAGGGGAATCAGGTGGAGATGGTAAAACAATAGATTGAGAAATAGGGGAAACAAAAAAAATGAAGAACTAGCTAGAAATGAAGGAGAGGAGTTAGTGCATATCATGAAAAAACTCCTTATAACTCCCATACAACACAGTACATCATAATGACACGCCATCTTCTAGACCCCATGCACAATCAGTGGTAAAGTATGTGACATTTTAATTGATAGTGATTTTATCGAGAATATAATTTCTTGTTCTGTTGTGCAAGAATTACAACTTAAAACCACCAAACACCCTCATCCCTACAAGATCAGTTGGGTCAAGAGGGGCATTGATGTACTTGTATAAAAAATGTGTTTGGTTACCTTCTCCATAGGAAAGAATTTCATATGTGATGAATTTTGTATGTGATGTTTTTTGCAATGTGATTGATATGGATGTATGCCACTTTATCCTTGGGTGACCCTCGCAAATTGACATGAGCAACATACGATTGCTCAAACATATATTCTTTTGATTGGAAAGCCAAAAAGCTCAAATTACTACCTACGCTGAACAACAGCTCCACAAAGTTAGCTAGCAGCCAACCCACATTATATGCAGTCTCCGGAACAGCCTTGATCGTTTCTTTCAGACAAACTTTTGCAATATTAGCCTTGGTGATTTTTAAAACAAATACAAACATGCATTCTAATAATATTCCAGCAATGGCTAACCAACTATTGCAGCAGTTTTTGAACAATGGCCCAATTGAATTAGCTATGGAGTTACCTCCTCTTCGCTCTATACAACACCAAGTTGATTTTACAATAAATGCCTCTCTGCCCAACCTTCCACACTACCGTATGAGTTCTAAAGAACACGAAATCCTGCTGTAGATTGTTGATGAACTGATAGGCAAGCCAATGATCTAGCATAGTTGAAGTTCTTGCGTTGTACTTTCTCTATTAGTTCCAAAAAAAGATGGAAGTTGGTGCATGTGTATAGACAACAGAGCTATTAATAAGATTACAATCAAATATCATTCCCAATGCTCAGGCTAGAAGAAATGCTAGACAAACTTTCAGGAACCACCATCCTTTCCAAATTGGATTTGAGGAGTGGGTACCACCAAATCCACATTCGACCCGGTGATGAGTGGAAAACAACGTTCAAAACTCATGAAGGGTTGTATGAATGGAAGGTGATGCCCTTTAGATTATGCAATGCACCGAGCACGTTTATGTGACTCATGACGGAGGTACTTAAACCATTTTGGGACTTTTTTGTGTTGTTTATTTTGATGACATCTTAGTGTATATTGTATACATGGATGAACATATACAACACCTATCCAAAATATTTGAGGCTCTACAAACAAACAAACTCTACACCAATCTTCCAAAATGTGAGTTTGCATCATCTAGTGTTCATTTCTTGGGATTCATAATAACATCCCAAGGTGTTCAAATGGACCCCCTGCAAGGTTTCAGCCATTCAAGAATGGTTGACTCCCACATCATTAGCAGACATGGCCAATTTGTACCATCGATTTATCAGGGGTTTTAGAATAATTATGGCTTCCATAACAGATTGCTTAAAGTCTAAAGAATTCAGTTGGAAGATGGAACAACAAAATAGTTTCGAAACAATGAAACAAGCACTAAGTGTTGCTCCTTTATTGGCCATTCCAAATTTCAGCATTCCTTTCCAAGTTGTCACTTATGCTTTGACCATTAGTGTCGGTGTTGTTCTTTCCGTGAAGGAAGACCAATAGAATTTTTTAGTGAAAAGTTCCACGGAAAAAGTGGACGCCTATGCACAAGAAATATATGTTGTCGTCCATGCTTTAAAACAGTGAGAACATTATTTACTTCATCAAGATTTTATGCTTTGCAGCGATCACCAAGCCCTACAGTTTCTTAACTCACAAAAGGTTATAAATCATCCATGCTCATGGATAGAATTCCTCTGATTCAATTTTGTTGAAACACAACTGAGTTCAAAATAGAGTTGTTGATGCTCTTAGCAAGAGAGCAACTCTCATTACAACCTTACAAATAGAACTAATGGGTCTTGAATGCATCAAAACCATGTATGCTCATGATAAGGATTTCACTGTTGTATGGAAGCAATGTACTAAATTCCATCCCATTGTGGACTTCTCAATTAAACAAGGGTATCTATTTAAAGGGAACCAATTGTGCATCTCAGATTCATCTCTTCGCTTGTGTCTTATCAAGGAACTTCATTCTGGTAGCCTTGCAGCTCATCCGGGGCATGAAAAGACTTTGGCTCAAATGCAAATTCGTTTCTTTTGGCATCAACTTCAGTGAGATTGTTGACCTCATTTTAAGGATGATCTCTCAACCCCTCCATCTTAGAAATAGGACTTCTCTTAGACTTTAAGAGTTCCTTAGTCTTAAGACATATCTAGTGATTAGGTGGATACTCAACCTAACCCAAGAGACTTAGAAGAGTTAGTCATAGGAATAGGTCAAGTCTTAGGGGTGTTACTTCGTTCCGGTTACGTATTGCTATTTCCTACAAATCCTCCTTCCTTCTTTTCAAGTCAAACTCCAAATCAAAAATCAAACTCTAAATCAAACTAACTCCAAACTCCAAATTAGATCAACATCAAAACTTAAATCAATTCCAACTTAATTGAGTTTCACAAACTCAAATCAATTCCAAATGATTGAAGCTTATGATTGAAATTCTAAGTTCAAAAATCTTTCATAAGTCACTTTGATTCTATCTTATGGACTTAGCCTAAATCAATTTAAATTCAAGGAATTTTCTCAGAACCCATTTATATTCTCATTTATATTCACAAATATAAATGAAATATAAATTCAAATATCCAAAATAAAATTCAAAAACAAAAAAAATTAAATCCAAATTCAACCAAAATCCAACCTAAGCCTTTCAAGTCAAAATCTTGAACTTAGCCAAATCAAAATCAAATCAAGACAAAACCTTGATTTTCTTCATGATTCAATCAATCCTACAATCATGAATCAAATATAAACATAAACTTTAAACATCATTCCAAAAATAAATTCAAAACTCAAACTCAAATTCAATCAAAATTCAACCTAAGCCTTTCAAGTCAAATTCTTGAACTTAGCCAAATCAATTTCAAATCAAGCCAAACCCTTGATTTTTTCTTGATTCAATCAATCCTTCAATCATGAATCCAAATATAAATACAAACTTCAATCATCAAACCAAAACTAAATTCAAAAACCAAACCAAAGTCAAACTCATGTTCACCCTTTTGAACCTGAAATTATCAAATGATTCAAAACCCATTTGACTTCAAACCACTTGCAAATGGATTTATATTTCAATCATAAGTCCATATGTGAGTTCAATCAAACTTGATTCAAGCTTTGATCAAGTCAATTGACCTACTTAGGCTCACTTGACCCAAAGTGACCTAAAGTACCCCTTTTGAGCCAAATTCTAATCCTACCCAAATTGGATTGAACTAAACCCACCTAAGCCTCACATTGTGAGAAACAATCATCATGAGATGATCAATCACTCAAATTGGGTCAAACCAAGTCAAACCTAAGGGTTGACCAAGTCAACACTTAGCCAAAATGAAACCTAAACTAGCCAAAATCCACCATAGGCCAAATTGATTGAAACCATTGATCAAAACTCATTCATGATCAATGTTTGAACTTGACCAAGTCATCATTTGAGCCCTAACTAGCCCAATTGGACCTAGTTGACCCAACTTGATCAAAAGTCAAAATGTCAAAACTTGATCTAAGCCAAATTGATTGAAACTAATGGGTCAAGTTCATTCCAAATCACTTGTTGAACTTGACCAAAGCCAATTGACTAGATCCAACTAGCCCAATTGACCTTGAACCCAACTTGACTAAAGGTCAAATTGAGCCAAATCAATATAAATCAAATTGATTGGAAACAAAGATATCATTTCAAATGATCAAGCAAAAATAAACCAACCCATGACCTAACTCAAATAGGTCAAATTGGTCAAATTGGTCAACTTGATCCATTTGTCCTAAATGAAATCAAATGAACAAAATCAAATATAAATCAAATTGAACCAAACCAATGATGCCAAAATATTTCAAATGGTCATATGAACTTGACCCAACCCTTGGTTTGACCCAATTTGACCAATTGGTCAACTTGACCCATTTTGACCTAAATGGGTCAACATGAGCCAAATCATATCAAACTAACTCCAAATTTATTGAAACTTGGCCCAACCCATTTTTCAATCATACCAAACATATTCAAATTGAAATCCAAGCCAAATGACCATTTTACCCTAGGCCATAGGTAACCTAAAATCAAAACCACTTGGAATTTGGTCAATTCCTTTTCGTGGACACTTGGCATCCTCTTAGTGGACCAAATGGTCACTAATGGATGGTGCACATGACCCATTGGGTTTGGGTCAGCCAAACCCAACCCAAGGTCAAAACTGACCACCTCACTTGACATGAGCACATGGGAATCCTTCCTCCACTCATTTCAAGCACATGTGAGCTTCATTACTCAACTTCACACCCAAAACTGAATGCCATGACACTCTAAATGGCCTAACAAACCCCTTGAATTGGGTGAATAGGATCAAAATAATAAAAGAGCTTGCGACCATCCCATTCACCTAGAGGGAGATATACTCCCCCTAATTCCACTTGAATTCAAGACTCACACACTCGATTTAGCTTAGAGAACTTAGAGTTAGCACCCCAAGGTTCCTCCAAGCTTCCTCAACCCATTTCCAATTATCCATTTTTTTGATTTCTCTTAAAAGAAAATGGGAGCTCTCAAATATCCATCTCATCCAATACAAAATCAATTCCTCCTTAAAGCAGGACTTCGAACTCACTCAAGCTTCATCCAAGTACTCAAGGTAAGGGAGAGGAGACTTTGATCAAGCCCGTGAGAATTTTAAGGGTGACTTGGTCTATAGGAAGATCTATTCAATCCCAAGGCTTGAAACTTTCAAGCTTGTCTCACTAGCAGCTACCTGATATTGAGCATGATGATAGCCTCTGGCGAGGTATGGATCAAAACTGAGCCTAGAATAGGGAGTGTGCGGTATTTTGTGAAAGAAATTTTTTATTTCGAGTAAAACTAGTCGTTTGATGCCTTATCCCTTGCATGATGATGGTGTGGGTTGAGTTTGAGCTCAATCGAGCTCGGATCATGCCATGGAAGATGGATGATGGCCATCTCCTACAGGCAAGCTCAGGGACGGATCATGGGCCATCCATCCGCACATTTTGGATGGACAGCCATAATCAAGTCACATAGGATCTATAGATAAATCCTTTAAGAATCGTGAGCTTGATCTCGACCTGATCTTTGATCGAATGGGGAGCGTAGCACCTCAATGATACACTGATGTGATAACTTAGTGAATCCCATGCGCATGGAAAGCTTGCAGTCGACCTCCACGTGGGGATTGAGATTAGTCATTTAATTAGGCTATTTAATTGATGGATAATCATGGAAACTTCAAAATAACATAACTAAATGTAGAAAAAGAAAAAAATACAAAATAAAAAGCATTGTGAAGATAATTCAAAGAGAAATAATCTAAAATAAATTTCAATTTATTTTGAATAGTCATATATTTTGAATTTGGGTTTTATTGGAAATTTAATTATGTTAATTACTCTCTAATTATCCCACTGATTAATTCCAAACTTCTCATGTGCATTTAGTGGGCTAACTTTTTTCTCCCTAATTTTCTTGGATTTATTAGTGGTTTAATTAGGGTAATTGCTTGGTTCATTCCTAATTATCCTCTTAATCAATTAATTGATTAATTAACCTTTTAAATAATAATAAATCCATTAATTAAAGTTACTAATCAGCTTAGAACAGTGAGTGGACTTAGGGAATAAGATTAAGGTTCTTTCCCATATCTTCTTTTCCTAAGTTCATTTCATTTGGATAAAATCTAGTTAAGGTGTAAATTAATTAAATAAGTTTAATCACTTAATTAAATGGCTCAATTAATCAAACTTTTCAAAATAGAAACATTATAGAACTTAACCAATTCATCTTGGGTAGGTTCTTAGGTGTTCAGTAGCCTAAGTAACTTAAGAAAATCAAAATCCAACCCACATGTGTGGAAAGTGTTATGAAACTACTTAAATTAAACTCTTTAACTTACTTAATCATTAAATATGAGCCAATTGCATTAGGTACCTTTCTTTCCTAGGATGCATTGCTGATTTAAACTCCTTGTGGTTTTATGTCATACAATGGCTCATAATTATTTGATTAAATATGTTAAAGTGGTGTAGGTAAGGGGTAATTAATGCATTTAATTTATACCTTAACCTAAACTAAAATATAAAAACCATCTAATGGTTCTAAAATTAAATTAAAACAATATACACATGTGGAGAATGGGTTAGGACGAACAAACCTCTTCATATTTCTTAAATTCAAATTATACTCAAATAAAACTAAAAATCTCTTTAAAATAAATTTGATTTACTTTAAATAATTCTATTTCATAGGATTGTCTTTAAGAATTAATTAGGGTGAATGAATTTACATGCTTTCATCACTTTATTTCTTTCCTAGCATGCTAAATGTGTATGCCATATGAAAATCATGCATTCATATTTTTGAAAATCAAATTAAAAAAATGAAATGTTTCTTTTATGTCAAATTACATGTTTTGGCTAAAGTAAGAATATGAATGGCTATTATCACTATTAAATCCAAAATTATTTTCAAAGCTTATGAATCAAACATCAAAACTAAAAGTTATGCTACTTATAATTATTTATGAGCTTGGATGTGAGTAGAAATATTAAGATGTGCATAATGTGGCTTTCCTTCTCTTTTTTTTACCATAGTTTTGAATAGGATTTGGCAAAGTGTATAGTTTATTTGAAAATAACACAACACTTTCTTAAATCCATTCTTATTCATTTCTATATTTTTACTTAAGAGGGACATCCACACTTACACATATAAATTGCATAAATAAATCAAACAAATAAACACAAACTTTTACATCTTTCTTTTTCCATTCATTTCTATTGTACATGTATATGTATTTAAGGAAAGTGGTATATTAGTATGGACAACTCTCGGGTTACGAGGCTTTAAGTAGCCCTAGTAGGTCTTGTACCTTACACCCCTAGTGCTAACAATGATGTTGTACTCACTTATGCCTTTCATACATATATGTGTGCATATGAAAAATGGATAAAAGAATCCCTTTTTTTCTACTTAACAAAATCATGCATCATAAAAACATTCAAATTTCTCAAATAAATTCTCTTAGCATTCATCATTAAAGTGTGCTAAACATTTCCATTTGCATGTATAGATATGCTTAGGATTCATTCATATGCATGTTACACATGTTGGGAAAGAAATGAAGTGAAGTGTGTTTTGTGATAGTATTTTACTTTACTTAATCTTAAAATGCCTTTTTTTTGAATAGGTTTGTTTAGGAAAAATCTAAACTTAGGATTAATTAAAATATGTAATAAAATATTCACTAAATAAAAATCAAATATGAATCTACCTTAGAAATTACTTAAGGTAGGGAGGAAAGAGAAGTTCTCTTCTCATTTTCTCTCTTTACAACTTAGTAATTAATTGTAGGATTCACTTAAACTAAATCAAATTACAAAATAAAATCAACAAAAGTAGCTAAACCACTTACATGAAACAAACCCTCTAAGTTGAACATTTTTTATACTTAGAAAACTTCAACCTTAAAGCCTAGCTAAGCATTCAACACAAACCTTAAATAGAACACACATTAGGCTAAGTCACCATTTCTAGCTTCAAGTTAGGGTGGTGCATGGTTTGATGTTTGCTTTTACTTTTAATTTTAGTCTGGATGTTAGGGTGTATGTGCATAGACTGAATGATAGGGAAATCTTAGTCTAACCATTATCTTTTGCAGAAGATTGTGCTTAAGGGGCGCTATAATAAAAATATAACTACTTTTGCTATGCAGGTGTTTATACCCCTAAGCATAATCCAAAATAGGCCAGGTGGACTTGGTTACCCATGTGTGGGGTGCTAAGTCATATATATGTATATATATATATATATATATATTGGTGTATGTTTATTTGGCTAATCTCTATTTTATATGTGTTAGTTAGATTTCTTTTTTCCCATTTTCATGTACTTTTATAATTAGGATTTTGGAATGATTGTTATGGGGGATTAGGATGAGCATTGGTCATAAGATCATGTCTTATGTACCATGTGAAACCTTTGGAGCAACCATTCTAACCAACCAAGAAGAAGAAGAAAGAAAGAAAAGAAGAAAGAAGAATGAAGACCCCCATAACATAAATTAATTACTTAATTGTAATTGATTCATTTGTAATTCGGGTTGTATAAGGGTAGATATCGGCTACCCAATTTTCTTTTCAGCTTTGCCCGGTGGAGCGATCACAAATGGCCTTTTATTCTTTTCCGCTAGTTTTATAAATTGATTGATATTTGTTTAACTTGCGCATTAAGATGACATCTTTTCCTAGTTTCTTCCTTGCTTTGATGTATGGCCTGAATGATGATTAGGCTCTTAATAAAATAAATTTTTTATCTAATTAAATAACTCAAATTAAAAATAAATAACTCATAACCTCACATAAAGCTTAGGTTATAAAACAAGATAAAAGAATTAGCAACCCCTTACCTGGATGTTGTCTTACTTTTCTAACATCATGCATAAAAAATATATTATTTCACTCTTGATTGGAAGGCTTTCACCTTTGCCAGAGAACTTGGCTTGACCTGTGAGAGCCATGGTGGAAACATACTTTTTTATCTTGCTGATTTTCGCTCATAATCTAATTTCTCATGCATTAAGCATATAAATTTTAAAGCCTGTGTCAAATTGATTATTGAAAATAAAAATAAAATATAACAAAATTTGCATTAGATTTAAGTCATTAAAGTATGCCTTATATGATCTAGTCTCTTATGGAGTGTGTTTAAGGACTTAGTCTCTTTCTAAATAAATAACAGCTTAGCTATCTTGCAAAAGTATTTGACTTGCCTACATATTTTAAAATCATAGGAGGAGTTAGTTGGTGGCCACCCCTAGGCGGTTGTAAGTCCAACAGTCAGTGGTTTATCCTCTCTTGTGGAGGTAAACTAAATACCCATTTTTTCCTTAGATTTAGGTCATGCTTTTGGCCCTCAAAAGCTCCTAGATTTAGGTTAGGTTGCTACTTCTCTTTGGGCTCTGCATAAATCCTCACCTCTTAGGCATTTTGTGACCTTGTATCATGGAATTATAAGCCTAGCATTTCTAATAAAAATTTAACTCAAATAAATCAATTCAATTTCAAAATATAAAACCCATAGGATAGTTTGGGATGCTTACTAGGCTTCCTAGTATAAGCACCCTACTTGTTTTCATTTGACTTCGATAAAAACTCCCTCCTCTTGATCAATCCCACTTGACTTTATAAAAATAAACTAATCGATTAATAGTCCTACCTTTCAAAATCTTTGGAGATAACAATCATTTACCTTAATTGAGAGTATTCATAAGGAATCATGTTTCGTAGGATGTAATTAACTATGCTTGCCTAGAACTTAATGAACCATTTTAAAATAAACCCTACTTACTTTTCCATGTAAAGCAGGGGAAGAATCTTTGGTACATTCTAAATACCCATAGTCTTTAGGAGTCCTTATTGAGGTGATTAGGTCCATTGTAGAGTGGTGACTTCTATTTCTCGAGATCATACACCTTTCCTCAATGTCGTACCCGATCACCCTAATAAGAACATCTGTGAATCTACGT
The DNA here is from genome assembly GCA_021442155.1 of Cymbidium sinense. Classification (NCBI taxonomy): domain Eukaryota; kingdom Viridiplantae; phylum Streptophyta; class Magnoliopsida; order Asparagales; family Orchidaceae; genus Cymbidium; species Cymbidium sinense. Next base: position 104,223,867 of record CM038215.1, read on the forward strand.
GACATCCCAATAAGGAGTATTATATATATTTCTATTTTTCATTTATCCTTATTTTTCCTAAAAAGAAAATGGGTATAGATGAAGGCAGAGATATATATAAATTTTTCACCACAAATTTTTCTAATGACTCCTCTGGGGATGGTTCTCTCTCCATCTTTGGTAAATGATCGTTGTCTCCAAGTATCGATAGTGGGTTTGTACTTTTGTATGAATCCAAGACTATCTTTCTTTCCATTGGCACTTAGCTTATTTCATCCTTATGTTAAGCTAGCCAACATCTTTAGGTTTTAGGACCTCACCCCATGTTGGTCTTAAAACCCCCATTGGGTTCTCCAATGGGTGAAAATAAAATTTTAATAAAAAGAAAATGATTAAAGACTTCCTCCTTACCATTTTTATGGTAAGGAAAAGATCATTCTAAAAATAAAGAAAAATTAATCTTTTATGAAAAGTCTCGATTTGCAAAAGCACTTTCTCCAAATACACTTAATAAAATATTTGCACATCTAACAATTTTTATAATTTTTTACATGTAGAAACCTTTCAAAAATAAAACCAACAATCATAACTTCCAAAAGCACAAATGAACTTCTTCACTCAATTCATTTTGATGAAGACTTCATTTTCAAAAAAAATAAAAAAATAAAAAAAATCCAACAATCCTAAACTTTCAAAAAGCATAAAATCTAAAGATGGGTCTTTCCCTTCAATACATCCAAATGTGTTGAATGGATGTTACATCTTCAAGCAAAATCACAACTTTGAAATTCCACTCAACACATTCCACATGTGTAAGTTGAATTCTCACCCTTTCAAAAGCACATATGAAACCTCTCTTCAATATACCAACATTTATTGAATGAGGTTTCATTTCAATCAAAATCAAAATAAATTTTAAAAAGCACATATGAAACCTCCCCATTCAATATACCCATTTATTGAATGGAGGTTTCATTCAATCAAAATCAAAATAAATTCTCCAAAAGCACATATTCAACCTCTCCATCAATATACCCACATCTATTGAATGGAGTTTTCATTTCTAATCAAAATCAAAAAATAAACTTTCAAAAAGCACATATGAACATCTCCATTCAATATACCAAAATTTATTGAATGAAGATTTCATTTCCAAATAAAATGACATTATTTTGAAATGCCACTTAACATATTCCATATATTATTAGGTTGGAATTTTCTCTTTTAAAAAGCAATAATCACACACGAAAATACATCTTTGAAAAATGAATCATAATTAATTTCTATCTTACATACCCATATTTATTAAATGGAAATCTCTCTTTTCAAAATCAACAAAACACAACAAAAATTTTCAAAACACATTTAGAACTTCATTCTAGCATACCATATTTGCTAAAGTGAGTCACCATTTCTAAAACATTTTTTAAAAACACTTTTGGAACTTCATTTTAGCATACCACATTTGCTAAAGTGAAGTCTCCATTTTCAAAACAAAATCCAAAATAAAAGAAACACATTGGAACTTCATTCTAGCATACCACATTTGCTAATGAAGTCTCCATTTTCAAAACAAAATCAAAACAAAATTTGAAACACATTTTGGAATTTCATTTAGCATACTCAAATTTGCTAGTGAAGTGTCCATTTCACAAAATTCAAAATACATTGGAACTTCATTTTGGCATACCACATTTGCTAAAGTGAAGTCTCCATTTTTCAAACAAAATTTGAAACACACTTTTGGAACTTCATTTTAGCATACCACATTTGCTAAAGTGAAGTATCCATTTTCAAAACAAAATCCAAAATAAAAGAAACACTTTTGGAACTTCATTTTAGCATACCACATTTGCTAAAGTAAAGTCTCCATTTTTAAAAGAAAATCTAAAACAAAAGAAATACTTTTGGAACTTCATTTTAACATACCATATTTGCTAAAGTGAAGTCTCCATTTTCCAAAAAAAAAAATCTAAAACAAAAGAAACACATTGGAACTTCATTCTAGCATACCACATTTTCTAAAGTGAAGTCTCCATTTTCAAAACAAAATCTAAAACAAAAGAAACACATTAGGATTTCCTTAGCATACCCAATTTTGCTAAGAATCCTATTTTCAAAATCAAATCAAAAAAACAAAAGAAACACATTATTTCCTTAGCATACCCAAATTTGCTAAGGATCCTATTTTCAAAATCAAAATCTCTAAAAATAAAAGAAACACATTAGAATTTTCTTAGCATACTCAAATTTGCTAAGAGTCCTATTTTCAAAAAATTTTAAAAACAAAACACACTTGGATTCTTCATTTTAGCAATACCCAAATTTGCTAAATGAGGATTCCATTTTTGAAAATCATAAATGATTTACAAAATAGAGAAACCAAAGAAAAAGAAGAAATTGTTTTCAAAAACCCCACTTAGCATACCCAAATTTGCTAAGTAAATCCAAAAAAACACAAATCAAAAACAAAATCAATTGACCCTTTACTTTAACATACCCAAATTTGTTAAATAAAGGGTCATCAGAATAAAAAATCAAAATTTAAATATGAACCTATGGAAGCATCTCTCCAAAAATATTTGAACCCATTTTTTAACATGCCCAAATTTCTTGAAAATGGATTCTATATTCAAAAATTTCTCTTTCCAATCAAATCTCAAAATCTCTTCTAAATTCATTTGAGCCCGACTTAGCACTTTCAAGATGTTGAGTATGAATTCAAATTCAAAATTCAAAATCAAAATCAACAAAATAGGAATCTAATTCAAGTTTATTTTCAACAATGTAGACCTTCAATTAGCATCAATTTCAGCTGATTGTAATGGTAGCACAAAAGTATGTGTTCTCGTTTCCTCATGAGATGGACTTGGCCCTGGATCAAGCCAACTTTTGATGATTTGACTATGGCCACCTCATCCACTTTGGTTGAGGCTTCAAGGGGGCCAAGATTACATGTGAGGGCACTCCCCTCATGACTATTAGCAGGAGCACGGTGACCTGGCAGAAGTCGATCATCTAAATTGACATGCCATCTGACTCGAATATTCCCTCACTGAAGAGGAAGGCAGTGGCGGTTCTCACAATAGTAGTATCAGTGCCAGTGTCCCAATTGTTCCCCATGCTGCCCTAGTTAAGGCTAGCACCCACTCACGCACCCTCAGGGAAGGCTCAAGGATTGTCTCCCCACTTTTGAGGTTTGGTCTAGCTCTTTCTGCCTACCAGGACCCAAAGAAGAAACAGAATTGCATGATAAGCGGTACCTTGCATTGCTAGAGAGGGAGAGGAAGCTTCTCATCATTGTGAGGATGCCCATGATGGTTTCCCATTTGGTTACATCAAGTTCCATCTCTCTCTAGTCGGAGAGGATGTCGGAGGATTTACTTCAACTCCACCGGTTGTTCAGGCCGTCGGTGAGGTGGAGGTCACCGCCGACAATTTATGCCAAGTAGGTGGAGCCTATGAACGATCTGAGTCTAGGGCTTAGTTTGATTTGAGATCAGTCATTCCTTAAAGTGTGGGTAGGTAGCTTAGGCAGGAGAGGGCTATAGAAGCCCGTACATCAGTTCATGTCACTAGCCAAGAACACTGGAGGTATAAGATACTCATATTTTCTGATCGATGCTTCTACACCGATCATATCGATATCATCTACGGGGACTACACATCATAGGAGGTAGCTCCTATCAGAGAAAGTCGGTGGTGCCTCCACCACAATGCCTTCTCTCGTCATCTCCCCTGTCTCAGCATCTACTATTGAGCCAAGGCCATGAAGGTCTCATTGGGGGAGAAGAGGACCTGGTGATCCTATGGTGAGAGATCTCGTCCATCTACCCCTGTGGCAAACTCTCTCTTGACCTTTCTCCCTAGTAGTGGTGAAGAAGGAATGGAGACCTTAAAGTTTTGTAGTCATCCCATCACCACAACCACCGCAACAGGATATAGAGATGGTTGCAACAGTTGCCAAAGATAAGGGTGATAGTTCAGCCACACCTATGATGATAGATCCTCTTAGGAGTGCCACTCCATATAGTTCAGCCAAGAGCATATTTCTTCCAATGAGTATAGCCTTCGTGGGGTTAACTCTCTAGCAGTAGGGGAGGTCTGATGCCTCACAGTACATGATAGTGATCCCACCATCATTATAGATCAGTGCGCCTGTTTCATTCTCTAGATGATAGTAGCCAATTATCTCATGGAAGAAGAAGATCTTAGGATATATGGTCGATGAGAGAAAGTCTTTGATCCCAATGAAGTCAATATTTGAAGATTCCTTATAAAATAAGGTTGAGGTTGAAATAAAACAAAATAATGAATAGATAAAGATGAAGAAAGGACTTAGCAGTAAAATCTTAGCACAAAAGGTCCATCCTACTAAAACTAGTGAGACTAGTGCATGTCTTGGATCTCAAGACTTTCCTAGTAGAGCAAGAGCATGAGCATGTACAAAGGTAGTGGATATTACCATATAAAATAAAAACATGGTTAGGGTGAAAAGCTCAAGAGGAGGATCATCAATTCAAAGGGTAGACCCACGGAGGAATTGATGCCATCCAATATAAGGGTTTTGCCTCCTTCTTTCAATTCAATGTGGGAACTGAGGCAACATTACACTTGAGCTTATTGCAATGGTGCGGTGCTTTACTCTTTTGTCTCTTTATCAATAGCTTAGTAGACATAGCCTTTGATTGGTACATTAAACTTCCCAGTAGTTCAGTGAAGACTTTTGTTGAGTTGGAGAAACTCTTCATCAAGAGGTTTGCTGGAGCTCAGCAAAGGGTGACTGTATGTGATCTCGTTATGGCTCAACAAAACCCCGGTGATTCCCTCACTATTTACATTCTCAGATGGCATAATTTGAGCATGAAATGAGAACCATAGCTGTCTAAATAACACGCCATTAAGATTCCGCTTAAGAATGTTCATGACCCATTCGCCTTCATGCTCAAAGGTTTCACCATCAAAACTTTTGAGAAATTAATCAACAAGGCAGCTAACACAAGGCCAAACATACCTTTTCAGACCAATCAACAAAGCAAGTCACAAAAGCTTTTGAAGAAGCTGGGAGTGATAGCAACAAGGAAAGCAGGCCAGTGCAATTTGAGACTCATGCTCCACACCTCACTTCCACCTCCTCACCACCAAGCAACCCTTCCAGCCTCACAGACTTCATGGCCTGTGTATCCTCCTCATTATCATCAACAATACACATGTAGTGGTTATGGTCCACCTACTTTTGGATAAACTTATCCTTATTCATTTAAGAGGGAGGTAATGAGGAAGATCTTTAAGAATCTCTTAAAGAAGCATTTTCAACTACAACCTAGGGCAGAGGAAGTGGGAAAAGCAACGATCTAACTTTTCCCTACCACATCTAGGTCATATTTTGGAAGATTGCTTCACATTTAAACTAATTTGAACATAGCTTCAAGACATGTGTTGACCTCATTTTTAGGATGAGCTCAACCTCCATCTTAGACATAGAATCCTCTTAGACTTTGATCTTAAGACACATCTAATGATAGGTGGACTCTCTCCTAAGACTTAGAAGAGTTAGCCATAGGAATAGGTATGCATTGGGGTACAAATTTTCACCTATAACTTGAACCAAATTCTCTCTTTCTTCTTTCAAGTCAAACTCCAAATCATATCAACATAAAACCTAAATCAATTCCAGCTTAATTGATTCTCTTCAAACACAATAATTAAATGATTGAAATTTATCAATTCCAAATGATTAAAGCTTATGATTGAAAATCCAAGTCAAAAAACTTTCCTAAGTCCTATCTCCCACTTAAGAGTTGTAAATCTAATTCAAATCAACTCAAACTCATGAAATTTTCTCACAACCAATTTATATTCTCATTTTATTCACATATATAAATGAAATATAAACTCAAATCAATCAAACCCAAAATTCAAATCCAAATAAAAAAATCTTTCCAAAGTCACTTTGATTCCCTCTTAAGGTCTTAGCCTAAATCAAATTCAAATCACTTCAAATCCTTGAAAGTTTCTCTAACTCATTTATATTTTCATTTATATTCACATATATAAATGATAAATAAATTCAAATCAATCAAACTAAACCCAAAGTCAAATCCAAAATACATGGTCAAATTCCAAATATTTTCAGTCCTTTGATTCCTCTTAAGGGCGTGTTCAAATTCAAATCACTTCAAATCCTTAAAATTTTCTAATAAATATTTTTTATCTCCATTTATATTCACATATATAAATGAAATATAAATTCAAACAACCAAAATCAACTCCAAAAATCAAACTCAAATTCAATCAAAATTCAACCTAAGCCTTTCAAGTCAAATTCTTGAGCTTAGAAAATCACTTCAAATCAAGCAAACTCTTGATTTTCTTCAGATTCAATCAATTTCATGAATCCAAATATAAATACAAAATTTAATCATCTATCCAAAACTCAATTCAAAAAATCAAACCCAAGTCAAACTCATATTAGCCTTTGAATTTGAAATTGTCAAATGAACCAAAACCCTTATTTAAACCACTTGCAAATGGTTACATTTCAATCATAAGTCCATATGTAAGTTCAATCAAACTCAAATCAAGCTTTGACCAAGCCATTTGACCCACTTAGGCTCACTTGACCTAAAGTGACCAAAAGTACTCCTTATGAGCCAAATTCTAACTAGCCAAATTGGATTGAACTAAGCCCACCTAAGCCTCATCATGATCAACAATCATCATAAGATGATCAATCACTCAAATTAGGTCAAACCAAGTCAAACTTAAGGGTTGACCAAGTCAACATTAAGCCAAAATGAAATCCAACATAGCCAAAATCACCATAAGCCAAATTGATTGAAACCATTGATACTCATTCATGATCAATATTTGAACTTGGCCAAGTCAACATTTGAGCATAACCTAGACCAATTGGCCACTTGACCCAAGTTGACCTAACTTGACCTAAAAGTCAAAATTGTCAAAACTTGATCTAAGCCAAATTGATTGAAACTAATGGGTCAAGTTCATTTCAAATCACTTGAACTTGACCAAAGCCTTTGACCAACTAGACTAACCTTTTATGAACTTGACTTAAAGGTCAAATTGAGCTAAACTCAAATATAAACCAAATTGATTAGAAATAAAGATACCAACCATTTTATATGACCAATAAACCTAAACCAACTGACCTAGCAAAATAGGTCAAATGGGTCAAATTGGTCAACTTGATCCATTTGGCGTAAATGAACTCAATTGAACCAAATTCAAACATAAATAAATTGAATCAAACCAAAGCTACCAAAAAATTTCAAATGGTCACTTGGACTTGACCCAACCCTTGGTTTGACCCAATTTGAGCAATCGGTCGACTTGACCCAAGTTGTCCCATTTGACCTAAATAAGCCAACATGAGTCAAATCACATTAAACCAATTCCAAATTCAATGAAACTTGGCTGAACCCATTTTTCAAATGTACCAAACATATTCAAATTGAAATCCATGCTAAATGACCATTTTACCCCTAGGCCATAGGCTAAAGTTTGGCCAAATCCACTTGGAATTTGGTCAAATCCTCTTCATGATCACTTGACACTCTCTTAGTGAACCAAGTGGACACTTGTTGCTGCTATCCCAATGAGTTTGGGTCAGCCCAACCTAGCCTATGGTCAAAATTAACCTCCTCACTTGAAATTAAACACATAGAATCCTCCCTCCACCTTGTTTGAGCATATGGCCACCTCACTCACTCCTCCTCTGGACAAAAATGAATGCCATGCCACTCTAAATAGCTCAAACAACCCATTAAATAGGGTCAATTGGATCAAAATGTCAAGCTCCTTCATGACCGTCTGATCCTTCAAGGGGGAGATATACTCCCCCTAATTCCATCAAAGCTTCATAGTCATACTCAATTGAGCTAAAGGAAGCCAGAGGAGCCATTGCTAAGTGATCCCAAGCTTTCTAGAGTGATTTCAACTTCTCCATTTTTGGATTTTCTCAAACTAAAAATAGGGGAGTTCCATTGAAATTCAAACATACTCCACACTCAATACCAAGCTAATTCCTTTGCAAGCTTCATGAGCTGATCAAACTCACCCAAGCCTTCACAGCTCAAAGGTAAGGGAGGGCTACTCTTGATCAAGACTGAGCCTACTTGAAGGGGAGTTTGTCCTCTAGAATAATCCATCCAATCTCAAGACCTCAACTCTCAACAAAGCTTTGTCTCCACTAGAATGCTTCTAGGAATCAGCCGGTGATCACCTCGCATAAGCATTGAACCAAGCTCAATCTATCCATGGCTTGGTCCTTGTGAAGTGAAGTTTTATCTCATGTAAATCTAGCCGTTGGATGTATCCCCCTTTACCCTTAGATGATGTGCATTGAGTTTGGATCCAATCTGAGCTCAATCTAGATCATATATTCTCCTAGAAGATGGACATCATCCATTTCTCACAGTGAAGAATAGAGAAGGATCATGGGCCATCCATCCGTTTATTTTGGATGGACGGCCATGATCAAAGAAACATAGATCCAGTTATCCATTTAGAACTATCTAACCTCCAATCTTGATCGGATGGGTGAAAGAAAGTATAGACATGCGTGTGGTGTTATGATGTGACAACTTAAATATCAAATCTCATCATGCATTGAGCATGCCACATGGTCCACATGCAAGATTAAACATTTAATTGGGCTATTAAATCACCTAATTAACCATGAGAACTTAAATTCATATCTGCATAGTTAAATCATATAATATAAAAAAAATATATATATATATATATATATATATATATATATATGAAATAAATTGCATTGGATAGATAATTGAACATAGAATATTCTAAAAATGATTTCAATGGATTTTGAATAGTTCTTTTCTTTGGATTTAGGTTTTATTAGGAAAGTTATTTTTTCAATTACCCTCTAATTACTCCACTGATTAATCCCAAACTTCTTGTGCATAATTAGTGGGATGACTCCTGTCTCTCCTAATTTTTTTGAGATTTATTGGTGGTTTAATTAAAGGACTTGCATGTTCATTCCTTAATCACTCTCTTAATATAATTAAGCTTAATTATGGGTATAATTAATGGTCTAACCCTCTGATTGAGTCAATTAAGTTTTGCTTAAGTAAATATGAGGTTTAGGGAATAATTTTGGGATACTTTCCTTAAGATATTCCTTAAACCCCCTTTCTTCTTTAATCCAACCTTAATTAAGGGTTAATTCACTAATTACCCCCTTAATTAATTTTATAAAATTCTAAAACCTTCCAGAACTTAACCAATCCATCTTGGGTAGATGCTTAAGTGTTCAATAACCTAAGTATATTAATGAAATCAAAATCCCATTCATATGTGTGAGAGGGGTGTGGTGAAAAATTCCTACAAGGGAGGTCGCCTTTCAAATCTATGGGGAGAAATGAAAGAGGATACCTTATAAAAATTCGTCTTGTTAAGACGCCATGCAGATCCACAGATGTACTTATTTAGGTGATCAGGTACATCATCAAGGTATAGTATACTATCTCTAAAGATAGAAATCACTACCCTTTAATGGAACCAATCACCTCAATAAGGACTCACAAGGATGATGGGTCTGCATATGTGCTAGAGATTCTTCCCCTACTTTACATGGAAAAATAAAGTAGAGTTTATTTTAAATTAGATTTATTAAGTTCCCTATAGGGATAAGCCCCCATAATTAATTACATCCTAAGGGACAGGATCCCTTAGAAAAACTCTCGATTAAGGTAAATGATCATTGTCTTTGAAGATTTCAATAGGAAGGACTATCAATCGATTGATTTATTTTTTTGATCAATGGATTGATCAAAGAGTTATTATCAAATAAAAATGAAATAAGTAGGAGATGCTGATGCTAGAAACCTAGCAAAACATCTGTATCCTATAATTTACATTTTTTGAAATTGATTTAGTTTGTTTGAGTTACATTTTTTTGAAATTTAGGACTTATGATTCTTAACACAAGATTAAAAAAAGTGCCTAAGAGGTGAGAATTATGCTTATGTCCCCAAAGGGAGAAAATCGACCTAAATCTAGGGAGCTTCATGTAGGAAGCACAACCTAAATCTAAGGAAAAATGGGAAATTGGTTTGCCTCACAAGAGAGGACAAATCACCCAAACTTGGACTTACAACCACAGGGTGTGGCCAACTAACTCTTCCTACGATTTGAAATACATGTAGGCAAGTCTTTATGCTTTATGCAAGACAGTTGGGCTATTTTTATTTAGAAAGAGTTTAAGTCCTTAAACTCACTCCCAAAAGAGACTAAATCATGTAAAGGGCATGCTTCAAATGACATAAATCTAATGCATTTCAAATTTCATTTTTATTTTCATTTTGGACAATCATTTTGACTTAAGCTAATAGGATTTTTATGACCAATGCATGAGAAATCAGATTATTGGCTAAAATCAGCGAGAAGGTAGGAGGTGAGTTTCCACCACGACCCTCAAAGGTCTAGCCGGGTTCTTTGGCAAAGGTGGAAGCACTCCAATCAAGAGTGAAATAAGATGCATTTTGCATGATATTGTAAAAAAATGCTCATCCAGCTAAGGGGTTGCTAATTTTTTTATCTTGATTTTAATCCTAAGCTTTATGTGAGGTTATGAGTTATTTAATTTAAATTTGAATTATTAAGTTGAGCAAAATATTTATTTTTTCCTAAATAGGCTAATCCTCATCCAGGCCATACATAAAGCAAGGAAGAAACTAGGAAAAGCATGCCACTTAATGCAAAAGCTAAACAAATCATCAAATAATTTATAAAGCTAACTGCAAAAAGAGTAAATGGTCATTTATGGCTGAGCACCGTCGGACAAACCCAAAAAATATCAAATGTGGGAAGCCGAGCTCAACCCTTATACAACTCGGATTATAAATGAATTAAATTACAATTAAGCAAAGGAATTCATTATTATTGGGGTCTTCAAGCTTTATTCTTCTTTCTTCTTTCTTCTTCTTCTTTCTTTCCTTTTCTTTCTTCTTTCTTCTTTGGTTCTTTTCTTTGGATGGTTGAATGGTGGATGATCCAAGGCTTCAGATGGTACATAAGATGAGCTCTTATGACCAGTGTTCATCCTAATCACCATAACAAATCATTCCAAAATCCTACTTATACAAATTTTTACATGAAAAGGAAAAGTAGATATTTAACTAACACCTGCAAAACAAAGGTTAGTTAATTCACACCACAAAAATCTCAAGAATGTATATTAGACTTATCACCCCACACATGGGTGACTAAGTCCACTTGACCTATGGATCATGCTTAGGGGTATAAGCAACTGCAAGAAAGAAGTATTTATATTTTTATTTATGATAGTGCCCCTTAAGCACAATCCCCTATAGAAAAGAATAGTTAGACTAAGGCCGTCCTACCATTCATTCTACGAGTATACACCCTACCATTTAGTCTAAAACATATATCACAAAACAAAACAAAGCATCAAACCATGCACCGACCTAACTTAAAGCTAGAAGTAGTGACTTAGGCTAATTTGTGTGCTTCGAAGGCTTGTGTGGTATGCTTAGCTTAAAATTTTGGGTTTAAATTTTCTAAGTGTGAAGAACATGTTCAACTTAGAGGAGGGTTTCATCTAAGTTTTTAGTGTTTATTTTATTTCATGTTTTAATTTGGTTTAAGTGAAAATACAATTAATTACTAAGTTATGAGAGAGGAAGAGAGAGAACTTCTCTTTCCTTCCCTAATCCTTAAGTAATTTTTTAAAGTAGGTTCATGTTTTAATTTCATTTAGGTGAATGTTTTGATTAAATCTTTTAATTAATCCTAAGTTTAGATCAACTCTAAATAAACCTATCCAAAAAGAAAGGCATTTTAAGATTAAAAAAATGAATCAAAATTCACATAACACACATTGCTTCAATTCTTTCCCAACATATATAACATGCATATGGATGGACCCTAAGCATATCTATACATGCAAATGAGAGTAGTTAACACATTTTATAATGCATTTTATGTAATCCATTCAAGAAAATTTAGAAGTTGAGCATGCATGATTTTTCTTAAGTAGAAAAGGTTTTCCTTATCCAAAATTTCACATACATACATAAAAGTAAGAAAGGCATAAGTAAGACATCACCATTATTAATCGGAGGTGAAAGGTACAAGACCTACGTAGGGCTACTTAAAGCCTCACAACCTCAGGGTTGTCTAGACGAATATACCACTTTCCTTAAGTACAAACATGCATATAAAAGAAATGAAATAGAAAAGGAAAATGCAAAAATTGTTTAATGAATTTGTTTTTGTTTATGCAATTTATTCATGCAAGTGTATGCAATCCTTCTTAGATGATAGCATAGGGATGAATAGGGTATACATTAAGTAAGTGTTGGGTTTACATCTTACCAACTCCTATTAAAAACAATGCTAACATAAGAAGGAAAGAAAAGGCCACACTAAATATGACTTTATAATCTATCACATGCAAGCTTATAATTAAAGTATAAGTAGCACACTTTTATATTTGGTATTTCATTTATGTATTTTGAAAATAGTTTGGATTTAGTAGTGATAATAGCCACTCATATTTTACTTTAGCCAACATATGCACATTTGACATTAAGTAAACAATTTTCATTTTTAAATTTGAAACATGAAATTATGAATGCATGAATTACATGGCATACAACTTAACATGCTGGGAAAGATCCAAAGTAATGAAAGCATGTAAAAAAACTCATTTTACTTAAATCCTAAAGACATTCTTAAGGAATAAGAAAATTTAGAATAAATCAAAGTGAATTTCAAAATGATTTTTGTTTAGTTTGAAGTTTGATTTGGTTTTGAAAAGGTGAGATGGGTTTACTGTTCCTAACCCATTCCCACATGTGTTATGTATTTTTATTTAATTTATAATTCATTAGATCCATTTTTATGCATTGATTAGGTTATGGTATGAATTAAGTAGCTTAATTAACCCTAACTTACACCACCTTAGAAAAATTAATTAAGTAATTATGAGCCAATGAGATGAAATAAAACCCATAGGGTATTTAAATTTGCAATGCACCTAATAATGAAAAAGCCTAATGCAATTTGGCTCACAATTAAAGTTAATTAAGCTAAGGGTTTAGCTTAAGTACTTTTAAACACCCTTTCATACTTATGAATGTGGTTTTAATTTCCTTAATTAGACTTAGGCTATTAAAAACCTAAGCATATACCCAAGGTAGATTAATTAAATTTTGGAACTTTTAGAATTTTGAAAATTTTAAATGATTAATGAGTTAAATCATTTATTAAGAGGGATTAAGGAGAGAAAAGGGGGTTTAGGGAATAGCTATGGGAAATGCCCCAAAATTATTCCATAAAACCCCTACTCACTAGATCTGACCTTAATCAAACTTAATCATAGGGTAAATCCACTAATCACATCTTAATTACTCTTTAATTAGATGAAAGGGGTAATTAGGGAATGAGCTAGTGATTTTCCCAATTAAGCCCTCAATAAATCTTAAGAAAATTAGGGGAGGCAGAGGTCATCCATTAAAATGAACCCTAGAAATTTGAGATTAATTAATGACCTAATTAAAGAATAATTATCAAATTAAAATTCCAAAAGAAACCCAAATTTAGAGAAAAGGGTCATTCAAAATACTTTAAAATCATTTATATAATGTTCTAGATGAAATTATCTTTCCATATCTTTTTTTCTTTTATTTTTCTAATTTTTCTATGAAGAGTTGTAAATTTTAGAAGATCTAGAAATTAATTAGGAATTAATTAAGTTAATAACTAATCCCTGATTAATCTCAGCTCACGACAAGACATGTGGTAGTGGCGGTCAGTGCGCTTTACACGCATCGCATCGTGAGCCACCCACTTAAATGTCACTTTGAGAAGGCAGCTGGTGGTGCACGTGCTAATATCCTTGGTCGTTCGTTCAAAGATCGGACAACTAAGGATTCACCCACAGTTTAAAATAAATAAAGGATTTCTAAAACATGCCAAATAATCTCTATCGTCCATATAAAACTCACGGATGGATGGCTAAGATGAGCCAAGTTCTTCCTTGAGGATTAATGGAGACCATCCATGATCTAAGGGGAGATTCGAGCCCGATATAGCATGGAATCATACAAGACTCAACCCACACCATCTAAGCATCATTACCAACCTATCCAAAGGTTGATTTCTTATGCATTGAAAATTCCTTTCACAAAGAACTAACACCTATCAAGCTAAGTGGGCAAAAAATTACATACCTCGTCGGAGGTGATCATCGACACTCAAGCTCGATGAGGTAGCTTCGTCTAGTGGAGACGAAGCCCTGTTGAAAGTTTCAAGCCTTGGGGTTGAGTGGATCTTCCTATGGACCAACACCACTTGATCTCCCTTGTGACTTTGATCCAATTGAGGCTCTCCTTGCTGTGGGAACTCAAATGGATGCTTGGGCAAGTTCAAATTGGTCCTTAGAAGGAGTTTGTCTAAGGAATTTGGATGGGATCAAGTGTAGTGGAAGTTGGCTAATCACTCCACCTCCACTATTTTTGCACAGTGCAAAACCAAGAAGGAAGAATTCTAATCCCCTCTCAAGACCTTGGGAAAGCTCTCTGATGATTGAAAAAGGTTCCTAGGCCTCAATCGAGTGTGAGGGAAGTGAATTTTCATTGAATTAGGGGGAATATATCTCCCCCTATGGCAATTAGATGATCGAGCATAAGCTTGCCATTTTGATCTAATTGACCAGATTAGAGAGGTTGTTTAGGTTTTTTGAGTGTGCGCATGGCCGGTTTGATCCCTTGAGTGGAATGCCAACTTCCCATGTGCTGAAATTGAGCTAAGAGGGAATTTGAAAACTCAATTTCAAGCCATGTGGTCGGGTTTGGTCCATGGGTCAAATGGGCTGACCCAAACACATTTGGTTGGTGCACCACTCATCACTAAGTCCCTTCAGCTTTTAGGAAAGCCTCAAGTGATTGTGATGAGGGTATGACCAAAATACCCATGGACTAGGTCAAAATTTGTTCTATGGCCTTGGGGTAAAATGGTTATTTTGTTATTTTTTCACTTTGGATATGTTTGGCATGTTGAGAAAATATGTTTGGCCAAGTTTGATTAGATTTGGAATCCATTTGATAGGGTTTGGCTCATGTTGACCCATTTAGGTCAAAATGAGTCAACTTGGGTCAAGTTGACCAATTGGTCAAATGGGTCAAACTAAGGGTTGGGTCAAGTTCATATGACCATTTGAAATATTTTGGTGGCTTTGGTTTGGTTCAATTTGGTATAGATTTGATTTTGGCTCATATGACTTCATTTAGGTCAAATGGGTCAAGTTGACCTATTTGACCCATTTGACCTATTTAGGTTAGGTCAAGGGTAGGTTTAGGTTTGTTTAGTCATATGGAGTGGATTGGTATCTTTATTTCGAATCAATTTGGGTTAAGTTCAATTTTGACTCAACATTACCCCTTTAGGTCATGTTGGGTCTAAGGTCAATTGGGATAGGTTGGGTCTAGTTGGCCAATTGAGGCTTTGATCAAGTTCCACAAGTGATTTGGATGGACTTGACCCATTGGTTTCAATCAATTTGGCTTAGATCAAGTTTTGACATATTTTAGCCCTTTAGGTCAAAATGGGTCAACTTGGGTCAAGTGGGCCAATTGGGTTAGGTTAGCTCAAAGGTTGACTTGGTCAAGTTCAAACATGGGTCATGAATGAACTTAGATCAATGGTTTCAATCAATTTGGCCCATAGTGGATTTTGGCTATGTTGGGTTTCATTTTACTTTAAGTGTTGACTTGGTCAACCCTTAGGTTTGACTTGGTTTGACCCAATTCAAATGGCTTGGTCAAAGCTTGATTTGAAGTTGGTTGATCTTGTAAATGGACTTATGATTGAAGTATAAATCCATTTACAAGTGGTTTAAAGTCAAATGGATTTTGATCCATTTGAAAATTTCATATTCAAAGGAAGAATATGAAAGGGTTTTGGGTACAATTTTTTATTTGGGTTTTGATTGTTTGATTGAGGTTTGGATATATATATGAGCTAATGATTGTAGGTTTGATTGAACCATGAGCAAAAATCAAGGATTTGGCTTGATTTGAAATGATTTTGGCTAAGTTCAAGATTTTGGCTTGAAAGGCTTAGATTTGATTTTGAGTTGATTTGAGTTTGATTTTTGGAGTTGGTTTTGATTGTTTGAATTTATATTTCATTTATATATGTGAATATAAATGAGAATATAATTTGATCATGAGAAACTTCAAGGATTTGAAAGAGTTTAATCATGATTTAAGTTAAATCCATTAAAGGGAATTTAAAGGATTTAAAGCAATTTTTTAATTTGAAATTTTTTTATTTGGATTTGATTGATTTATATTTATATTTCATTTATATATGAGAATATAAATGAGAATACAAATAATTTTTGAGAAAATCTGATGAGTTTGAAGTGGTTTGATCAAAGTTTAGGTTAAATCCATTAATGGAAAATTAAGGAATTTAAGGGAATTTCAAGGATTTTAAATTTGGAATTTAATTTTTGCCTTAGATTTGATTGATTTATTATTATATTTCATTTATATATGAGAATATAAATGAGAATATAGATAAGTTTTGAGAAAATCCCATGAATTTGAATAGGGTTGATCAAGGTTTAAGATTGATTCTGGCTAAGTCCTTTAATGGAAAATTAAAGGGACTTAAGAAAATTTTGATGAATTGATTTGGAATTTTAAATTTGATTTGATGGGTTTGAATTTATATTTCATTTATATATGAGAATATAAATGAGAATATAATATTATGAGAAAATCTCAAAGCTTTGAATAGGTTTGAATCGTGATTTTTGTTAAGTCCTTAAGAAAGGGTTAAGGACTTAGACAAAATTTGGACTTAAAAATTTTTGGTGGATTTTGGTTATGGGTTTCAATCATGGGGTTCAATCATGGAATTGAATTGAGTTTGGAAAAAATCTAATATAATTGATTTGGAGTTTTACTTCAAAGATGGAAAGTGAGGAAAGGTTTAAGCTAAAGGGTAGGAAATTTTCCTGACACCCTTAAGGCATGACCTATTCATATGGCTATCTCTTCTAAGTCTTCTAAGGCTGAGAGTGTCCACCTAATCACTAGATGTGTCTTAAGACTAAGGAACTCTTAAAGTCTAAGAAGTCCTATGTAAGATGGAGTGTTGAGAGCTCATTCTAAAAATGAGGTCAACAAGGCAATAGGTGTGTGTGTGACAAGAACACAGCGTATGTGTTGACCGAAATGATCAAAAACATTGAAAGATCAAAAGCACTAATAGAAACTATCTATCCCTGACCCAAGGAAAAGAAAAAAATCCAGAGCTTAGTGCAATGTGGCTCTACTTATGTCCAAGATATAAGAGAGAGGGAGGAATCCACTAAGGGATAGAATGTGAACCTTCCACTAGGGAAGCAGGTTCAAGTCATCTATAAGGAGATGAAAAGTTTGATTTGATTTGAATCTCACTAAGAAGAATAAGATTTGATTTGAGTTCCGCTACGGAAGAGGGTTGAATTTGTTTTAATTTTGTTAAGTTTGAAATTTTTTTTAGATGAACCCTGTTGGTTTGCAATGGGTTGTACTGAATAGGAGCCATGGAGGCCAAGACTAACTCAGATTCACCAATCCAAAAGGGGTAGTCTACTAAACGTGTAGTAAGACTAGCCAACCAAAGGGATGCCTTTCAGTATGCAGCAGTTGTAGTAGGAAGAAAGCTCAGGGACTCACATCCTCCAAAATAGAGACTAGTTGTTGGGGTAATCTATTGGCAAGGCAACAGATTGAACCTAACCTAGTGTTGACTATTGAGTGAATGCCACTAGAGGACTTAGATAAACTCAAAGATGGTCAAGATAGATTTCATTTTTAGATTGTTTGTTTATTTTAATTATGAATTCTGTTGGTTTAGATTAAACTGTACTGAGTAGTGGCCATGGAGGCCTAGACCTAACTTAGATTTACCAATCCAAAGGGGCAGTCTAATAAGCACACATAGTAGGACTAGCCAACCAAAGGGATGTCTTTGGTACAATGGTCAAGTCTTAGAAGAAAATGTAGTAGACTTACATCCTCAAGGTAGAGACCAGGTGCTGATTTTGGTAAAACATTGAACCCAACATGGCCTATTGAGTGAATGCCACTAGGGGACTTAGATCAGCTCAAAATAGCCAAGATTATTATTCTATTGGTTTATGATGGATCATGAAGGAGCTTATAGAAGCTAGATCTATCTCATTTACTAAACCAAGGGAGTAGCTTCCTGTCGATGGGAGAACTATCCAACCAAAGGAGTGCCTTTTGTTGATCAATGAAAATTGAAGGAAGAAAGCTGGGACTCACATCTTCCACTAGAAAAGACCAGGGTGATTGGTTGCTTTGGGCAACAAATGAACGACTTAGGCGCGTCGGTTTTGCGACAATCATGCTAGAAAGAATGCATCATTTGTCTTACATCTTCAAAGAAAATGACTATTTGGGGTAACCTCTATTGGAAAAATAGATTGAACCCGACTAAGGGTGACTAGGAGTGAAATCGGATTTATCTCAACTCAGTAGTGCAATTCTTATAGGGAGTTCTGTTGACACTGCCCTAAAGATAGGATGTCTGCTTGGGAGAAGGGGGCCTTTGGGGGCTTGAATTCCTGATCCACAAGTGAATTAATTTTTGTTTATTTAATTATGGACCCTGTTAGTTTGTGAGGGATCAAAGTGAGAAGGAGCTTATATCAGCCTAGCCCTATCTCAAATTTATTGAACCAAGGGAGAATCTGCTCATCCATTGAACAAATTCTCCAACCATAGGGGTAGCTACTAGGAAAGGGGGACTTTCCAATCCAAAAGTAACCTAGGTAATGTCTAAATGGGTCACAAAGGACTTGATCCAAATAGAATGCCCACATGGGATGGGGCCAATAAGGGCTTAATCCAACACCCTGGAGAAGATGATATGGCTAGTCATAAATTCAATAGGTATTCAGTGTCCAACTCAAGGAGAAAGTACGGGGACTCGTATCTTCCAAGAGTGGGGTACTCACCGTGTGAGTCACTGTCACCATAGAAAATATCAACCAACCTAAGGTGTCGATTTGCAATAATCTAGAAGAAGCTGGGGACTCACATCCTCTATAAAGCGATTCTGGGATAGTCTATCTTGACTCGATGTATCCAATTTAGGGCTGAGTGAATGCCACTGGGGGACTTAAATTGACTCAAAAGTAGTCAAGAGAAAAGAGCCCTGGGACTTATCTAAGCCTCAAATATACTTAACCTAGTTAGAGCATGATGGCTAGTTCAAGAAGAAAGCATGGGGACTCACATCTTCTTAAATGAAGTCAACATGAGGTAGCTTACTAGGCAGGCGTGAAGCATACTAACAAGTGCTATTTGGTTTGCAATGATCAAGTTAGGAAGAAAGCTTGAGGACTCACATCCTCTTGACCATTGGGGTGACATACTAGCGAGGTACCATGTAGACCCGACCTAGAGTAGCTAATGAGTGAGTGCCAGGGGCTTGCTCCCACATCAAAATAGCTCGAGATAAAAGATTTGTGTTTGTGTTTGTGCATGTGTTAAAAGGAATAGGATGCCTCAGGGGACTCTTACACCTACCTTAAAATACTGAGGAATTTGAAATGATGCCACAGATGGCAACAAGGATTCCCACTAAGAAAGGATGTCACTTGGGTTCTCTCACACCTAACTTAATTATGCTAATCGAAATAGGATGCATCTCGGGTTCTCTTGCACCTATTCTAAAAGTAATGGGAGATTGTGTATTTGTTGTGGAAGAGGGATAGGATGCCACTAGGGGACTTTTACACCTACCCTAAACACATCACGACGGATTCACAAGACAAGCAAACAATACTTCGAAGAGAAGATTTAATGAATGGAATCATATTTTTGTTCTTTTTATTAATGATTATTTTCAAACAATTTTTATTTCATGGATAGTATTTCTTTAGATCGAGCCCATTAATTGGAAGCATCGAGTGTTCCCCTTTACAATCAATAAGCTGATAGGATCCTCCTTAGTAGGCCTTCTCTATGACATAGGGGCCTTCCCAAGTAGGTTCAAACTTGCCTCCCATCTTTTAATGGGCAACAATTGGTCTCCTTAGGACTAACAAGTTCTCCTACTCGAAAGACCTAGGGACCGACTTGTTGTGAGCTTGAATCATTTTGGTCTTGTACAACTTGAGGTTTTTGGCATGGGTGAGTTTCTTTCAAACCTTTGAGCTCTTCTACAACTTGGAATTACGCTTTAGTGATCTTGTTACCCAATGTTATCCTTAGTGAAGGAGTTGAACTTCTAAGGAAAGAACGGCTTCAGACTCATACACTAAGAAAAATGGGGTAGACTGAGTTGGAGTTTGATATGTGGTGCAGTAAACCACAAGGCTTCAACCAACTGCTCATTCCACTGTTGTTTGTTATCATCAAGAGTCTTCTTCAATATTTGTATGAGAGTTTTGTTGAATGCTTTTGCTAAGCCATTAGCTCTAGGATAGTAGATGGTGGAGTATCTCTAATGTATACCATGTCTTCTAGTGAAGCTGTTGATCTTTGTACTTTTGAATACAGTACCATTATCGGATATAATTCTTCGAGGCACCCCGAACTTATATATGATATAGTTCTTGAAAAACTGAAGCACATGTTGAGTTGTGACATCTATGAGTGGGACGGCTTCCGCCTACTTAGAAATGTAGTCAATGGCAGTTAAGATGAATTGATGCTCCTTAGAAGAAGGAGGATCGATCGGACCTATAATGTCGGTACCCCAACACTCAAATGGCCATGAGGCCAATGTAGGGTGTAGAATGTTGGATGGTTGGTGGAGGACCACACCATGTACCTGACACTGATGGCATCTCCTAGCTACATCCATGCAATTTGTGATCATCAAAGGCTAATAATATCTAAGTCTTTTTATCTTCGACTTCATCTTCGGACTGGAATGATGTGCTACACATAGACCTGAGTGTACCTCAATTATAATTCCATGGGCTTCATGTTTGTCTAAACAACATAACCAGAATTGGTCAAAGGACCGGCAGTATAAGGTGCCATCAACATGAGCATAGGAGAGAGCTATCTGTTTCACCTGATGGGCTTGTGATTTCTCTTGAGGTAGTTTTCCAGTGTTCAAGTAATCTATGAATGGTTGCCTCCAATCTAGCTCCTCATCCTTTTTGGCAATGATAACCTCCCCTTCAAGAGAAAGTCTCTCGATGAGTTTAGAATCAATAAGGGATAAGACTTGTCTATTTTGGACCCTTACTGAAATGGACTCATCTTCCAGACATGCCAATTCTCTAGCAAGTTTAGCCAAGGCATCTGCGATTGCTTTCTCTACTCGAGGAATTTTATAGATAGTGACTTCAAGAGTTTGGGCCAACAGCTTCATGGTATACTCATAGTAATGATGAAGCTTGGGTTTGAGAACTGTAGGACCCAATCGGTTGATGACCAACGAGAATCCCAAAGATGTTGATGCTCTTGACATCGATAGTGATGGCTAACTCCAAACTAGAAATCAAAGCCTCATACTTCTTCATTGTTGGTGGGGTTGGAAAGATAGTATGAGAATCTCATCACATCACAGTTTAGAGTTAGAAGAACTATTCCTACCTGTGCCTTTCCTGGGAGAATAGATCATGGTGCTTCACCTTTAAGAAAATAAGCAACACCATCAAAATACTTCTCCCATCGATGGTTGCGAGCCTCCTCTAAGTTCATGATTTGTTCATTAGGGAGATCATCACTAAGTGGAGAATCAGCAAGAAGTGGGTGTGCTACTAAGAAATCCACTAGTGTCTGACCTTTTACCGCACAGAGGGGTACAAATGTGATATGAAACTGCAGGAGTATCATGGAATAATGAGCTAAACACCTAGAAAGCATTGTTCATGTCATGAGGTACTGTAGTGGAATGGTTCAGGAGATCAAGTTCACCTTGTGATAAAGCATGTAGTGTCGTAGCTTTTGAGATGCAAAGATCAAAGCTAGGAAATGTTTCTCAATAAGTGGATAGTTTACTTCAGCAGGAATCAGATGACAGCTGAGGTAGTAGAGTGCACTTTTCTTCCCCTCATCATTGGCTTGGGCCAACAGAGTGCCGAGAGAGTCGTCCAATGCAGTAGTATAAAGGACCAGTGGCTTGCCCGAGATATGGGCTACTAGAACTGGCGGCTTCACTAAGTACACTTTGATGTCTTCGAATGCATGCTAGCACTTGTCATCCCACTTGAACTTAGTGTCCTTTTTGACAAGTGCTAAGAAGGGTTTGCATCTCCCTGATAGGTTTGAGATAAAGTGTCTTAGATATGCCAACCATCCTTGAAAGGATCTGAGTTGAGTTAAACTCTTAGGAGGTGGCATTTCTAAGATAGCTTTGATCTTTTCAGGATCTATTTCTATTCCCTGATGTTGACCAACAAATGCAAGGAATTTTCTTGAAACTACTCTGAATGCACACTTTAGGGGATTCATTTTTAGGTTATATTGTCTTAACCATTTGAAAACTACTCTCAAGTCAAAGAGGCAGGTCTTCCTCTTTTTTGACTACTAGGTCATCAAGCATAGCACTCAACGATGATGGATGAGTTCATTGAAGATCTAAGTCATGGCCCATTGGTATGTAGCACCCATTTTAAGGCCGAAAGGCATGACCCTATAATAGAAGATTATCGGGGTTTGAAAAGTGTTTCTTTCATCTTGAGACATCTTTGGTTTAGCCAGATGGTCCATCAATGAAAGAGAACACAATATGAGATGAGGCAATTTCCACCATTAATTCTGGTATAAGAAGAAGAAACTCATCCTTAGGACATGCCTTATTTAAGTCCCTAAAATTGACACAAATGTGAATTTGGCCATTCTTCTTCTTAATTGGGATGACACTAGCTAACGAGGTAGGATATTTTTCTTCCCTGATGAAACCACCATCGATCAGTTTCTTGACTTCAAAATGACCTATTGTTCAATCTCTAATGCATGAGTCTAGGAGCTTGCTTAATAGGGGTAATGTTAAGGTCTATTGCTAGCTTGTGGACTGCTACGTCAAGAGATAATTTGAGCATTTCTTCATAACTCCATGCGAAGTAGTCTTTAAACTCAATTAATAGCCTAACTAAGTCATTGGTTTCTTCTTCATTCAACAACAAACTGATATATGTTGGGTGAGAATTTTCTTCTATCTCGAGGTTGATTTCTTTAAGCTTGTCTATTATTGAATGAATTTCTTCTTCAAATTTTAGCGGTGCCTCTTTGACTTGGAGTTCATCTAGAACATCTAAGATTTCTAAGCACACATTCTCATAAAAGTTGGGGATGTGTGAGAAGAACCTATCAGATTCCAAATGGTTGGTAACAACTAGGCAATAATCTTCATCATCGACCCACCTTGAATCCTAGTCTACTCTTGATTGTATGCTTGAATTGTTCCATAGCTTTTCAAAATACTCTGACATGTGCTTAGACCATGTGTGAGGAACCAAACCTTTTCTGCAAGATTTTGAACACAAAGAGTAAAATTAAGCGTAATTCCATTAATTCTTTAAAATCTATCCCAAGTCCTACATCAAGCTGGACTTGAGGATGATGAACCTAAAAGAACCTCTTACGCTTCATGTCCTTTGGAAGACTTAGGGACTTCCTTAACTATCAAACCTTCAACTTTTGAGATGTAAGTGAGGTAAGAGCTAAGGTTCCCAACTCGTCCATAGTTTCACATAAACCAGATTTGAATACTTTACTTTGCTTGGAGGCCTGGTCTTCATCTCTATTTGAGTTAAAGGTCACCTCTAGTGGAACCCGCTATGATGGGTTGGCAGGTATACTAATCACATTAGACTCATCCTCTGAGCTAAATTCCAAGTCTATGTGAATAGTAGGGGTACTCCTATGAACTTGAACATGACCTCTATTAGCTGAAGGCCAACTAGGGGGTCTCCCACCTATAGAACTGCCTCTATTTCTACCTCTGCCTTTACCTTATGGAGGTTGAGCCATTCTACCCACATGTCTATATGATGGAATGAATTGTGAGTGGAATGTGATATGTTGATCTATTTCTTCTTCAATTCCTCTTTCTTGTTCACTTGGACTTTTCTTTTTCTTTTCATTTTCTTTTATCTTTTATTTTGCTTCATTTTCTCTTGCTTTTGCTTTTGCATTTGAATTTTGTCCAAGTTCACAAGAAATGGTGTTTTAAGGAAGATAGTAGGTTGCATCTTCGAAGATCTCAACCTCTCTAATTGAGAATGGCTTTTCAGCCCTGTTGACATGGTATTCAATCCCATCTTTTCTGAACTTGACTCACTAATGAAGGAAGGATGGAATGATCTTATTCTAATTTATCCAAGGCCTACCAAGTAAAGTAGTGAACAAAGTATTCAAATCAATGATGTAGAACTTGGCTTTAGTTTTCCAGTCACCGATCTCCAACGGTAACACTATAGAACCTAAAGCCCGCTCATCTTGATCATTGAATCCTCTCAACATCATCTTATCTCCTCAGAGTGTAGAGATGTCAATCCTTAAATAGGCAAGGGTCTTTAGACTCATAATGCTTATTGATGCACCTGAATCTATGAGAACCTTGGTGAGTCTGAACCTATCCATGTCGATTGTAATGTATAGGAGACAGTTGTGCTCCAAGTCCCCTAGTAGAAGGTCTTCATATGTGAATGTGATCCCTTGGGCTTCCTTTGCATAATGTGCTTCCTCACCTATAGCGATCAGCTGAGTTAAGCATGTCTCAGGATCAAGGAGGGCCTTGATTAGTGACTCCCTCATCTCTTTAGATAATACAAGGGCATCATATATGCTTAGCTTAGATGACAACTTTCTTAGATGATAAAAGACAATGTAGTCCTCCTTCGGCTAATTTTACACAAGCATATCCAAGGGTGGAGCATCATGTGGAAGGCTTATCGATCTTCAGTACCAATGACTTGCTTCCCACTATCTAGAGGTGTTGCCCTAGGAGGTAGAACCTTGCCACTACAGAGGTTGACTTCGATGATCTCTGGAGGTAATCTGGTGGCAAGTTTTACCCGCACTTCAGGCTCACCTATAGCTTCTCCTATGGGACTCTCATAATGAGATGATTCCAAGTCTATCTCAAGAGGTGAACCCGTAGTATTCAGAGTTGGAAAGCCCAACTCATAATTAAAAAGAGGAAGATCAGAATTGCTACAGTTAATTAGACTTGAAGAGTTATTGTTAGGAGTAGAAGAAGATAACCCATCAGAAGAGACATAGATGTAATTCAAACTAGCTTTATTCTTTGATTCTTTAGGTTTTGGATAAGGTATATAGTAGAAATCAAGTAGAGTAAGTGGGGTAAGATTTGATGCCCTTATCCGCTGATACAAGAGTTCTACTAGTAGAAGAAATAGAGCTAGTTGAAATGGAAGAAGTCTTCGGTGTGGAAGCTTCAACTGAATGCTGGAGGCTGGACATGGTCGGTGGATATGCTAAAGGGCTATCCCAGGCTGACACACGCTATTGCTGCTGAGCTCCACTTTCCTAGAATTGGCACTGGTAATTTGCAAACCTTTCGTGGTGTTAGAGGTTTGAGCTGACTCAGGCACCTGCAAGGAAAGATTCTTGATCTTCTAAAATATTTTCTTAGAGGTTTTGGACAAGGAGATATCCCAAACTTTTTTGGTTTTAGTAGGATAACTAGTATCCCCAAGGATTAGCCTGATGGAACTGGAAGGTTGTTCCACAAGGTATTCCTTTGGGATGGCTACAACACAGGTCTTGAAATTGTGTTCAAGCCAGTCCTTAAATGTGAAGCAATCCTCCAAAATGTGGCCTAGCATACGGTGGTAAGGGCAAAAGTTTAGATCATGAATTTTGCCAACTTCCTCCTGTCTCCTAGGCTTGGGTAGCTAAAAATCAAGCTTCTTTAAGAGATTCTTAAAGATTTTCCTGATTACCTCCCTCTTAAAAGAGTAAGGTTTGTTTAACTTATCTAAAAGAGTAGGTGGACCATAGCTACTTGGTAGCGATTATACATGTCACTGTTGTTGGTGGTATGGCTGAGGTGGTGGCTATACTGGCTGTGGAGGCTAAGGTGGAGGCCGATATGGTTGCCTCGGTGGTGGCAAAGGAGGTGAAGGCTATTGAGGTTATGGTCACTTGATCTCGGTCTTCCCCTTGTCAATGTTATATTGCTCAGTTTCTTCTCATAGACCTTTTGGAATTTCTACTTGGGCAACTGATCTGGAAAAGGCAACTGTTTGGCCTCTCCTTGTAGACTAGCCGCCTTATTGATTAGCTTCTCAAATGTCATTATGGTGAAGCCCTTAAGGATGAAAGCGACTAGGCCATGGATATTCTTCAAGAGAATCTCAATGGCATGCTATTCAAATAGCTGGTTCACACTTCATACTCAGGTTACACCATCAAAGAATATAATCAACAAGTGACTCATCGGAGTGCTGTTGGGAAATAAAGAGATCACCTACAGTAACCCTTTGCTGAGCTCCAACAAATTTCTTGATGAAGAGTTTCTCTAACTCAACAAATGTTTTTACTGAACTGACAATTCAACATACCAATTAAAAGTGATACCCGCTAGGCTATTGACAAAGAGTCTAAAGAGTAAAGCATCACACCACCTGCATTGCAACAACTAGCCCTGAAGTGAGCTATATCCTTCTTGGGATTCCCACTATCATCGAAGCTTTTGAAGGAACGAGGCACAAAACCCTTGGGATATCGGATAGCATTAAATTCCTTTGGGTAGGGTCTACCCTTTGGAACTGATGATCCTCCTTGGGCTTGAGCCAAAACTTCCTTCACCTGCTGCTCAACCATGGATTTTAAATCTTTTTTATGTATGGAGGTACTTTCCACTACCTTCTATATAGACTAGTGCTACCTTGCTCAACGGGAGGTAGAGTTTTAACTGGATCTAAGATATGCACTAGCTCAGGCTGACTGACATCGACTGTACTAGGATGAACTGGAGGGGCTTGCTTCTGAAGCACTAACACTGCTACCAACAAGTCCTGCAACTGTTGTGCCATCCTATCAATCTGTTTATCTTTTTCCTTAACTGAAGTCAGAGGTGATGGGCTGATTCTATGGTGTCTCCTTGATCAACCTCATCACCTTCCATGGCCTGTTGCTCCCCAAGAAGAGAACCTCAGTATCGACCATGCATACGCCAGCTGAATCCTCCATCAAGTCATCTTCATTGGGATCAAAACTAACTCTTTCTTCATCAGACCATGCGAACCCTAAGATATCCTTTTTCTCCATAAAATAGTGTGCAACTATCTTATCTAAAGATCATTATAGCTTAACAGGTACAAATAGTTTGGGCAAACTGGTGTGATCGCTATCATGAACTAAGAGGCAGACCTCACCTGTAGCTGGGGAGTCAATCCTGTTTGGACTATACTCATTATCTGAATGATACTCCTGACTGCTACTGGCTATAATAGAGGTAACAATCCTAGGATAATTCTCTATCCCTGCTGCCACTAAACTGTCATCTAGAATATCTGTGATAACCATCACCATCTCCGTATCCGACTATATGGGTGGAGTTGGTGAAAGAATGACCACGATGCTCCGGAGTTGCCACTCCTTTTGCACCACTTCTAGGGCAAAAGGTCGAGCAGGAGAGCTCGACCCTACCATAATGGGTGGTGTAGGAGTAGGATCCCTTGGCCGCAGTCGGATCACCAACGGGGAACATTTTTCCCCGAATGCGGCCTTCATGGCATTATATGGAATGGGTGATGCTGAAACCTGCACTAGCGATGGCGGACTTGGAGTAGAGCGGTGGGGTGGAGACACCACCAACTCTCTGTGCACAGGAGCTGCCCTCCTATGGTGGCTAGTCCCTGAGGAGAATATATCGGTATGGTCAGCGGGTAGCATGCCAGGCTCAATCGCTGCGGCGACTAAACCTCCGTTGCTCTCTATTAGTAATGTATGATGTATGGGCCTCACGGCCCTCTCGGAGATCTGCCTCCCACACTATAAATCCAGATCGAGCTGGATACCGGATGCCAGCGTCCGTAGCTCCATACGGCATAGAATAGAGCGAAGGCTGATGTACAACCTCCTACTCCTAGAAACTATAAGATGAAACTGCACCACTGGAGGGGGTAATGAACTGATCCTCTTGGCATCCTCTCTATCTGATCTTGAGAGAGGATGAAACTAGTTTTCTATAACCAATGGTGAAGTGATCATGGGAGACTCATCCATGGTTGATTTGGTAGCTGCCTCTAGCTCTTTAGCTATCCGAATATGGAACTGTTTGACCATACGATTCTTGTTCCTACGCTGGGTGCTGGTAGGATGAGAGGAGTGTGAGATAGACCCATACTCAAATGTTAGGGAGGCAAACCCTGAAACTAAGGGAGCCTTACCCTTGGAGGGTACATATGGTATGGTGCTAGCACACACTGGGGCAACATGTGCAACTCTAGGATGAACTGCAACTGGGACTGGAACTACTGGAACTGCCGATACTGAAATAGCTGAAGTCTGTGGTACTGCCATAGCTTCCCTCTTTAGTGAGAAGACATCTTCAGGAGGGTAGTCTACCACGATGGATCGCCCCTTCTTCCTATGTGGGGGAATGCCTCACAAGTGATCCAGACCTCAAATCCCACGGCCAAAATGGATCAAGTGGGTATGATCCAAACGAGGGAAGTCAGCCTGATCTAAAGGCTAGATCCATGTCGTGAGGGAAAGTAAAGACAAATTTTTGAGAACTGGCCATTGTACTGACTAAAGTGAACTGAAACTGAAATTATACTGACTAAAAAGAATCGGCAATGAGAAATAAACTTGCATTAGTTTTCTATCTCCATAGATTTTGAATTTTTGAATTTTGAAAATTTGAACCCACATCCAACAACTTGGATGTATTAAGTGGGGTTCAAATGAATTTGGAAAGATTGATTCAAAGAGGAATTTGAATATGAATCCAAACTTTAAAATTTGAGTATGTTGAAATATGGATTCAAAATTTTGATAAGATGCTTCCATAGGTTCATTGAAATTTTGGTTTTAAAATTGAATTTTTGATTTTGGGGACCCTTTCCTTTAATAAATTTAGGTATGTTAAAGTATGGGTCAAATGATTTTATTTTTGATTGCATGTTTTAGAATTTTACTTACTTAGCAAATTTAGGTATGCTAAGTGAAGTAAAAGTGATTGTTACTTTTTTGAAAATTCATTTTGTTTTGATTTCTTTTTTTGAAAATTTTGGAATTCTTACTTATCAAATTTAGGTATGCTAAATGAAAAATCCAAGTGTGTTTTGATTAATTATTTTTTTAAAAAATAGGATCATTAGAAAATTTGGGTATGCTAAGAAAATACTAAGTGTTTCATTTTTTTGGAATTATTTTGATTTTTGAAAATTTGGAATTCCCACTTAACAAGTTTAGGTATGCTAAGTGTAGAAACCAAGTATGTTTTGTTTGATTTTTGAAAATAGGATTTTTAGCAAATTTAGGTATGCTAAGAAAATCCTAAGTGTTTCATTTGTTTGAAATTGTTTTGGTTTTGAAAAGGATAGGATCCTTAGCAAATTTGGTATGCTAAGGGATCCTAAGTGTTTTGTTTTGTTTGGAATTATTTTGATTTTTGAAAATTTGGAATCCCCACTTAACAAATTTAGGTATGCTAAATGGAGAAACCAAGTATGTTTTGATTAATTTTTGAAAATAGGATTCTTAGCAAATTTGGGTATGCTAAGAAAATCCTAAGTGTTTCATTTATGTTTTGTAATATTTTGATTTTGAAAGGGTAGGATCCTTAGAAAATTTGGTATGCTAAGGGGATCCTAAGTGTTTCATTTTGTTTTGATGTTTTGAAAGTGGAACTTAACTTTAGCAAATTTGGTATGCTAAAGATGAAATCCCACTTGGTTTTATGAAATGGAAATTTCACTTAGCAAATTTGAGTATGCTAAATGAAATTCTAAATGGTGTGTTTAAAATTTTGATTTCATTTTTGTGTTGAAAAATAGAAACTCCTCCTTAGCAAATTTGGTATGCTAAGGGAAGAAGTTCCAAAGGCATTTGAATATTTTTGTTTTTGCTTTGGAAACATTACTTAGCAAATTTAAGTATCCTAGGTGAAGTTCCAAAAGATGTTTCGAAAAGTTTTGAATTTTGGATTTGGAAACTTTACTTAACAAATTTAGGTATGTTAAATGAAGGTTCCAAATGTGTTTAGAAAATTTTGAAATTTTTGGATTTGGAAACTTCACTTAACAAATTTGGGTATGTTAAATGAAGTTCCAAAATGTGTTTAGAAAATTTTTTGGATTTTGAGTTTGGGTTTGGAAACTTTACTTAACAAATTTAGGTAAGTTAAGTGAAACTCCAAATATTATTTTAAATTTTTTTGAATTTTTGGATTTGGAGACCCAACTTAACAAATTTTGAGTATGGTAAATAAAATTCTAAAAATATGTTCAGAAAATTTTTAAATGTGATTGTTGGTTTTGAATTTTGAATTTGGAGATTTCACTTAACAAATTTGGATATGTTAAATGAAGTTCCAAAATGTGTTTAGAAAAAATTTTGGATTTTGAGTTTGGGTTTGGAAAATTAACTTAACAAATTTAGGTATGTTAAGTGAAACTCCAAATATCATTTGAAATTTTTTTTAATTTTTGGATTTGGAGACCCCACTTAATAAATTTGGGTATGTTAAATGAAATTCCAAAAATGTGTTTAGAAAATTTTGAAATGTGATTATTGATTTTGAATTTTGAATTTGGAGATTTCACTTAAAAAATTTGGGTATGTTAAATGAAATTCCAAAATGTGTTTTAGAAATTTTTGAAAGGTGATTATTGATTTTGAATTTGGAAATTTCCTTTAACAAATTTGGGTATGTTAAATGAAATTCCAAAATGTATTTTAGAAACTTTTGAAATATGATTGTTGATTTTTGATTTTGGATTTGAAGATTTCACTTAACAAATTTGGGTATGTTAAATGAAATTCCAAAATGTGTTTTAGAAATTTTTGAAATATGATTGTTGATTTTGATTTTGGATTTGGAGAATTCACTTAACAAATTTGGGTATGTTAAATGAAATTCTAAAATGTGTTTTAGAAAATATTGAAATATGATTGTTGATATTGATTTTGGATTTGGAGATTTTAAATAACAAATTTGAGTATGTTAAATGAAATTCCAAAATGTGTTTTAGAAAATTTCTTTTTTGAAATATGATTGTTGATTTTTGATTTCAGATTTAGAAACTTCACTTAGCAAATTTGGGTATGCTAAATTAAGTTCCAAAATATTGTTTGAGAAAATTTTTGAAATATGATTGTTAATTTTGATATTTTGAAAAGAGGACCTCCATTTAACAAATTTAAGTATGTAGAATGGAGATCAATTTTTATTTTTGAAATATGAAAATTTTTTTTTAGTGTGATTTTTGCTTTTGAAAGGGAGGAATTCTAACTTAAAACATATGTGAGATATGCTTAAGTGAGATTTCCTAAAAGATGTTTTAGTTTTTAGTTGGAAATGAAATCTTAATTTAATATATTTGAGTATACTAAATGAGGATATTCATATATGCTTTTTGAAAATTTTAATTTTGTTTACAAATGAACTTTCCATTCAATAAGTGTGAATATACTGAAATAGAAAGATTCACGTGTGCTTTTTGAAAAGTTTTATGATTATGATTGTGATTTTTGAAAAAGATGATTGCTTATTTTATTTTAAAATGAAATCTTCATCAAAGTGAATTGAAAGAAGATGTTCATTTGAGCTTTTGGAAAATGTTATTAGTTTTATTTTTGAAAATCCCTACATATAACAATTATAGGAATTGTTAAACGAAAGTGAAAAATTTTTGGAAAATATTTTATTAAGTGCATTTTTTGAAAAAGGTGCTTTTGAAAACGCAAAGTTCTTTATGGAAGATTTATTATTTTTAGGATGAACCTTTTCTTATCATGAAAATGATAAGGAGGAAGTCTTTAAGAGATGTTTCTTTTTATTTTAAATCTTTTCATTTTACCCATTGGAGAAAGGGGGTTTTAGGACCAATAAGGAATGTGGTCCTAAAACCTAAAGATGTTGGTTAACTTAACTCAAGAATGAAATGAGCTAAATTCCAATGGAAAGAATGATAGTCTTAGGTTCATACCAAAGCACAAACCCACTATCGATACTCAAAGATAATGATCATTTACCAAAGATGGAGAGAGGAACCATCCCCAATAGAGTTGCCAGAAAAATATGTGGTGAAAAATTCATACAAGGGAGATTGCCTTTCAAATCTGTGGGGAGAAATGAAAGAGGATACCTTATAAAAATTCATCTTGTTAGGATGCCACAGATCCACAAATGTGCTTATTCATGATGATGACGTCATCAAGTAATTTGTACTATCTGAAGACGAAATCACTACCCTTTAATGGAACCAATCACCTATAAGGACTCCAGGATGATGGATGCATATGTGCCAGAGATTCTTCCCCTACTTTATATGAAAAAGTAAAGCAGAATTTATTTTAAACTAAGTTAGTTAAGTTTCCTACAAGGGCAAGCCCGCATAGTTAATTACATCTTAAAGGACATGATCCCTTAGGAAAACTCTCGATTAAGGTAAATGATCATTGTCTTTGAAGATTTCAATAGGAAGGACTATCAATCAATTGGTTTGTTTTTTGAAGATCAATTGGATTGATCAAAAGAGGGAATTATTATCGAAGCGAAAATGGGAAATAATTAGGAGATGCTCACGATGCTAGAAAACCTAGTGTGCATCTCAAACTATCATATAATTGGGCTTTATATTTTTGAAATTGATTTAGTTTATTTGAGTTGCATTTTTCATTAGAAATTAGGACTTATGATTCCTTAACACAATATTATGGAAGTGTCTAAGAGGTGAGGAATTATGCTTATGGCCCCCAAAGGGGAGAAGCAACCTCAGAACCTAAATCTAGGGGGTTGGAAGCACAACCTAAATCTAAGGTGAAAATGGATAATTGGTTTGCCTCCATAAGAGGACAAAACACATGATTGGACTTACAACTCGGTGGCCAACTAACTCTTATGATTTTAAATACATATAGGCAAGTCTTTATGCTTTATGCAAGATAGTTAGGCTATTTTTTATTTAGAAAGTGACTAAGTCCTTAAACTTATTCCTTAAAGAGACTAGATCATGTAAAGGGCATGCTTCAAATGACCTAAATGTAATGCATTTCAAATTTCATTATTTATTTCCATTTTGGACAATCATTTTGACTCAGGCTAATATGATTTTTATGACTAATGCATGAGAAATCAGATTATTGGCCAAAATAAGAGAAGGGGAGTTTCCACCACGACCCTCAAAGGTCAAGGGTTCTCGGTAGGTGAAGTCCTCAATCAAGAGTGAAATAATATGCATTTGTGCATGATATTATAAAGAAATGCTCATTTAGCTAAGGGGTTGCTAATTCTTTTATCTTGATTTTAATCCTAAGCTTTAGGTTTTAATTTTAATTTGAATTATTAAGTTAAAAAGATTTATTTTTCTCTAAAGAGCCTAATCCTCATCCAGGCCATACGTAAAGCAAGGAAGAAACTAGAAAAAACATGCCACTTAATGCAAAAGCTAAACAAATCATCCAATTTATAAAGCTAAAAAGAATAAATGGTCGCGTTTGTGGTGGGCAACCCATACAAACCCAAAAATATCAATGTGGGTAAGCTCTACCCTTATATTACAAATGAGTTAAATTACAATTAAGCAAAGGAATTCATTGTTATGGGGGTCTTCAAGCTTTATTCTTCTTTCTTCTTTCTTCTTCTTCTTTCTTTCCTTCTCTTTCTTCTTTCATCTTTGGTTCTTTCCTTTGGATGGTGGATGCTCCAAGGTTTCACTTGGTACATAAGATGGGCTCTTATGACCAATTTTCATTCTAATTCCCATAACAAATCATTCCAAAATCCTACTTATATAATTTTTTACATGAAAAAGAATAGTAAAAATCTAACTAACACTTGCAAAATAAAGGTTAGTTAAATCACACCACAAATCCCAAGCATGTATATTAGACTTATCACCCACACATGGGTGACTAAGTCCACCTAATATAGATTATGCTTAGGTATAAGCATCTACAAGCAAAAGCATTTATATTTTTATTTGATAGCACCTTAAGCACACCCTAAGAAAGAATAGTTAGACTAAGTGCATCCTATCATTCATTCTATGATCATACACCCTACCATTCAGTCTAAAACATATATCACAAAATAAAATGAAGCATCAAATCATGTGCCGACCTAACCTAAAGCTAGAAGTGGTGACTTAGGCTAATGTGTGTGCTTTGAAGGCTTGTGTGGTATGCTTAGCTTAAGACTTTGGGTTTAAATTTTCTAAGTGTGAAAAACATGTTCAACTTAGAGGAGGGTTTCATTTAAGTTGTTTAGTATTTTGGGTTCTTTTTATTTTATGTTTTAATTTGGTTTAAGTGAAACCTATAATTAATTATTAAGTTATGAAGAGAGGGAAAGAGAAGAGAAGTTCTCTTTCCTTCTTTAATCCTTAAGTAATTTTCAAAAGTAGGTTCATGTTTTAATTTCATTTAGGTGAATGTTTTGATTAAATCTTTTAATTAATCCTAAGTGTAGATCAACTCTAAACAAACCTATCCGAAAAGAAAGGCATTTTAAGATTAAGAAAAATGAATCAAAATTCACATAACACATTACTTCAATTCTTTCTCAGCATATATAATATGCATATGGATGGACCTTAAGCATATATATATATGCAAATGAGAGTAGTTAACACACTATGTAATCCATTTAAGAAAATTTAGAAGTTGAACATACATGATTTTTCTTAAGTAGAAAAAGTTTTATTTATCCAAAATTTCACATACATACATGAAAGTATGAAAGGCGTAAGTGAGTACAGCGCCATTATTAATCAGAGGTGTAATATACAAGACTTACTTAGGGCTACTTAAAGCTTCACAACCTCATGGCTTTCCAGGCTAATATACTACTTTACTTAAGTACAAACATGTATATAAAAGAAATGAAATAGAAAAGTAAAATGCAAAAATTGTTCTATGAATTTGTTTTTGTTTATGCAATTTATTCATGCAAGTGTATGCAATCCTTCTTAGAAGATAGCATAGGGATGAATAGGGTATAGAATTAAGTAAGTGTTGGGTTCTTTTCAAATGAACCCTACATCTTACCAACTCCAATTCAAAACTATGCTAACATAAGAAGGAAAGAAAAGGCCACACTAAACATGATTTTATAATCTATCACATGCAAGCTTATAATTAAAGTATAAGTAGCACACTTTCAAAGTTGGTATTTCATTTATGTATTTTGAAAATAATTTTGATTTAGTAGTGATAATAGCCACTCATATTTTACTTTAGCCAACACATGCACATTTGACATAAAGTAAAAAATTTTCATTTTTAAATTTGAAACATGAAATTAGGAATGCATGAATCACATGGCATACAACTTAACATGTCAGGAAAGATCCAAAGTAATGAAAGCATATAAACAAACTCACTTTACTTAAATCCTAAAGACATTCTTAAGGAATAAGAAAATTTAGAATAAATCAAAGTGAATTTCAAAATGATTTTTATTTAGTTTGAAGTTTGATTTAGTTTTGAAAAGGTGAGATGAGTTTGATGTTCCTAACTCATTCCCATATGTGTTTTGTATTTTTTTAATTTATAATTCATTAGATCCATTTTTATGCATTGATTAGGTTAGAGTATGAATTAAGTGGCTTAATTAACCCTTACCTACACCACTTTTGAAAAATTAACTAAGTAATTATGAGCCAATAAAATGACATAAAACCCACGATGTATTTAAATTTAGAATGCACCTAATAATGAAAAGGCTTAATGCAATTTGGATCATAATTAAAAGTTAATTAAGCTAAGGGGTTTAGCTTAAGTAACTTTACCTTACTTAAAGGGGTTTTTTTAATTTTTTAATTAGACTTAGACTATTAAACACATAAGCATCTACCCAAACTAGATTAATTAAGTTCTGAAACTTTTTAGAACTTTTGAAAATTATTTAAAGGGGTGATTAATGAGTTAAACTCTTAATTAAGAGGGGATTAAAAAGAGAAAAAGGGGTTCAGGGAATAGCTTAGAGGAAATGCCCCAAAATTATTCCATAAAATCCCTTCTCATGATATCCAACCTTAATCAAACTTAATCATAGGGTAAATCCACTAATCACATCTTAATTACCCTTAATTACATGAAAGGGGTAATTAGGGAATGAGCTAGCAATTTTTCTAATTAAGTCCTCAATAAATCTCAAGAAAATTAGGGAAGGTAGAGGTCATCCCCTAAAATGAACCTTAGAAATTTGAGATTAATTGATGACCTAATTAAAGAATAATTAGCTAATTACAATTCCTAAAGAAACCCAAATTCAGAGAAAAGGGTAACTCAAAAAACTTTGAAATCATTTTTAAAATGTTCTAGATGAAATTATCTTTCTATAACATTTTCATTTTATTTTTTTGATTTTTCTTTGAAGTATTATAAATTTTAGAAGATTTAAAGATTAATTAAGAATTAATTAGGTAATAACTAATCCTTGATTAATCGCAGCTCATGACGCGATGCGTGGCGGCAGTGATCAATGCGCTTTACACATGTTGAGCCATGAGCCACCCACTTAAATGTCTCATCGAGAAGGCGGCCTGTGGCAGCGCTAATATCCTTAGCCATCCGATTAAAGATCAGATGGCTAAGGATTCAACCGTGGTTTAAAATATATAAAGGATTTCTAAAATATGCCAAATAATCTTAGTCGTCCATCTAAAATGTGGATGGCTGACATGAGCCAAGTTCTACCCAGAGGATTATTGGAGACCGTCCATGATCCAAGGAGAGATTCGAGCCTGATCTAGCATGGAATCATACAAGACTCAACCCACACCATCTAGGCATCATTACCAACCTATCCAATGGTTGATTTCTCATGCAATGAAAATTTCTTTCACAAAAGACCAACACCTATCAAGCTAAGTGGCCGAAAAATTACATACATTGCTAGAGGTGATCACTGGTGCTTGTGCTCGATGAAGTAGCTTCGTCTAGTGGAGATGAAGCCCTGTTAAAAATTTCAAGCCTCGGGGTTGAGTGGATCTTCCTGTGGACCAACACCACTTGATCCAATTGAGGCTCTCCATATTGTGGGAACTCATATGGATGCTTGGGCAAGTTCAAATTAGTCTTAAAAGGAGTGTGTAGAAGGAATTTGGATGGGATCAAGTGTACAGGAAGTTTGCTAATCACTCCCCCTCCTCTGTTTTGCACATTGCAAAACTAAGAAGGAAGAAATCTAATCCCCTCTCAAGATCTTGGGAAAGCACTCTGATGATTGCTAAAGGTTCCTATGTCAATCGAAATTTCATGGCAATCGGATGGTTGAGCATAAGCTTGCCATTTTGATCCAATTGACCAGATTAGGGAGGTTATTTAGGCTATTTTGAGTGTGCACATGGTCAATTTGATCCCTTGAGTGGAATGCCAACTTCCCATGTGCTAAAATTGAGCTTAGGAGGGAATTTGTAAACTCAATTTCAAGCCATGTGGTCGGGTTTGGTCCATGGGTCAAATGGGCTGACCCAAACCCATTGGGTTGGGTGCACCATTCATCACTAAGTCCCCTTGAGCTTTTAGGAAAGCCTCAAGTGATTGTGATGAGGGTATGGACAATATACCCATTGGCTAGGCCAAAATTTATTCTATGACCTAAGGATAAAATGGTCATTTTGCTATTTTTTTTTTACTTTAGGTATGTTTGGTATGTTGAGAAAATAGGTTTGGCCAAGTTTCATTAGATTTAGAATCCATTTGATAGGGTTTGGCTCATGTTGACCCATTTAGGTCAAAATGGGTCAACTTGGGTCAAGTTGACCAATTGGTCAAATTGGGTCAAACCAATGGTTGGGTCATGTTGGTATGACCGTGGCTTTGGTTTGGTTCAATTTGGTATAGATTTCATTTTGGCTCATATGACTTCATTTAGGTCAAATGGGTCAAGTTGACCTAATTGACCCATTTGACCTATTTAGGTTAGGACAAGGGTAGGTTTAGGTTTGGTTAGTCATATGGAGTGGATTGGTATCTTTTTTACCAATAAATTTGGGTTAAGTTCAATTTTGGCTCAACATGACCCCTTTAGGTCATGTTGGGTCTAAGGTCAATTGGGCTAGGTTGGGTCTAGTTGGCTAATTGAGGATTTGGTCAAGTTCCACAATTGATTTGGATGGACTTACCCATTGGTTTCAATCAATTTGGTTTAGATCAAGTTTTGACACATTTTGGCCCTTTAGGTCAAAATGGGTCAACTTGGGTCAAGTGGGCCAATTGGTTAGGTTGACTTGGTCAAGTTCAAACATGGGTCATGAATGAACTTAGATCAATGATTTCAATCAATTTGTCCTATAGTGGATTTTGGTTATGTTGGGTTTCATTTTAGGTTAAGTGTTGACTTGGTCAACCCTTAGGTTTGACTTGGTTTGACCCAATTTGATTGATTGATCATCCCATGATGATTGTTGATCATGATGGAATAGAAATATGTGTTTGATTCAATCCAATTTGGTTAGGATCAAAAGTTGCCTCACAAGGGTACTTTAGGTCACTTTGGGTCAAGTGAGCCTAAGTGGGTCAAATGGCTTGGTCAAAGCTTGATTTGAAGTTGGTTGATCTTGTATATGGACTTATGATTGAAATATAAATCCATTTACAAGTGGTTTGAAGTTAAATGGATTTTGATCCATTTAAAAATTTCATATTCAAAGGAAGAATGTGAAATGGTTTTGGGTTTTGATTGCTTGATTGAGGTTTGGATTTATATATGAGCTCATGATTGTAGGTTTGATTGAACCATAAGAGAAAATCAAGGATTTGGCTTGATTTGAACTGATTTTAGCTAAGTTCAAGATTTTGGCTTGAAAGGCTTAGATTTGATTTTGAGTTGATTTGAGTTTGATTTTTGGAGTTGGTTTTGATTGTTTGAATTTATATGTCATTTATATATGCGAATATAAATGAGAATATAAATTGATCATGAGAAAATTTCAAGGATTTGAAAGAGTTTAGTCATGATTTAAGTTAAATCCATTAAAGTGAATTTAAAGGATTTAAAGAAATTTTTTATTTTGAAAATTTTTTTATTTGGATTTGATTGGTTTATATTTATATTTCATTTATCTATGAGAATATAAATGAGAATACAAATAAGTTTTGAGAAAATCCCCTGAGTTTGAGGTGGTTTGATCAAAGTTTATGTTAAATCCATTAATGGAAAACTAAGAGATTTAAGGGAATTTCAAGGATTTTAAATTTGGAATTTAATTTTTGCCTTAGATTTGATTGATTTATATTTATATTTCATTTATGTATGAGAATATAAATGAGAATATAAATAAGTTTTGAGAAAATCCCATGAATTTGAATAGGTTTGATCAAGGTTTAGGATTGATTTTGGCTAAGTCCTTTAATGGAAAATTAAAGGGACTTAAGAAAATTTTAATGAATTGATTTAGAATTTTGAATTTAATTTGATGGGTTTGAATTTATATTTCATTTATATATTAGAATATAAATGAGAATATAAATGGATTATGAGAAAACCTCAAAGCTTTGAATAGGTTTGAATCATGATTTTGGTTAAGTCCTTAAGAAAGGGTTAAAGACTTAGAAAAAATTTAGACTTCAAAATTTTTGATGGATTTTGGTCATGGGTTTCAATTATGGGGTTCAGTCATGGAATTGAATTATGTTTGGATAAAATAAAATAGAGTTGATTTGGAGTTTTACTTAAAAAGAAGGAAAGTGAGGAATGGTTTAAGCTAAAGGATAGGAAATTTTTCTAACACCCTTAAGGCATGACCTATTCCTATGGCTATCTCTTATAAGTCTTCTAGGGCTAGGTAGAGTGTCCACCTAATCACTAGATGTGTCTTAAGACTAAGGAACTCTTAAAGTATAAGATAAGTCTTATGTTTAAGATGGAGGTGTTGAGAGCTCATTCTAAAAATAAGGTCAACAAGGGGTTATGAAAGTACTTAAACTAAACCCCTTAGTATAATTAATCATTAATCATGAGCCAATTGCATTAGGCCCTTTTCTTTCCTAGGTGTATTGTTGATTTAAATTCTTTGTGTGATTTTATGTCATATCATTGGCTCATAATTATTTGATTAATTATGCAAAGGTGGTGTAGGTAAAGGGTAATTAACACACTTAATTCATACCTTAACCTAAGCAACATATATAAATCATCTAATAATCCTAAGAACAAACTAAATCAACAAACATATGTGGGAATGGGTTAGGAACAGCAAACTCACGTCATATTTCTCAAATTAAATTAAACTCGAAACAAAATCAAACCTTCCTTAAAAATAATTTGATTTGCTTTAGGCTTTCTTATTTCATAAGATTGCCTTTAGGAATAAATTAGGGTGAATGTGTTTACATGCTTTCATCACTTTAGTTCTTTCCTAACATACTAAATGTGTATGTCATATGAATTTCATGCATTCATGCTTTTCAAAAATCAAATTAAAAACAAAATATTTTCTTTATGTCAAATTGCACGTTTTGGCTAAAGTAAAAAATATGAATGATTATTATCACTACTAAATCCAAAACTATTATCAAAATATATAAATCAAACACCTAAAATTGAAAGTGTGCTACTTATAATTATTTATAAGCTTGCATGTGGATATAAATATGAAGATGTGCATAGTGTGGCTTTCCTTTTCTTTTCTTTTGGCATAGTTTTTAATAGGGTTTGGCAAAGTGTATAGTTCATTTGAAAAGAACACAACACTTACCTAACCCCATTCCTATTCATTCCTATGATATTACTTAAGAAGGACATCCACACTTGCACATAAAAATTGCATAAACAAAACAAACAAGCAAATATAAACTTTTTGCATCTTTCTTTTTCATTCATTTCTTTTGTACATGTGTTTGTATTTAAGGAAAGTGGTATATTAGTCTGGATAACCTCAGGGTTGTAAGGCTTTAAGTAGCCCTAAGTAGGTCTTGTACCTTACACCCCTAGTGCTAACAATGGCGTCATACTCACTTATGCCTTTCATACATATACATGTGTATGCGAATAATGGATAAAAGAAACCCCTATTTTCTACTTAATGAAAGTCATGCATCATAAGGCATTCCAATTTTTTTAAGTAATATTTCTTGGCATTCATCATAAAGTGTTCTAAATATTTCTATTTGTATGTATAGATATGCTTAGGATTCATTCATATGCATGTTGTACATGTTGGGAAAGAAATGAAGTGATGTGTGTTTTGTGATATTAATTCACTTTACTTAATCTTAAAATGCCTTTCTTTTGAATAGGTTTGTTTAGAAAAAAAATCTAAACTTAAGATTAATTAAAACATTCACCAAAAAAATCTAACTTTTTAGGGTTAATAATGTTCATGTATTATTTTGTGATGTTAGTGAATGTGCATAGAATGAATGGTAGAACGATTTAGTCTAATCATTATTTTTTGCAAAGGATTGTGCTTAAGGGGTGATGTATTAAAAATATATCTGCATTTGTTGTGCAAGTGCTTATACCCCTAAGCATAATTCAATAGGCCAGGTGGACTTGGTTATCCATGTGTGGGGTGCTAAGTCCAATGTACATGCTTGGGATTTATATGATTTATTTAGCTAATCTCTATTTTGCAGGTGTTAGTTAGATTTACTTTTTCTTTTTATGTAACTTTTGCAATTAGGATTTTGGAATGAATGTTATGGGGGATTAACATGAGCATTGGTCATAAGATCTCATCTTTTGTACCATGTGAAGCCTTTGGAGCAACAACCTTCCAACAATCCAAAAGAAGGAATGAAAAGAAGAAAGAAGAAAGAAGAAAGAAGAAAAGAAGAAATGAAGACCCCCATAACATGAATTTTCTTACTTGATTGTAAATTAATTCATTTGTAATCTGGGTTGTATAAGAGTAGAGCTCGGCTACCCAATTTATTTTTGGGTTTGTACGGTGGTGCCCGATCATAAATAGCCTTTTATTATTTTGTGTTAGCTTTATAAAATGTTTGACATTTTGTTTAGCTTATGCATTAAGATGACAGGTTTTCCTAGTTTCTTTTTGGTTGATGAATGGCCTGGATGACGATTAGGCCCTCAGAGAAAAATAAATCTTCTATCAAATTAATCGACTCAAAATTAAAAATAAACAACTCGTAACCTCATTTAAAGCCTAAGTTAAAATTAAGATAAAAGAATTAACATGGAAGAGTATTTCTTTTATAACATCATGCATAAAAGTATATTATTACACTCTTGATTGGAGGGCTTCCACCTTTTCTAGAGAACTTTGTTTGACCTTTGAGAGCCATGGTGGAAACACACCTCCCTCTTCTCGCTGATTTTGGCCCATAATCTTATTTCTCATGCATTAGGCATATGAATCCTATAAGCCTGAGTCAAATGATTGTCCAAAAATAAAAATAACAAGTAATATGTTTTGCATTAGATATAGGTCATTTTTCATGCCCTTACATGATCTAGTCTCTTTGGGAGTGAGTTTAAGGACTTAGTCTTATTCTAAAATAAACAATAGCCTAGGTATCTTGCATAAAACATATGACTTGCCTACATGAATTTAAAATCATAGGAGTTAGTTGGCGGCCACCCCCAGGCGGTTGTAAGTCCAAGCAGTTGGGTGGTTTGTCCTCTCTTGTGGAGGCAAACCAAATACCCATTTTTTCCTTAGATTTAGGTCATGTTTTTGGCCCTCGCCAAAGCTCCCTAGATTTAGGTTTTAAGGTTGCTTCTCCCTTCTGTGCCATAAGCATAAATCCTTACCTCATAGGCATTTCCATAACCTTGTATTGTGGAATTATAAGCCCTAAATTTTTAATAAAAATTCAACTCAAACAAATAAATCAATTTCAAAAATGTAAAGCCCAACCATAGGATAGTTTGGGATGTTTACTAGGCTTCCTAATATCCTAAACATCTTGTACTCAACTTCATTTGGCTTTGATAAGAACTCCCTCCTCTTGAATGATCCCACTTGATTTACTAAAAATAAACTAATCGATTGATAGTCCTATCTATTGAAATCTTTGGAGACAACGATCATTTACCTTAATCGAGAGTATTCATAAGGAATCCCCTTTTTTAAGATGTAATTAACTATGGGGGCTTGCCCCTGTAGGGAACTTAACGAACCAAATTTAAAATAAATCCTACTTTACTTTTCCATGTAAAGTAAGGGAAGAATCTCTGGTACATATGCTGACCCATTGTCCTTAGAAGTCCTTATTGACATGCTTAAGTCTATTATATGGTAGTAACTTATATCTTTTAAGATAGTACACCTCTCCTTAACATCATATCCGATCACCCTAATAAGAACATCTGCGGATCTATGTGGTGTCCAAAATGCATAAAAGAGTATATTTATATCTTCATTTTATTATGCATTGATTGAAGATGGAAGTATATATTCTTAGAAATTGATAATACATAAATTTCACCACACGGTGTTATAGTCATCCCGAAGGAATACCTTGTGGAACAACCATCCAGTTCCATTAGGATAATCCTTGGGGATACTTGTGATCCTTCCAAAATCAAAGAAGGTTGGGATATTTCCTTATCCAAAACCTCTAATAAAATTATCTCAAAAATCAAGAAACTTTCCTTGCAGGTGCCTGAGCTAGCTCAAACCTCCAACATCAAGGAAGGTCTGCAAGTTTCCAAAGCCAACTTATATAAAGGGGAGTTCAGTGCGTGCCCTCGAGATAGCCAAAAGTAACCACCACCGAAGTTTGGCCTCCGGTCAGATGTACTACATGGTGACCTCCTCTACAGCTCTTCTTCAAGTAGACATGTTGTATCGGTGGATGAGGGCATCAAATCTCTCACCCCTCTTACTTTAATTAATTTCTACTAAGCACCTCCTATCAAGTCTAAG
Organism: Cymbidium sinense; assembly: GCA_021442155.1. Lineage (NCBI taxonomy): Eukaryota > Viridiplantae > Streptophyta > Magnoliopsida > Asparagales > Orchidaceae > Cymbidium > Cymbidium sinense. The sequence goes on from CM038215.1 coordinate 104,267,896, forward strand.
AAATTGAAGAATAAAGCTAGCTTGAATTATATCTGTGTCACTTTTGATGGGTTGTCTAAATCTATTCTTAATGATAACTCTTCAAGTCTAAATAATAACTATAATAATTCTAATCTTCCTTATTCTGATTTAGAGTTGGGTTTTCCTACTCTGAATACTATGGGTTTGCCTCTTGAGATAGACTTGGAATCATCTGATTCTGAGGGTCCCATAGGAGAAGCTGTAGGTGAGCCTAACATACAGGTAGAATCTTCCATTACTCTGCCACAAGAGATCACTGCAGTCAACCTCCATAGTGGCAAGGTTCTACCTCCAGGCAGACCTCAAGATGAGGAAACAAGTCATTGGTTCAGAGGATCGAGAAGCCCTTCCATAGGATGCTCCACCCTTGGATATGCTTGTGGAGGATCAGCCCAAGGTGGACTACAATGTCCTCTCTCACCTAAGAAAGTTGTCATCTAAGCTAAGCATATGCGGTGCCCTTATCTTATCCAAAGAGATAAGAGAATCATTAATCAAGGCTCTCCTTGATCCTGAGATATGCTTAGCTCAGCTAATCGCTATTGGAGAGGAGGCACATTATTCCATAGAAGCTCACTTTCATAGATGAAGACCTACTTTTGGGGGACATGGAGCACAACCGTCCCCTCTACATTACAGTTGGCATGGGTAGATTTAGACTTGCCAGAGTTCTCATCAATTCAAGTGCATCACTAAACATTATGAGTCTAAAAACCCTTGCCTATTTGAGGATCGACATCTTCACACTCTGATGAGATCAGATGATGTTGAGAGGATTCAATGAACAAGGCGGCATGGCTTTAGGTTCCATAGTGTTATCTTTGAAGATAGGTGACTGGAAGACTGACAATTCCAGAGGTGGAAGACCCCCTAGTTGGCCATTAGCCAATAGGCGTTATGTTCTAGTTCATAGGAGTACCCTTACTATTCACATAAACTTGGAATCCAGCTCAGAGGATGAGTCTAATGTGATTAGCATACCAGGCAAACCCTTTCAACGAGTTTCATTAGAGGTGACACTCGAGCCGAATAGCGATGAAGATCGTGCTTTAGATAAAGCAAAGTATTCAAATCAAATGTATGTAAAACTATCGAGCAGTAGTTAGGAACCTTAGCTCTAACCTCACTTTCATCACAAAAAGTTAAAGGTTTAGTAATTAAGGAAGCCCCTCAGTCTTCTAGGGATGTCAAGCCGAAGAATCATCCTCAAGTCCTGAAGTTGATGTAGAACTTAAGGATGATTCATATAAAGAATTAATGAAATTATCTTTTGATTGGTACTCACCTTGTGTTTTTAATCTTATAAAAAGGGTTTGATTCCTTATTCATGGTCAAATCACCAGTCGGAGTATTTTGAAAAGCTATGGAACAACACAGGCAAGGATGCACAATCATGGATTAGGATTGATGCAGTTGGTGGGTCGATGATGATGATTCTTGCTTGTCACCAACCATCTAGAGTCTGATAGGTTCTTTTCACACCAAACCAAATCTTATGAGGATGTTTATTTAGAAACCTCAGATGATCCAGATGATCTCCAAATCAAAGATGCACCGCCAAAATTTGAAGAAGAGATCCATTCAACAATTGACAAGCTTAGAGAAATCAACCTTGGGACAGAAAAAAATCCATGCCTGACATACATCAGTTTGTTGTTGACTGAAGAAGAAACCAATGACTTAGTTAGGCTATTGACTGAGTTTAAAGACTACTTTGCATGGAGTTATGAAGAGATGCCCATTATCTCCTGTCATAGCAGTCCACAAACTAGCAATAAATCCTAGCGCTAACTCTATCAAGCAAGTTCCTAGATGCATGCGATTAGAAATCGAACAACAGGTCATTTCTGAAGTCAAGAAATTGATCGATGCTGGTTTCATCAAGGAAGAAAAATACCCTACCTGGTTAGCTAGTGTCATCCTAGTTAAGAATAAGAATGGCCAAATTCGCATATGCGTCGATTTCAGGGACTTAAACAAGGCATGTCCTAAGGATGAGTTTCCTCTTCCTATACTAGAATTAATGGTGGACATTGCCTCATCTCATGCAGTTTTCTCCTGTAAGGATGGGTCATCTGGCTACAACTAAATCAAGATGGCCTCAGAGGATGAAAGAAATAATACTTTTCAAACCCTGATCGAACTCTATTGTTATAAGGTCATGCCATTTAGCCTTAAAAATGCTGGTGCTATATACCAATGGGCCATGACTCAGATCTTTAATGAACTCATCCATCATTAGGTTGAGTGCTATGATGATGATCTAGTAGTCAAGAGCAGAGAAAAGGAATACTATCTCTTTGACTTGAGAGTAGTTTTTGAACAGTTAAGACAATATAACCTCAAAATGAATCCCCTGAAGTGTGCATTCAAAGTAGCTTCAAGGAAATTCCTTGGGTTTGTTGTCCGACACCAAAAAATAGAAATAGATCCAGAAAAGATCAAAGCTATCTTAGAAATGCCACCTCCTAAGAGTTTAACTCAACTCAGATCTTTCCAAGGACGGTTGGCATATCTAAGACGCTTTATTTCTAACCTATCGGGGGGATGCAAGCCATTCTCAGCACCTATCAAAAATGATGCCAAGTTCAAGTGGGATGATAAGTGCTACCATGCCTTTGAATATATCAAGCAGTATTTGGTGAAGCAACCAGTTCTAGCAGCCCCTATCCCGTGCAGGCCACTCATCCTCTACATTGCTACATTGGATGACTCTCTCAGTGCTTTATTGGCCCAAGCCAATGACGAAGGGAAGGAGAGTGCTCTCTACTGCCATAACCATCATCTAATTCTTGCTGAAGTGAACTACCAACCCATTGAGAAACATTGCCTAGCTTTGATCTTTGCCTCCCAAAAGCTATGGCACTATATTCTTTCTGATAAGGTGAACTTAATTTTTAGAACTAATCCACTATAATATCTCATAGTTTGATATCACACGGCCAACGCTATCCGGACATTTGGCATGATGGTCCATGATCCTCTCATAGTTTGATATCACATTCGTACCCCTCCGTACAATAAAAGGACAAGCACTATCAAATTTCTTAACGTCACACCCACTTCCTACTGATTCTCCTCTTAGTGATGATCTCCCTGATGAACAAATCATGAAGTTAGGGGAGGTTGACAACCGTCGATGGGAGATGTATTTTGATGGTGCAGCTTTTTTTCATAAAGGGAAAGCACTACAATCTACTCTTCCAAGAAAGATAGGGGTAGGAGTAGTTCTCTTAACTCTAGACTGTGATGTGATGAGATTCTCATACTATCTTTCCAATCCCAACATGAAGGAGGCTTTGATTGCTGAGTTAGTTAGCTATCACAGTGTGTGTTAAGAGAATCAACATCTTTGGGGATTCTCAGTTGGTCATCAATCAAATTGGTGAGTCCTACAAGGTTCTCAATCCCAAGCTTCGTCATTACCATGAGTATACTATGATGCTATTGGGCCAAATCCCTGAGGTCACCATCTACAAGGTTTCTTGAGTAGAGAACGCAGTGGAAAATTCTTTGGCCAAAGTTGCTAAAGAATTGGCATGTCCGGAAGATGAGTCCATTCCAATAAGAGTCCAAAATAGACAAGTTCTATCCCTTATTGATACTGAACTCATTGAGAGACTTTCTCTTAAAAGGAAGGTTGTCATTGCCTATAAGGACAAGGAGCTAAATTGGAGGCAACCATTCATAGACTATTTGAACACCGACAAACTACATCAAGAAAATTCACAAGCCCATCAGGTGAATCAGAGAGCTCTCTCCTCATTGATGAAACTCGGCTTGATCTTTTGATCAAATGTGATTACATTGTTTAGATAAACACAAAGCCCATGGTATTATAATTGAGGTACATTCAGGTCTATGCAGAGTGCATCAATCCAGTTTGAAGATGAAGATGATCATCAAGAAACTAGGATACTACTGGCCTTCGATGATTATAGACTGCATGGATGTAGTTAGGAGATTTCATCAGTGTCAAGTACACGATGTGGTCCTACATCAACCATCCAACATTTTACACCTACATTGGCCTTAGGGCCATTTGAGTGTTGGGGTACCACATTGTGGGTCCTATCGATTCTTCTTCTTCCAAGGGTCATCAATTCACCTTAGCAGTCACCGACTACTTTTCTAAGCGGGTAGAGGCAATCCCACTCAGAGAGGTCACAGCTCAACATGTGCTTTAGTTTTTTAGGAACCATATCGTAGATAGGTTCAGGGTCCTTTGATGAATTATATCTGATAATGATATTACATTCAAAAGCACCAAGATCAATAGCTTTTCCAGAAGATATGGTATAGATTGGAGATACTCCACCATCTACTACCCTAGAGCAAATGGCTTAGCAGAAGTATTCAATAAAACTCTCATCCAAATACTAAAGAAGACTCTTGATAACAACAAGCGGTAGTGAAATGAGCAGTTGGTTGAAGCCTTGTGGGCCTGCCGCACCACATATCGAATTCCAACTCTGTCTATGACATTTTCCTTAGTGTATGATTCCAAAGTCATTCTACCTTTAGAAGTTCAACTCCCATCACTAAAGATAGCACTGGGTAGCAAGATCACTACAGAGAAGAATGCAAAGTTGCAATTAAAAGAGCTCGAAGGTTTGGAGGAGAGTCACCTACAGGCATACCAGAACCTCGAGTTGTATAATGCAAAACTAATTCACGCTCACAACAAGCTAGTCTTCCCTAGGTCTTTCCAAGTAGGAGAACTTATTTTAGTCCTAAGGAAACTAATTGTTGTCCGTTGAAAGATGGGAAGCAAGTTTCAACCCACTTGGGAAGGCCCCTATGTCATAGAGAAGGCCTACCAAGAAGGATCTTATCAGCTCATTGATTGTAAATGGGAACACTCGATGCTTCCAACTAATGGGCTCTATTTGAAGAAATATTATCATAAAATATGTTTGAAAATAATTATCAACAAAAGAATAAAAATTTGATCCTATTTAATTAAAATCTTCTATTTTTCGAAGCGTTATTTGCTTATCTTGCGAATCCACCATGGCATGTCCAGGATAGGTGTAAGAGTCCCCCAGAGGCACTTTATCCCTCTTTCATAACACAAACACAATCAAACACAATCTTCTGACGCTATTAGAATAGGTGTGAGAGAACTTATAAGGCATCCTATTTTGATTAGCATAATTGAGTTAGGTGTAAGAGAACTTGAGTGGCATCCTTTCTTAGTGGGAATTCCTGGTTTCCATCTGTGGCACCATTTCATTAAATTTCCCAAGTGTGTTTAGGGTAGGTGTGAGATAACCCAAGAGGCATCCTATTCCCTTTAACACAAGCATAAAAATAAACACATATCTTTTATCTCGGGCTATTTTGATCTAAGAGCAAGCCCCTGTGACACTCAATCATTAGCTGCTCTAGGTCGGGTCTACATGCTACCTCGCAAGTATGTCACCCTAGTGATCACTTATTTAGAAGATGTGAGTCCCCACGCTTTCTTCTTAACTTGACCATTGTAAACCAACGAGTGCCTTGTTAGTATGGTAGACTTCAGTGTCAAGCTAGTAAGCTACCTCATGTTGATTTTTTTTAAGAATATGTGAGTCTCTGAGCTATCTTCTTGAACTAATCATCATTATCTAACTAGGTCGAGTATATTTGAGGTTTAGGATAAGTCCCCCAGAGGCTCATTTCCTCTTGACTACATTTGAGTCGATATAAGTCCTTAAGCGGCATTCGCTTAATAGTCACCCTAGGTCGAATGGCACCTGTCGAATCGAAGAAAGATTATCCCAGCAATCAGTTCAGCTATAAGAGGATGTGAGTCCTTGAGCTTTCTTCCTAGGCTGATTATTGCAAATCAACGGGCACATTAGGTTGTTTGATGTTCGCTATGCTGACAACTCACCCAGTGGATACACCACTCTTGGCAAATGTGAATCTCCACGCTTTCTACTTGAGTTGGCTACCAAATACCTAATTGATATATGACTAGCCATGTCATCTTCTCCAGGGTTTTGGATCAAGCCCTTTGCTGGCATTCTATTTAGATCATGTTCTTTGCAACCCAATTTAAACACTACCCGGGTTACTCTTGGATTGGACAGTCCTCTTTCCTAGTAGCCACCCCTGTGGTTGGAGAATTTTTTCAGCGGATATGCAGATTCTCCCTTGGTTTTCTAAATATGAGATAGCTCTAGGCTGATATAAGCTCCTTCCCAGTTTGATCCCTCGCAAACCAATAGGGTCCATGTTAAAATAAATAAACAAATTAATTCGCTTGTGTATTAGGAATTCAATCCCCCAAAGGGCCCCTTTTCTCAAGTAGACATCCTATCTTTAGGGCAGTGTCAGCAGAACTCCCTATAGGAATTGCCTGACTACCTGAGTTAAGATAAATCCCAGTGTTGGTGCTCACTCCGTAGTCACCCTTAGGTCGGGATCAATCTACTTTGCCACAAGCAGGTTACCCCGATAGTAATTCCGCTTTGGAAGATGTAAGACTATGACGCATTCTTTCTAACATGACTATCACAAACTGAAGGGAAGCCCTAGGTCAAGATCGATTTGTCGCCCAAAGTAATTGATCACTCAGTGGTCTTTTATTGTAAAAGATGTGAGTCCTTAAGCTTTCTTCCCTTGAATTGATCATTGCAAACTGAAAGGCACTCCTTTGGTCGGATAGTTCTCCCATCGGTCGGGAAGCTATTCCCTTTGGTTCAATAAATCTGAAATAGGTCTAGGCTAATATAAGCTCCTTCTTAATGCCATCCATCATAAACCAATGGAATCCATCAAAATAAACTAAAAAATGAAATTAATCTCTGACTATCTTTGAGCTTATTTAAGTCCCCATTCACTCAATATAATATAGGTCGGGGTTTGATCTGTTGCCCCGATCACCCTAGTGGTTCCTTATTTTGGAAGATATGAGTCCTCGTGCTTTCTTCCTAACTTGACAATTGTGCATCGAAAAGCATCCCTTTGGTTGGTTAGTCCGACTATGTGTTTGGTAGACTACCCCTTTGAATTGGTAAATCTGAGTTAGGTATGAGCCTCCATGGCTTCTACTCAATGCGATCCATCGCAAACCAATAGGGTTCATCCCAAATCCAAAATCTAAGAATCTGAAACAAATCCAATCAATCTCCCTTAGTGGAGTCAAACAAATAAAAATAATAAACATAATTAAATAATCAAACAAATCAAATCAATTTCTCCCCAGTGAGACTCAAATCAAACCTCTAATCCCCTTGTGGTTGATTTGAACCTATTTCCCTAGTGGAAGGTTCACATACTCTACCTAGTGGATTCCTCCTTCCCTCTCTTATGTCCTTGACATGAGTAGAGCCACATTACACTAAGCTTTGGATTCCATCTACACCTTGGGTTCAGAGTAGATCGTCTCTGTTAGTGCTTATGATTGTTTGGTGTTGTTGATTATTTCAGTCAACACCAATATGTGTGGTGTTCCTTGTTAGTCATACAACACCTATTGGGTGCCCTTTGTTGACCTCATTTTTAGGATGAGCTCTCAACCCCTCCATATTAGACAAAGGACTTCTCTTAGACTTTAAGAGTTCATTAGTCTTAAGACACATCTAGTGATTAGGTGGACACTCAACCTAACCCTAGAGACTTAGAAGAGTTAGCCATAAGAATAGGTCATGCCTTAGAGATGTTAGGAAAATTTGTCTATCCCTTAGCTAGAACCAAATCCTCACTTCCGTCTTTTAAAGTCAAACTCCAAATCAAACTAACTCCAAACTCCAAATCAAACTAACTCTAAACTCCAAATCAAATCAACATCAAAAATTAAATCAATTACAACTTAATTGATGTTCTCAAACTCAAATCAATTCCAAATGATTGAAGCTTATGATTGAAATTCCAAGTTCAAAAATCATTTCTATGTCACTTTGATTCTATCTTATTGACTTAGCCTAAATCAAACCTAAATCAATTCAAATTCAAGGAATTTTCTCATAACCAATTTATATTCTCATTTATATTCATAAATATAAATGAAATATAAATTCAAGTATCCAAAAATAAATTGAAAAAAAAATCAAATCCAAATTCAACCAAAATCCAACCTAAGCCTTTCAAGTCAAAATCTTGAACTTAGTCAAATCAAAGCCAAATCAAGCCAAACCCTTTATTTTTCTTCATGATTCAATCAATCCTACAATTATGAATCCAAATATAAACATAAACTTTAAACATCAATCCAAAAATAAATTTAAAACTCAAACTCAAATTCTATCAAAATTCAACCTAAGCCTTTCAAGTCAAATTCTTGAACTTAGTCAAATCAATTTCAGATCAAGCCAAACCATTAATTTTTCTTCATTATTCAATCAATTCTTCAATCATAAATCCAAATATAAATATAAACTTCAATCATCAAACCAAAACTAAATTCAAAGTCAAACCTAAGTGAAACTCATGTTCACCCTTCTGAACTTGAAATTATCAAATGAATCAAAACCCATTTTACTCCAAATCACTTGCAAATAGATTTATATTTCAATCATAAATCCATATGTGAGTTCAATCAAACTTGATTTAATCCTTGATCAGGTCAGTTGACCTACTTAGACTCACTTGACCCAAAATGACCTAAAGTATTCATTTTGAGCCAAATTCTAATCCTACCCAAATTAGATTGAACTAAACCCACCTGAACCTCACATTATGAGAAACAATAATCATGAGATGATCAATCACTCAAATTAGGTCAAACTAAGTCAAACCTAAGGATTGACCAAGTCAACACTTAGCCAAAATCCACCATAGGCCAAATTGATTGAAACCATTAATCAAAACTCATTCATGATCAATGTTTGAACTTGACCAAGTCATCATTTGAGCCTAACCTAGACCAATTGGCCATTTGACCCAAGTTAACCTAACTTGACCTAAAAAGTCAAAATGTGTCAAAACTTAGTTGGCAGTTACCCCCAAGCAGTTGTAAGTCCAACAGTTTGGTGGTTTATCCTCTCTTATGTAGGTAAACCAAATACTTATTTTCACCTCAGATTTAGGTTTGCTTTTGGCCCTCGCCAAAGCTTCTTAGATTTAGGTTCAGGGGTTGCTACTTCTCTTTGTGGGCTACGAGCATGAATCCTCATCTCTTAGGCATTTCAGTGACCTTATATCATAGAATTATAAGCCCTAGCATTCTAATAAAAATTCAACTCAAACAAATCAATTCAATTTAAAAAATGTAAAACCCCACCATAGGATAGTTTGGAGTGCTTACTAGGCTTCCTAGTATCTTAAGCACCTCCTATTTGTTTTCATTTGACTTCGATAAGAACTCCCTCCTCTTGATCAATACCACTTGACTTTCTAAAAATAAATCAATGGATTGATAGTCTTACCTTTCAAAATCTTTGGAGATAATAATCATTTACCTTAATCGAGAGTATTGCTAAGGAATCATGTTCTTTAGGATGCAATTAACTATGGGGGCTTATCCCTATAGGGAACTTAATGAACTCGATTTAAAATAAACTCTGCTTTACTTTTCATGTACAGTAGGGGAAGAATCTCTGGAACATTCTAAAGACTCATAGTCCTTAGGAGTCCTTATTGAGGTGATTAGGTCCATTGTAGGGTAGTAACTTGTATCTCTCGAGATAGTACATGTTTCTTCAATGTCATACTCAATCACCCTAATAAAAACATCTACGGATCCGTGTGGTGTCTCAACAAGACGTGTTATATATATTTCTATTTTTCATTTATCCTTCTTTTCCCTAAAAAGAAAAGGGAGATAGATGAAGGAGGAGATATATATAAAATGTTTACCACATTGATGCCATAAGATTCATTCAAAAGTGTTCTATTTGCCAATTGTCCAAAGGTGTGGCATAAAACATGGGCTTATACACACCTCTTCTAATTCCAGATTCTATATGGGAGGATCTAAGCCTAGACTTCATCTTGAGGTTTCCAAAGATAAAAAAGGGGTTGATTCAATTATGGTAATTATAGACAGATTTTCAAAAATGTCCCACTTCATTGCTTGCAAAAAAAAACCTATGATGTAAATCATATAGCTCAACTTTTCTTTCATGAAATTGTTCTCCTACATGGGTTACCCTAGAGCCCAACATCTGATCTAGATGTCAAATTTGTTAGCACTTTTTTGAAGGAGCTATGAAAACGATTACAAACTAAACTCTAATTAAGTTCAGCATATCATCCTCAAACAGACGGGCAAACTGAAGTAGTAAATCGTACACTTGGAAACATGCTTCATTGCATAGTAAAAGATCATCCAAAATAATGGGATTAGATATTGGGAGAAGCCGAATTTGCTAATAATTCAATGATTAATCGATCAAGGGGAAAATGTCCTTTCAGCATTGTATACTCGAAGGCCCCAAATCATACAATAGATCTTTCTATCATTCCTAAATCTAAAAGCAAGGCTGTAGAAACTTGGGCTGATGATGCCATTAAAATATTAGGAGGTACTCGATAAACTTGAGGAATCCAATTCCAATTACAAACGACAAGCTGATGTCCATAGACGCCACAAGATTTTTGGTCCAAGGTAACTAGTCATGGTGAGGATACGGAAGGAAAGATTTCCTCTGAAACTTAATCTAAGTCCTTGAAAACTTGGACCTTTTGCCATCACTAAGCGCATAAATGATAATGCATATGTTGTGGATCTTCCAGCAAATATATACACCTCTTCCATCTTTAATGTATGTAATATATACCTATACCGTCCACCTGATGATTCGATCACTTCCCTTTCTACACTCGAGTCTAGTTCTCTTGACACCGGGGTGACTTGATGTGGTATCAACATATATTATAGACTTCCACACCACTAACTAGTATCAAGCATTAGTTATATCCCAATATTAATAATTCTTATTTTTCTATTAGTAATAGCTGTCGGTATATGAATGGAACACTTGTCCGTGTTTATCCCCATTTACATTTTTACATATAATCATGTGATAGAGAAGGAAGTTAGTAACGAGAATTATTTTTCTTTGGTCTTGTTTGTTACGGTGTTTTCTCCTTTTGTTCTTTTCGGGTGAGCTTCTAGGCCCGATACCAGCTTAGGTACCAGTTCAAGCTCTTGTTTCATGGAGGTGAAGCAGATGAGTAAACAGTCAGTTAGATCCAAGTACACAACGTGCTCTCCTTTTGTTCTTCTATTAGGAATAAGTTGATCAGAGGTGAAAGCAGAAGAGGGGCTCCCGATGCATAACCAATTTCTTATTTTGGAGTAGACATAGAAGACGAGCGGCTTAGTACCTTCACATGCATACCCAAACAAGGGGTTTGAGTGCTCTTCAATGTAGACAATGAGTACCTTGAAGTGAACACGTTCGTGTATAGCGATGGTGGCGTTAACATAGGGGTAACGGTAGGGGAAGGAAACGGTGAAGTGGCTGCGATCGATAAAGTTGAAGACGTTGAAGAAATCGATCGGGAAGGAGCTGTAGGTCATGTAAAGATATTTCCGGAGATGGAGTCAAGGATGGTGATGTCTAGGAAGTGAGGGGAGGTGGTGAGAGAATCGGCGATGATGGCATCGAGGCTGGCGCTGCTATCAACGGTGTGAGAGAGACATCGACATAGCGGTTGAAGAAGGCGGAGGAAGAGCGGAGGTTGATTCCCTGGATAATTTCAAGGTTGCTGATCGTGAGGTTGTCGGTGACCTATCGCCATGAGGCAAAATTTTTAAATTAAGCATCATTACTGATTTAATTAGGTAATTAGGCAGGATAAAAAAAATTTGCCTATAGCGATGGCGCCGACAGGGTAGCCACCGCTCACGATCATGACCGCTCTTCCCTAATTTAGGGATGAAAACCCGAGAGCTGCGTCGCCATGCAAGCTCTTGAGTTTCCTATTGCCGATTGCCGTTCTTCCCGATCTACGCTGCTGACGTTACCGGGTCGGATCCAGCCACGGCCAGAAAGTCGCCACAGAGAAAGTAGCTTGGAAGGATTATTTTTTCCGATTTAGGTATTTCTAACCCTAAACAAAAAAAATGTATAATATCGATTTGTATGAGTTTATTTGGTTAGTTTAGCTAATTGTTATGATATTCATAGGAGATTTGTGTCGATCTGAAATTATGCACAATTTTTATTTAGGAAAGCTTCATTTTTTGCGCAATGTTTTTTTTTTATTTAGGAAGTGTGTATGTGTAGTTTAATTTAGTGTTATGAAGATCTGTAATTATATTAGGCGCATATGTGGTGATTCATGTTCACTGAAAAAGTAAAACCTGTGCTTGATCTATTTTGCTAAATATCTTCGTGTGTGATATTTTTTTTTGGCAAAGGAGGTACGTGGTGTTATAAAGATTTGTTTTGCTGAATATCTTCGATCTGATTAATGCAAAAAGAATGATTGGATTTTATTAGTGTGATGTTACATAAATTGGTTGTTGTCACATTACAGTATTTGGATTTTATTTGTCATATTGCAGTAGTTGGATTCTGTTTGTTATGCTGAAATATTAGGATGATTGCTTGAATGCATAAGTATTTCCCATCTTTGTCATATGTTAAAGCATGATTTTTGCGTAATAGTGTCAATACTGGTGTTCCATTATTACAAGCTAGTGATGAGTTCATATAGTGTATGTATTGTTCTTTATTATGATGGTGAACTCAGAGTAAGTGATGAGTTCATTCCAACATATATTGGTGGGAGAAATCGTCCAATCCAAATTTCACGATGGATTAAATTTGAGGAATTACATAAAAGAGTTATGAGGTCGTTGAAGTTAGATCCATCAAAATTCTCTGTTAATCTGGTGGGTCATTTTCCTATTATTGGATTTATTGCGGCACACATTAACGATGATGAAGTTTGTGAGGCTATTATTAATGCAGATGGCATTGTGGTGTCGAATTGAGGAACTCCCATGTGGAGATAGGTTGGTTAGCAATATAGTCGACCGTCAAAGTGGTGGAATCACCACTGATTACATAACACCACCTCCTCAGATAAGTACTCAAGGGGAAATATATGAGGTAAGAAGAGAAAATGATTATTTTACTAGCACAAGCTCGCTCATGGGTGACCCGTGACCCTCAAGATAATGATGTGAACCCACCATCTGATGTAAATGTTAAATATGAAACTATGCCTAGTGGAGATAGTAGTGATGAGGATGATGACGATTATATTGACTCTGGGCGGGCTGATTTAAGGGCAGTAGAACCATCTCATATGGTCAGAGATTTGATTGTCGATTACTCAAGGAGAACGAGTCATACTGAGGAGCATTTGATACATAATAATGATTATATGCGCAATGCTCAAATCACTGGAGAATGGGATGAAGACCTTGCTTTTGATGGCCCATCAGATGATTCAACCTTCGAAGACGAGAATTGCATCCCAGATGAATTAGTGGAAGGTATGTGCTTTCATGATGAAAAGCAGTTGCAATTTTCTATTGGTGGGTGGTCGATTATAAACAATGTTGAATATGTCATATATGCCTCAAGCAAATCAAGATTTACCGTGCACATTCCCATTCCAAATGTTTTTATGGCATTTACATGCACTCATTTAAGAGGTGGAACTTGGAGAATAGTTACTCTCCTCTCATAGTCAGAAGCCACTCAATTCTTAATGCAACACACAAGCCGGCTGCCACAAGTTCATACGAAAAGTTATATGAAGGCTTGGGATGCACGATGAAAAGCAGTTAAGGCTATTTTTGGCAGTTGGGAGGAATCTTACAGATCATTGGGAAAATTTATGGCTGCTGTTTACACATCTATGCCCGATTCAGTATACCGGGTACAGTCCACAAAATCGAATAGATTTCAATGATTGTTCTAATCGTTTGAGCCGTCAATACGAGGTTGGCAGTATTGTCACCCGGTTCTGTGTCTCGATGGGACTTTTCTCCTGGGTAAGTACAGAGGCACTCTACTTAATGCTATTGGGATCGACGCAAATAATGGGTTATTCCCATTGGCCTTCACAGTGGTTGAATCAGAATGCATCGAGTCTTGGATTTAGTTTTTGCAAACTCTTCAGGACTTGATCCCATTAGTGTCTACGAGGGGTGATCTATGCTTCATCTCAGATAGACATGTAGGTCTTGTCCGTGGCTGTCGAGAAATCTTCCCATGGGCTGCACATCATTTCTGTCTGTGCCATTTGAGGGAGAACTTCAAGAGAGCAGTACGTCAACTTGGCATAGCTGATGTAGAATTCATGTGTCAGAAAATGTATGTTGCAGGAAACACAGATGACATCCGAATTTTCAAAAGGCACATGTCAGACATTAAGAATATTAAGCAGGAGGCATACGACTGGCTAGTTTCAAGAGATATTCAACAATGAACTCAAACTCATGATAACGAGTACAGGTACGACACTATGATGATAAATGCAATAGAGTGCTTCAACGGTGTGCTTAAACGTGCACGTGGTTTACCCATTCATGCTCTGATTACTGCAGTGTACTATAATATAGTTTCCTTTTTTATGAAACGTCTTGAAAAGGCTGCCGCTCTAGAAAGGCAACAAGAAAACTTGTTTTCCCCTCGCATTAAAGCTACACTTATTGTTAATGAATGCGAGGCATGAAGATTACCTGAACCCGTTAGGATTAGCATGCCTGAGTATCAAGTGTTTGATGTCAGCAATCGAACCTGCAAAGTTGAAGTTTCTTAGAACTATGACTGCAACTGTACGTGTAGACAACCACAGTCTTATCACCTACCTTGTCCACATGTGATTGCAATTTTGAGCCATCGCCACCTAAACCACGTGATGTCTCTGTACTACGCCTTGAATTATATATTAGACCTACCGTGGAGAGTTTCATGTGATACCGACGGAGAAGTGGGCGATCACATCACGTAAGGCAATTATGAAACTTATAACCCACCTAATATTGCTTTAAAGTCCGGAAGGCCAAGGGCAAGCGATTTAAAAATACCATGGATGAGAACATTCCTAAAAGTTCCGTGGCAATCGCTTGTAAGACTATTGGGCATAATAGGTCAACATGTCCTTAGTTGCGTGCACGTAGAGTGTGATGTTTTCTAAGTCAGTTGTTTGATGTCATGTTGTGTGTTTATGCTATTGTTGTATTAGTCCTACTGTGTACTTGTCTCTCATCTATTTTGACTAGTAATTTATGTCATATTGTCTACTTGCAATAGTCCTATGTTTAATGTCATATTGTCTACTTTCAAGCAGTGCATCTTTTGATTAGTTTTTATCTGTTGAACTTGTTCAAAAGTGTATATTTCTTTGCTTAGTGTGCAGAGTACACATGGTGGAAAATAAAATTATCAATTTAAAATTTAAATCTAAAATCTCTCAATTAATAGCAGTTTTTTTTATAATTTTTTTATGCCTTGCAATTTTTATGTATGTCTTTCTACAGTTAGGATTTATTTTAGTCCTTTGACCTATGAGTACTCTGAATTACAATGCAATGTAATATTTTTTGAAATGCTGACTATGTTGTTTGCCTCAACGATACCAGGTTAAGATGTCTGCTGGTGAAGCCCCCCCCCCATGCGTGAGGAGAGGCACACCGTGAGGACACTGTTGAGGACTACGGTCCACCACCGGCAAGGGTGCACCTTAGCATAGATATATTACATGGTAGAGATAGAGCAGCGCATCCTGATTCGGTACGTTATTTTTTGAAGTTATTTTTGTGCCAATGTACGTGCTTGTTATACTAACGTAGTCTATGCATGCTCCATTCTGATTACAGGTTTCAATGCTTGAGGTCACCGCAGACAGCCGATGTTCAAGGAATGTTAATTGCCCTCTCGATTCATGGGTGCATTACGAGATGTCGCCTTTGACGCGGTCTCGCAGATATTGTCGGATCATCACTTACTGACGTCATTAGTGGAGCGCTGGTGCCCGCAGACGAACACATTCCACTTTGCTATTGGTGAGATGACGATCACACTACAGGATGTTGTGATGATCCTGGGCGTTCAGATAGATGGCCCTCCTCTTATTGGCAGTGTTGTCGTTGGTGGAGGGAGACGGTGGGCTACGTGGCCAGACTACTGTGATGAGTTGATCGGAGCGCATCCCGAGCCAGACACCGTGTATCGTGTTCCGATCCATCCACATATCACCTCAGAGTTTCATATGGGTCAAGCGCATGCATGCACCTCCTTACGTTACGATGGCTGAGGTGGACTTTTTACAAAGATTCATACTTAGATCTACCAGAGCTCCTTATTATGCATCGAGCATACATATTGTTTATCATCTTCTTCTTCCCCGACACTGCTCGAGGTCCACCCGCGAGATCTACCATTACTAGATGATATTCATTCTTTTAGGGGTTTCGGCTCACCGCTATGATATCTTACGAGAGTTGCATGAAGCACCAGTGCAGAACATAGCAGGATGTATTCATTTACTGCAGGTATGGGTCTGGAAGCACATTCATGTTGGCAGACCTACCTTACGTGTTCCATATCCTGACATTGATGGTCTTAGCATTGGATGTCTGGAATGAAGGATTTGTTAGAGAATGCCGATCCAACATCGAGTATCTGTGGATGAGTTGGATGGACTTCTGCAGAGTCAGGTACGCTAAATAACTGTCATTTTTACTTGTTTACTCGTCATGGAATTTCAATTTTCAGAGTAACTTATGATACATGTGCAGGTCATCTGGGAGACATATGGACATCAGATCTGCATGCGCATCGCAGATATGTGTTTGCAGGGAGAGGAGATATGGATAGAAAAGTACCGATTTGTTGAAAGAGTGGCACACCGATCGCAGATCGCGGCCGGCATGCCTCCCATGATTGATGTTGACCCGATCCATCATTTGTTTGTGTTGATGCAGGAAAGGCCGACGCTGATTGAGCGTACCACCACTCATACATGCACGGGAGCGTGACGGAGTTGTGGACCGATTCAAAGATGATGATCGGAGCCCGATCAACCGTTACGATGGTACCGATCTTGGGCTTCATTTTATACGGGCACAGCTCGCCGACACATACTACCCTCGCTCGGAGATTGTCCGATGGTAAGTCTATGTGGAATTATAATTTGCTTTCCTTTACAATGAAACCGATATAAATTTACTTTCGTAGCGATAACATCCCGAATCAAGATATATTTCGCTATTTCACGAGATGGTGACAATGTCAAAATCCATCGACGACATGAGTACCGCGGCGTGGAGTCGAGAGGAACATGCATATATCTCACAGATACAGAAAATAGACATTCCAGAACTTCGCACGCCACATGATGCACCGTCGGATGTGGGTCCATCATATACGCCGCTGGTGGGACACTATCCATTCACACCACCCCAAGATTCATATCGATGCAATGTGGTCTCAGATGAACCCATGGCATGCACCGATCCGCTTACATATGCTCCACCGTCATTCCACATGACACCACCATATGCGCACACGGTACTGCCATCTCAGCTTCCGCCGAGATACCACATGTTACGGACTTGGGATGCTCGCAACAACCCGGTGAGCAGGTGGACGAGGAGGAGGATCGTCAGTAGCATCATTTGCGTGATCGGCCACGTCGACCACCATCTCATTACACTCCTGGTAGCGATGCGATTCCACCGCGCAGACATCGACGACGATAGTTGTATTTTTTTTTTACCAGTTTATGTCATGTAGTCGTATTGGTTTTTTTATTTGTTATGTCCACTTATTCAGATTCAACTAATTGTACAATTATACGTTTGTTTGTTATCAATTTAGTTTTATTTGGTTAACTCACAACTATTTAGACTCATACCGAAAAAATTAATACACTTAGAATGTTTAATATTATCAAAAAAGCATATGTATTCAACAAGCATTGTGTTAAGATCACACAAACGAGTGTTGTCGTAATATTTTTAATATTTGTAACGTCAAATTTTTTACATTTCCAAAAATTGCGACTAAGAGGACGAGATTCGTCAAAAGTTATCAACATTAAAGTTGTAGAATTTGTTATTATCTTTCCAACGATGCTAAACACGTCAAAATCTGATAATTGATGAGCCTGATATGGACAAAAAACGAGGGATGCATCAATATTGTTATTTTTTGCAACTTCACATCTCACACATTTGCAAAAACTGCGGCTCAACGGGCTAGATTCGTCAAAAGCTGTCAACATGAAAGTTGTAGAATTTTTTATTATCTTTCCAACAATACCAAGTACGCCAAATTCCGACACCTAATGAACCTGATATGTTCAAAAAAGGGGACTGTCAATTTAATTTTTTTTAAAAAAAAATTCATAGCCGACTCCGCTGACTGGGCGACTAGGCCTATTTTGTTAATTTTTTTTTTATCCTGCCTAACTATCTAATTAAATCAGTAATAATGCTTAATTTAAAAATTTTGCCATCGCCATGACACCGGACTCTTTGCCGCTACTGATTATGATTGAAGCTTAATTTGTTTCTAGAGTTGGTTCATGGTTTTTTAGGCATCAAATCGCAGGGAAATAAATCGGCGGCTAAATCTAAAAAAGCGGCATTTGATTATAAATATTTTTTTTATAAAAAAATTCATAATCATCACGACATTCTAATAATTCTTATTATTAAAATAAACTTTTATCACAAATTTTTTTAAAAAATAGCAAAAAAAACTGTGATTAAATTTTAAAAAATAAAATAATAAAAAAACTATCGCAAATACATACTTAAAAAGAAGCTAAAACGGGATTTAATATCCCATTTTTAGGAGAGAATATTACGTGAAAAGTCCGCATCACCTCCATTTTTCTTTTTTTTAAAAAAAAAAAAAAAAAAAAAACGGGACAATCTCAGCGGACTCCGGATGCACGTAATATTTTTTCCATTTTTAGCCATTAATGAAATAGAAAACGCAGATCAATTTTACGTTTTTTATTTTTTATATAAATAAATTTAAATGTATATTTAATATCATTTATTTCGAATATAAATTTAATTAACTTTTTAAAGCATATAAAGATATTTTTTAACAAATTATTACAATATAAAATGTTATGTTACATTATATTGTATTATTTTATAATTTTTATATAATTACTTCATTCAAATTTGTTGTCTTGCATAATATTTTAAATATACTTATTGCGTTTATAGAATATTGTGTTCTATGTTTCAAAGTAAAATAGCTTATAAACAAAATTGTTGATAATTACTTATAATATTTTTGTTAAATAATTTAGTGTGAGTTTAAGTGCAAATTCAAATTTATAAAAATCAGAGGTTGAGTCACTATATAACAATTAACCAATTACAAAAACATTACAAGCACGCACATAGCTGAAATTTCATACAGCCAAAAAAAAAATCCAGACTGTAACCAATATGATTAAACGTAACAGTTAGGGTGTAAATAAATCTAGATGAGCTAGATTCACCCTCGACTTCTTGAGTTTGATTAATTTATCAAATTTGAGCTTGAGCAACTCACAACTTACAACAGCTTGACTCACTTATACTTCTAATAATTTCAACTAATAATAAAAAAAAAAAAAAGAAAATGAGATGCATATTACATCTTCTACGAACAATCGGGATATTGAGTATATATATCACCTACTTAGTTTATTTCTGATTTCATCCTTTCTCAGTTTGCTTCTTTCTTTACAGCAGCTCTCACGGTAAGGGTATTATCAATAATTTGATATATAATAATAATTTGAAAGGTAATAATTTTGATAATCATAAGGCTCATGTAAATTCAACTAAAAAGATAAATCAAGAAAATCTCTCCTTGAGGCCCTTCAACGTTCTCATGAGGATGCAAAATGCCGCAATGTGAGGGCTGCAGTTTCTCGCCACCTTCTAATGCTGCTTCCAACACATCAGTCATCCCTTTAAGAAAACATACTTGGCCGCATTTTGGCCCCATCCCGCCGAAGAGCACCCATTGAAAGCTATGTATGATATCAATCAATAAAATCTCATCATTATCTGTACACCAAATTCTCATTAGTAGGGTGAAGCCCTAACAGCTTAGCACTCTCACGTTGATTTTTTTCGGATGCCATGAACTTCCAGTATCCGTTCGGCGGATTCATTATCCAAGCAAAAATATGAATGCGCATTTTATAAGGATTAAATTTCGCACAGCACAGCATTCCCCTGCACCCAGCGTATCTCCCCGTCTCGTCGATCAAGTCTGTCTCCCATGATGATATCAGTTTAGGTATCGCATCAAACTGATTTTTCAAGGAGTCGAAGCGGATGAGGTAATTGCCAGTTAGATCGAGGTATACGACGTCCTCGCTAGTGTGAGCTGGCTTCCTTCTATTTGTGAGGAGATCACTAGAGTTGAGAACAGGGTAGAGGTTCCGGGTGCTCAACCATTTTTTAGTTTTGGAGGAGTAGACGTAGAAGACGAATGGATTAGAACTGTTACCATCCCCTGATTCTTCAAATAAGGGATTTGTAAGATTTTCTATGCAGACGACGAAAACCTTCACGTGGATGCAGTCTTGTATAGTGATGGCGGCGTTGACAAAGGCGTGAGGGTACGGGAAGGGAATAGGTAAGTGTCTGCGATCGAGAAGGTTGTAGACATGAAAGAAGTCGGGGGCGGAGTTGTAGGTCTGGTAGAGGATAATGCAGGCGAAGGAGTCGAGGATGGTGATGTCAGGGAAGTGAGGTGCGGCGGTGAGGGAATCGGCGAAGACGTCGTGGGAGCGGACGTTGTTTATGTCTGTGAGCACTGCGTGTGGTAGGGAGATACAGACGTAGCGGCTGGAGAAGATAGCGGAAGTGCGGTAAATGATGCCCTGGACATTTTCCTGGCGGTTAATGACGGTATTGCCAAAAGTCCCATCGGCCATGACTGAACTGATTGTTGCCGTGCTGCTACTGCTTCTTTGAATTTTGTTTCCAAGGTAGTGAGCCCTTCGGTCTTGCTGGCTGCATTTTAACGTACCACGACAGAGGGTAAATTGCATGCAAATTTGGCAATTATAGAAATAAAATTATTATTAACTTTAATTATTAAAAATTCATTATACTAAAAAAATATCATCAAATAAATTGGTTATGATGAATAAAATTAAGTGACCAGATATAAAAGAATTATTCGTTTACCGAATATTTATAAAAAAATAATTAGAATTTTTTTGGGGAAGCTTAACTTATAGAATTATAATTAAATTAAATAATCTATCAATAGAAGAGTGCTTATATATAGATAATAAAAGAAAGTAATAAAAGAGTATAAAATAAATAAAAATATTCTCAATAATGAGGATATGCTATAATAATATATATTATTAATTGCTAATATAAATATTAGATGCATGAGATAATTTTTATATAATAGTTAAAATTTTAAATAATTTTAACTATTTTGATATGCATCTAAGCTTAGATAGAAAGGATGAATAAAAGGCAAAAAGTAATAATTTCAATACAATTTTTCTTTTTATATGACAATTACTTTAATAAATAATGTTAATTATTTTACATCATTTATGGTTCTTATTTAATGTTATAGCCAAACACCCTTGAAGTCAAACTTAATTATGCATTCATCGAGCATTCTTAAAAGATCCAAGTAAAAGTCAACATAAAAAAATATGGTCAACGAAGTCAATTCCGTATTTATCTATTCAATCCATATACAATGATTTGGGATTCATGGAGTCTCAAACTAGGGGTGTACGTGAGTCAAGCCAGCTCGAGAGCTGACTTGAGCTCGGCTCGCTAATGAGCTCGTGAGCGAAGGTTATCAAGCTACGAGCTCATAAACAAGTTTGAAAAGTTTTTGAGCTCAAGCTCGAACCTAGTTTTACTCGGTTTGATAGCTTATCGAGTCAGTTCATTTACATAATGACAAACTGTAATGATCATGTATTATGTTATCAGTTCAATAGTTTATCGAGCTTTGTAAACGAGCTCAAGCATTCGAATCGAGCTCAAGCTTGACTTTCTTTAAATCGAGTTAAGCTCGAGCTCAATAGGGATTAAACAAGCTCGATTAAGTCAAAACTTGACTCGACTCGGTAACACTCCTACCTCAAACTAAGAATAGTGACTCAAATTGATAGATGGATAAAGTTCAATCCCAAAATGGAAGAATTTATTTTATTATTTTATTTTATTATTATATAAAGACAACAATATAAATTAATGAAGAGTGTAATATAGACCAAAACTTATAAATAAGGGGTCAAATATAATATTGTAAAGTTTGTTAGATATCCTCTCCTCTCAATTATATTATCTCAAAGTATTTGTAATAATATTGTACAGTTGGTTGACCTCTATTACTATTTTATTAATTGAGTTCATTCGATACGTCTAAAATGGTGAATAACGAATGCAATTTCACATAAATCAAAATTAAGTTGCTTCAAGCATTGCTAAAACTGTCCAAATATCACTAGTTTATGAAATTGATTATGTTGATGGTCTTAGAGCATGAAAATCTATCCAATCAGACTTCTCTCAATTAATTTGGTAAAATGAGATGACAACAACGGGCTATGAAAAATTGTTGTGTGAATTGGAACATCTGACAGGGTTAAAATCGACACCCATATTATTAAGATTTCCGAACAAATGAGAAATGTGAAAATTACCTCTTTACAACATCCAATTCAAGATGTAAAAAAAATTTAGAGGGATTTACAGCCATACCATTTAAAACAGCCATATTTACACCCTAACCACCTAAACCTAAACATTTACATCCCAACCACCAGATTCCATTTGAGTGCACAGAATAACCACTCTTCGTTATTCCACGCAGATGTCGTTGCTTCCGTCGCACATGCCTAACCCCATCCGCCTTCCATTTCTTACCGAGTGAACCACGTCTCTTGCTTCAAACCTCCTCTTCCGTGAAGGTCGTAGTAAGCCCGCATGTGAAACCCTTCATCAACCTTGCCTCCCTCATGCGTGGAGCCCTCCACATCGAGGTCATTGTCATTGCCTCACTATCGAGTGGAGCTTTCCATTGCTGTCTTTGATTCACTCTTGTGTGTGTGTGGAGCCCTCCATCGTCCGAGTGGCGTCGCGTGCTTATTTTTGATAAAGTTTGTTTTTTGTTCTACTAAGGAAAATATTATGTTTATGTTTAGTGTCTGAACTATTTCATTACAGAAGTATTTGGGGGAATTTACACTAGCTCAATTCCATTGGATGTATACAGTCCCCCTTATAATAATTTCTTTATACTTTGAAATATCTATATGTAAGAGTTACTCTTTATAATATCTTCATTCCCAATCATATTTCCATGTTGAAATCATGTCTCATAATGGAGAAAATATGGATAGTTCACTAAGTATGGAGGTTATGGATGCTTGTTTAGTTCTAGATAATCATCCTTCTAGCTCTAGTTGCTCAGATATATTGATAAATGAGCTTGGTCTATGTACTGATGATCACTTACTGAGCCTAAATGTTAATGATATCTCTTTAACAATTGGAACTCAATTTCCCAATTCCATAAGTTTGAGATAATTTCTTCGTTCAAAGGCTATTAATGAAAATTTTGGTATGAAGTTTAAGGCCAGTGATAGAAGAAGGGTCATTGCAATTTGTTCTTATGTCGGATGCCCAAGGAGAGTAAGAGCTTCAGTTTATGGTGATGGTAAGACTTTTGAAGTGAAAAAGTTAGAGACTTCACACTTATGCCAGGAGTTAAAAGAGCTGGTAATAATCAGGCAACAACCAATTGGGTAGCTCATGAAATACAAGATTTGGTAAAGAAAAACTCAGACATACCTTCAAAATAAATTCAGAATAATTTAGAATCTAAATATGAGATGTCACTACCATATATGAAATTATGGCGCTTAAGACAAGTAGCACGGGATAATATATTTGGATCAATTGAATCTAATTATAATTTGATTCCTACATTGAGAGCAATGTTTGTAGAAAGAAATCCTGGTTCTCACATCATTTTTCAATATAATAAAAAAATAAATCATTTGAGAGATTCTATATTAGTTTTAAAGTGTGTATTGATGGCTTCATTGCTAGCAAACATCTCATAGCCTTGATGCTTGTCATTTGAAGTCCAAATATCTAGAGGTGTTGAAACGCTTTAGATGATAATAATGGATTATTTACAATAGCTTTTGTAGTTGTTGAGTTTGAATCAAAGAGATCATGGCTATGGTTTTTAAATAATTTAGCTACATCATTTCAATGTGAGGTTAATCCATTAGCATTCATTTCAAACATGGAAAAAGAACTGGGGGAGGCTATCATATGTGTTTTTCTTGATGTAGAGCATAGGGTTTGTGTGCGTCATCTTTGGAAGAATATAAAAAAATACCACCATTGTCATGGAAGCCCAAATATTAGAAATACATTTTGGTTGGCTATAAACACATATAGTTAATATATTTTTGATAAAAAATAGCTGAATTATATGAAATGAGTCCTCAGTTGCATGCTTACTTGTGTTGTCTTCCATACAAATGGTCCAAAGGTCTGTTTGCATCTGAAATAAAAAAACATGCCAGTACCAATAACATGTCAAAGTCATTCAAGTCTTAGATTGAAGAAGCTAGAAATAAGCCTATTGTTGACTTGATTGACAGATTTAGAGGGATGCTTATGGAGAAAAGATTAAAAAGGAAACTGTTGTCAGCTCAGTGTAAGCGTATATTGGTTCCTATAATTGAAGAATATATTAGAAATATCACAACAAAGAATACACATTTTATTATCAAAAAATCAACCTCATTCAAGGTAGAGGTTGAAGGGCATCATGAAAGGCCTGAGGTGGATGTACAAAATATGGCTTATAGTTGAGATTCTGGAAAATGACTAGTTTGCCATGTATTCATGTTGTTGCTTTCATCAGCATGAAAGAGCAACCACATTGACATATATATGTTGATGACCATTACTATACAAGAAGGTAGTTTATTTTTTTATATTAAAAAGAAAGTTTCAATTAAATTATTGTTGTAATCTATATGAAAAACATTTATATAAGTGACATTATCTCTGTAAGTAGATATCAAATGGCTTATGACAGTGCAATTGCTACACTCCTAGGGAGAGAATAATGGATTGTCTCTAGGGATGGTTTACAACTTGAGGTGCCAAACACATCAAGACCAAGGGGTAGGCCTAAAAAAATGAGAATGCATAGCTTTATGGAGAACTATAGCAAGAAGACCAAATTGATGCACAAATGTGGTCGATGTGGATGTTTGAAACATCATAAAAGAACTTGCAAAAACCCAATAGCACAATCAAACTTAAATTTGTAAAAATCTCTTGAGGAATCGGAATGTGGTGACTCAAGAACAAAATGATATTTTCTTGTATTAACACAGAGTATCATCCATATTTATTTCTTTTTGTAGCAACTTTTGGCTAATTAAAGACTATTTCTTGTACATCTTGAAGCTAAAGAAATCAAATCAACTAAAGCTGATAATTTTGTAGTCTTTCACTCTACATGCAAGATGCCTGATAAGGCTAGTTGATGGTTGTTATTTTCACAATACTTACTACTTGATGAAGCTGGTTGATGGCTATTATCCTTCCTTTTGGTTGTATTAAGTTTGGTGGTTTGGTTGCTATTTCCCCATTACCTGCTATTGTTTATGATTTCTATTTTGGTTTGGTTGTACAATGCTCGGTTTGACAACTTGGTTTTGGTTGTGTTAATCTATTTCAGTTTGTTGTATGGGAGCTTTGTGGTGGCTGGTTCTTGGCTATTATCCTTTCTTTTTGCTGGTTCTCCATTACTTATCGTTGTTTCTCATCTTTGGTGGTGGTTTGGTTGATGCTTCCCATTACCTTCTACTGTTTCTCATCTTTGGTGGTGGCTTGGCTGATGCTTCCCCATTTCTTGACGTTGTTTCTGATTGCTGCCCACATTGGGCTTGGTTTGGGAGTTTGGTTTTGGCCATAAAAATCTATTTTGTTGTTGTTGTATAGGAATATTTAGTGGAAAGAGATGCACACTTGGTGGTAATCTCTGGCCTATTTTTCATGTTAGTCTGCAGTGGTGGTGGTTGATTACTGGTT
Source organism: Cymbidium sinense (assembly GCA_021442155.1). Lineage (NCBI taxonomy): Eukaryota > Viridiplantae > Streptophyta > Magnoliopsida > Asparagales > Orchidaceae > Cymbidium > Cymbidium sinense. Next base: position 104,293,895 of record CM038215.1, read on the forward strand.
GTTGTCTTTCCTTTTTGGTTAGTCTTCACTCTCTATGATTGATGCTTAAGTATTGTTGCTTCTCTTCTTTGGTGGTGGTTTATCCGATGCTTCCTCATTATCTATTGGTTCTTCATTGTCTGCTATTTATGATTATATGGGTGACATTGGGGTCAGTTTGGCAACTTGGTTTTGCTATATGAGGCTATTTTTTTGGGGCTGTATAGGAGCTTCTTAGTAGCTGCTCCTCCACACCAAAGGATTTTTGTAAGCTGGTTGAATCTATTAGTTTACGATGTTTTTTAAGTTGTTGATTATAGGTACTGTAACTTGGCTTGCTTCTGATTACCAGTTGAATGGTTTAGTGGAGGTAAGTTAGTTATGATGGCTGGGATGTACTCCCTATCATCTCTTTGGTTGGTAGAATCATATGTGATTGTAACCTTCTACTGAAGTTAGGATGCTCACATACTTTGTTGTCCCTTGAGATGATTGCGACTGAGCTTGTGCCTTATCCAAGACTATTATTGCTCCTTCTTTGTGATTAGCCTATCTTTATTTCTTGATGATTATCTCTGCCTTAAATTTTTTGCAGGATTTTGGTGCAGGTTTTGGGGTCTTTGAGATAAACTGTGTCTCTCTCAGAAGGTTTTGGGATCTAGAAGGTAATTTGTGTTGTACTCAGAGGGTGTAAATGCTACTGAACTGGCCTATGTCTTTTTATTTCTTTTGTTTTTGAGTTTTCATTTCCTTTTGATGTAATAGGTAGGGATTTATCTCTTTAGGCTTATTATAGCTCTTTGAGTAGTAGATTAGAAATTTATCCCATCTAAGGACCTTTTACCCTCTTCTTTGTGGCAATAAAATTAAGATTTTTCTTTCAAAAATATAGGTTTTTTCCCAATTGAAGCAATTCCACTTGTGTGCATAAAGATTACATGTAAAGAGCATATTCCTTCACAATTATAGAATGCATTATTATAATATAATACTATATTACATATTCAAATAATAAGAGATGGTTCATAAAGTAAAGGAAAGAGGAGTTCTTAATTGTCAATATCATCATATTATAAGTGTTTGATTGCACAAGAGCATGATTAATGCGACAACAGGTCCAACAAAGATTTAATGAATAATTTAAGGAACAATTAATTAATTATAAAAGTACATTGATGATAGTTGCTAATAATAGTTACAACAAAAGCTGTGACACCAAAAATACATATTACAAAGTGCATAATAATTTCAAAATACCATGTAGGCTAACTTGAATTATAGCATGACTACAATGATGATTCTGACTAAAATATTGAAATAAAATTAGATTGCCTAAACTATAAGCATACTTAAAATACAACATGAGTACAATGAAGACTCTGAAAAAAATATTAAAATAAAATATAATGGCTTCAAAGTTGCCTCGAACCATCTTGTCATGATCATGTAGAAAGATCAAGATGTCATGGATTGTTAGTTCATTCTAATCCACCCACTGAAAAAAATGACAATCACCTTCAGTTTGGTTTCATGGGCATTGATAAAATCTCATTCTAGTGTTAACACCACTTCTACACGTATATATAATGCTTCGTAAGTTTCATCTACAATATAGTTGTAAATTCCTGTAAGAATTCCCACTTGCGGATGATTAACTTGAACTCATTTCTTAGTAATACTTTTGCAACTTCTTGATTCCTAAATACTTAAAAAGGCCATCAAAATGAAATTAACAAACTATAGAAAATTAAAATTATGAGTAAAGTAGAGCATTAATAAAAATAATTAGATTTATTAAGCTACAAATCCAACACATCTAACATTGATTATGAGAATGTGAACAAAGAACTGGTTGGAATTGAGCCAGATCTTTCATGGGTTCAATCTCTGGTAGGAAATAATAAGATTGGCAATGGTTTCAAGCCTAAATAACATACCTTGTGCCCACTTTCTCGGTCTCCATGGAACAAGCAGTAGTAGGAAGAGCCCGAGCTGGGCCGCGATGATTTTCGCAAGCTTGATGGAGGGCACCTCGCTGAATCAGTGAGAAATAAATGTGGGGCTGAAGCAACATCGTTCATAACAAAGGAGGTGGGGTTCACTCCGTGAGAAATGGAAGGCGGATGGGGTTAGGCCTGTGCGACGGAGGCAATGACATATGCCTGGAATATCGGAGAGTGACTATTCTGTGCACTCAAATGGAATCGGGTGATTGGGATGTAAATATTTAGGTTTATGTAATTATAGTGTAAATAGGGTTATTTTAAATGGTATGGTTGTAAATCCCCCAAAAATTTAATATCGCTTAAATAAAATCTTAATCTAAATTTAAGATAAAAAATTTAATTAAAATCAAATAAATATATATTTAATCCATGAAAATCATAATTATTATTTTTAAAATTTTACATGGATTTAAAAAATCAAATCATTATGAATTTAATATAATCCTTTTTATGACTTTACACCTCATGTCCTCCAGGCCACTATTCCATGCTCAATTCCCATAACTTGCTGCCCATCTTTGCTGGAAAATGACAAAGGAAATAACGTACTATCTCATTCAGCCATTCACAGTATGCTTGCTATGGGGAATCTTTTTTAAAATAAGTATCATTAGAAACTTAATTAGGGAATTAAGTATCATTAAAAAAAATTTAGAAATAGGTATAGTCGCCCACTAAGTGGGCGACTAGGTAGCCACGTCGACTCCGACATGGCGTGGAAGTTTTCACATTAATGTGAAGCCAGTCGACCACTTACTAGGCGACTGGCTTCATTTACCTGCGAGTCGCCCACTTAGTGGGCGAATGGCTTCATTAGCTAAAGTCAGTCTCCCACTTAGTGGACGACTAGCGGAGGGTTAAAGAAATTGGGTTGATCGACCAATCGGCCCTATTCTTTCCTCTAATCATTCATTCTGCCCCCGTGTTGCACCTCTGATGCCTCCACGTGAGCCGTCCACCATTTTTCCCCTTCCGAGCATGATCATGTTCGTCTACAAGCTTCCCGGCATCCGTCGGCATTGCTCCAACCACTGGCATTGTTCCATTTTTTCCTTCTAGCCAAAAGCAGCTTGTTTTCTTCTGAACATCCATGTCCATGACGTTTGATGACTTTCCTCTTCATCAACAGCCCTTGGAACCCAACATTAGCTTCCAGCGATGATTTCGGCGTCTCCATTTTGTTCAAGAAAGTTTTCTATGACAAATTCTATAGTTTTTGCACACATTCCTGTCGTTCTTCATCAGCACATGGTAAATCCCTATTTCTTCTCATTTATAAATTAATAGAGTACGTGTTCTAGGGCTTAGAGTTGTATGACTAGAATTTTATGGTTGGATTGATTTGTAAGTTTGTGCTAGCATTATGATTCAGGTAATTTATTTGTAATTTTAGGTGATAATATGTTGAGTATACTATTATTTAAGGTCCACGACATATTTTTGAATGGTATGAGTTGGGTTTGAGTTGTTGTAATTGGCCTATAAGCTAAGAGCCCGTTACTTGTAGTCACATTAGATGGCGGCATTTCTATAACGTATCGATTGATTTAAATTTCTTATGATTTATGTAGTTTGTTCTACAAATAAATTTGGACGCACAATATTTTTTTAGGTTTAGGAAATATTGATATAATTGGTTATTCTCTAGTTACACCAGGAATGAGTAGAGAGTTTATTTCACTGATTCTTTTCTATGGAGGTGAACTAAGTATCAATGAGCAGTTCTGTCCAAGTTATGTGGGAGGTCGAAATCGTCCAGTTAAGATTTTGTGGCACAATACCTTACTGGAATTGAAATAATGAATTATGATGTCATTGAATATTGAGTCAGTTTGCCACTCTGTAAGTCTTACATGTCGTTATCTGGTGGGTAATGGATTTATAGCGTCTGTTATATTTGACGATGAAGTTTGCAATGTTACACTGGACGAAGCTTCCCGACAGATATTAGTGGTGTATGTAGAAGTGGAGGATGCTAATGTTGCATCCACATCAGCTGATCCGGTTATAAGGTCAGTAGATATACCAATGACGCATACATAGGATTTCATCGTACATGTACATGTGGCGACATAGAGTTGCTTTGATGAATTGATTCCCAAGTAATACTTTGTCAACCTTTTCCTATTTATACTTGTAATATTTAATATCAAAGTTTGTCATTGCTTATGACTTTTGTGGCGGCGATGATGTTATTTATCATTCAGAGGAACCATATGTGCCTCAGAGTGCTGCATGAAATGATGAGTATCAGACTATGAGCAGTGGTTCAAGTAGTGAGTCTGAGTAGAATATCAGTGATGATGATTGTTCACTTGGATTAGAAGCTACTGTGATTAGGAATGTAGCCAGTCATGATCTTTTAAAAAATCATTCACTTCAGAATATTGATTGTGAAAGTCAGATGTTGTCAACAAACGAGTATGTAAGGATGTGTCAAACTACGAGAGAGTGAGACAATGATATTTACTTTGACAGTTCATCTGATGAAAATATCCTAACAGATGATATTGAAATCCCAGGTGACCTTATCGAAGAAATGTATTTTGCAAGTAAACGAGTCTTGATCATTGTTATTAGGTGGTGTATAGTGAATAATGTTCAATTCCAAGCGATTACCTCCCAAAAGAACTATAAGGTTACATGCATACATCATGATAGTCCTACCAGACCATGTAATTGGCATTTGCATTGTAACAGCAGCAGATGCTTAGGGGGTGCTTAGAGAATATTCAGAATTGGGAAAAGCCATAGATGTATTAATGCAGTTAACACAGGTGGTCATCAGTAGTACAGTTCAAAATTCATAGCTTATTTCATTATACCTGTGATCAGGCATCAAATTGATCTGAAATCTAAGGAGATTATAGGTAGAATGGAGTCAAAGTTTAATATTAAAGTTTCTTACATGAAGGCCTGGGATGCAAGGCGTAAGGCAAAAATTTAATTTCTGAGGTCCACCCTAGCATAGCCTTCTTATGTGGATGACATAGAGCCGCTCACCCTGATATTGTAAGTAATATTTAATTTCTATTTCTACGTTACACCTGCATAATTTTCATTTTAGCTAATGATTGATTGATCATATTATTTTTTTATAGAGCACTGTTCTAGAGGCTGTTTCACACTTGCTTATGATGAATGAGTGGCCCATCACTTGCAGAAGATTCATCAGTGGCCTAGAGCGGCGCTATAGTGTCTTGTTAACCGTTTCATCCCTAGATCATCATCATCGCCCTAGTTGAGAGATGGTCTCCATAGACCAATACCTTCCACTTAGCTATTGGTGAGATGATTGTGACGCTCCAGGACGTGATGATGATCTTGGGATTACGTGTTAATGGCCACCTGTTATTGGCCCAATTGTGATCGGTGAGGGGAAGAGATGGGCTAGCTGGTCAGATTGCTGCGACTTGTTGGGATGACACCTTATACCAGATATGGTGTACCATGACCCGATCAGTCCACACATCAGATCAACCTTCAGGATGGGTTAGGCATAGACGTAGATATGCATGCCATTGAGGTGGCTTAAGTGGGATTTTTACAGAGAGTCATATGCATCTGAGCACTGAGGAGTACTTCAGGCACCTGCATGCCTACATTCTGTTTCTTACTAGGTGTTTCTTACTACCAGATACATCAAGTTCTGAGGTTCACTTGCAGTATCTTCCACTTCTAGAGGACCTAGATTCATTCAGTACACTGTCTATAGGAGGTGCAATTCTAGCTTACCTCTACAGAGAACTCCACGAGTCTACTAGGCCTAGCAGGGCTAACATGGCTGGCTGCCTACACCTCCTACATATATGGTCTTGGGAGCATCTTCATGTGGGGAGGCCGACCCTACATGTGCCATATCCGATTGATCTTAATGGTCTCAGCATTGGTTTGAGGTATATTTTACTTTCTGCACTTTCAAATTCTTAGCGTATATGTTTGTTTTAAATGTGTTGTATGTATAGGTGGAACGAGAGATATGTAAGCTAGATGACAATGGTGAACGTTGTATTGTATATAAATGAGTGGGATGGCTTGTTGCATACTCAGGTTGGACTTGTAGAGTACATTTCAATTCTAATTTCTCTAATGCATATTCTAATTTAACATAATTTTTAACATGTGTAGGTGATTTGGGAGCTATTCATTGAGCAGATCACGCTACGTCTATCACATACATGCTCAGCAAGCTCTGATATATGATCGGCACGAGTCCCGCTGATCAGCTGGAAGAGAGTGGAGTGACATTTACCTGATCGAGTGATGTGATAGTTCAGACTCATATCCAGAGTAGATGTGACACCATTTGACCCTAGTTTCAAAAGGGTCGATGGTCGAGGCAAAGTGGATGTCGACTAGCTTGATTACCACCAAGTGCACATTGCCACTTGGGAGAGGCGGAGGGATTACATCTTTGAGGGCTTGGATGAAGATGAGGATAGGCTGGCGGCTATCAATCAGTACATGTGGAGGTTCAGATCTTGGGCTTCTCTCTACTTACTGGCCTCCCTGACAGATCCTCTGACCACTTACTATCCCATAGCACCTGTAGAGTGTATATATGTAAGCGTTAACATAAGTATTTAGTTGAATTCAAGATGTTACTTGAGGCTAATTTTACACACTATTTTTTCATGTAGTCGGAGCACATCTTGGCGACTCAGGACATCTTCCAACCGTACTTCGACTGTGTAGATGAGCATGAGCTATAGGGAGCCATAGATAGGTATGAGGTATTATGCAGAGACTTGCGATTGCGTGTACATATCGGCGACACACATTATGGATCGGAGCCTAAGAAGGATGTCCCACAGCATGATTGGGGCGGACCATCTACATATGCTGATCCAGGTCCATCTATGTATGTTGATCCAGGTCCTTCTACATACCAACCTACTTATGAGTTACAGCCGCCTATCTTCCCATCACAGGACTATCCGACGCAGACTTCCGAAGATCTTGCATTGGAGGGCCACCATCAACTGCATGATCATCCATCACGTGTACCTGACCAGTACATGCCTGGGAGTGGTGCAATTCCACATAGAAGACAGAGGCATTAGATGTTTAGGATAGTCTATTTGTGCGTCTATACTATATTTATTCTTATTTATTTTATTTTTATTTATGGATCATCCATTTATGTAAATACTTGTACTCACTTTTTGGAATGACTTGTAAAACTTATATTCATTTTTGTAATGAATCATCCATATACTTAGTTTTAGATCTACTTAAATGAAAATTTGCAAATGCTAAGGTTGACCTCTATAATTGACGATAAGGGCTTCAAGATAACGAATGAAACATCTAAACCTAAAGCAAAAACATAAGAGCTTAAAGCTAATCCTTGATGTAATAGCCAATCACATGTTAAAAAAAATTTCTCTGTAGGCAGCTGCGGATCTATAGACCGGTTGCATTCGAGCTATCAGATAATGTGCTCACCCACTAATTAGGCGGCCCAAGTTACACCTTCTTCCTTCCACACGGTCGGCGTGGCTACCTAATTGCCCACTTAGTGGGTTATACCTATTTCTAAATTTTTTAATGATACTTAATTCTAATTAAGTTTAGAGACTTAATTTAAAAAATGCCCTATGCTACCATTAGCAGATCTCCCTCATATTCTTGACCTAGTAGCAGATGCTAATGTTGTCCCTCTATCCTCATCAGATCTCGTGACCCTCACCTCTCCGATCCATTCTTCCTAAGGTTGAACACATTGAGCTCTCCTTCCTGCTCACCTCTTCTCTGTCGCTCTCCACTGCGCAACTCATGCCATCGATGTCTTCTCGTAGCCACATCCCGACTCTCACAATCTTCATTGAAAACCATAGTGCACATCCAAGTTGTCTCGACTCTCTCTCTTCTTTATCCATTGCCTCTCGGTTATCTCCAAGGCTCTCCTCCTTTATGATATCCCATACTCCATGTCGCTTTCTCCGTGAACTATCATCTTGCTCACAAGTGCATAGCTAGCCTCTTGCAACTCAGAACCGCAGCCTCCTTCTCGGTTATCCTCTCTAAGTAGAAAGTAAACACATCTCTCTCTCCTCTCATGCGCCTCTCTTGTTCATTGCAAAACTCCATCTCCAGCAGCTCTTTTCACTTAAGGAACTCAGCCAACAACCTTTATTTCTCACTCAACTTCTCTCTTTTTGCTTGAAAACTAGATCCATAGCTGCAACCCTGTAGCCCCTAGATCTAGCTCCAAGAACCCGAGCAGCCATTCCTCTTTCATCTCATTCCTTGTTACCCGAACAGAGGCTTACAATTTGAGCATTCTCAATCAAAACCTCTCTTCTTCCTCAGTATAAACGACACACTACAGTATTTTTCCCGTTGTTTTGCCAACTTTCAATGCTCACACCTGAATGAAGCCTACCCACGCCATATGCAAACTGCTTTCTATCTGAACTCCCAAGCCAATCAACTTTCCAAACCAACAATCCTAGTTGCAATTCCCCACCAAAATGTCAGCGAGCTTCAATTAGCAACCAATCTCTCTAATCCCAAAAGAGAGGAAGAGAGAGATGGACAGAGAGTGTTGAAAAAGAGATTGTGTGTTTGACTTTACTAAAATCACATCTAAATTCAGGTAATTCATTATCAATCATCGATAGGTACCCATTCTTGTTGAACAAAGGTATAATACATGAAAATAAGCCAAATCCTAAGTATCAATTCGTGTTATTCCAACACAAAGGGGAAAGCTTGCTTTAAATATTCAATTGTGTTGTTTGAACATATCAGGGAAATGTGCTAAAAATAATGTTGACCTCCACATATGTGTCATAAGTCAAGTAAAGTTCACAAATCAAAATCGGTGGACTTCGGAGGTGACAGTGCGCAAATTGAGGCTCAAAATATACTAGACGTCATTAAAAATGGTCAAAATGACCTCAGATAAATGAACGAACTTCGCCGTCATGCTCAAAACTTTAAAATTGATCAGAATATAAATATCACAAAAATCTAATGATCAATTGATTAAGCCCTCAAGCTATCAAAGTGTCGACGAACATATCAGAGTTGAGAAGCTATGACGATGTCCGAATGATCATCATTCATAAAATTGATCATGTCGTTAGACTCAAAATATTAAAATCTATCAAATGATACTGTTCGTACTCAATTTAGACAAGTCTGTGTAAATGTCGAATGATTTGAAGTGATAATGCGCAAATCGAGGCTGAAATGCAATGGATGTCACCAAAATCAACTCAAATGACCTCCGATCGATGAACGAACTTTGCCATCACATTCAGAATGTCAAGACTATTTAGAATATAAATATTCAATAACTTGATGATCAATCGATCAAGCACTCGAGTCATCAATGCGCCTACACGTATATCGAGTTCAGGAGGCACCGACAAGGATCAAATGACCTCCGTTCATGAAATTGAGTCGTTAGCTTTGAAATATTGAAATCTATCAATTAAGACTATTCACACTCAATTCGGATGAGTCTGCACAAAATTCGAGCGGTCGAATGCGACGACATACATTTTGAGCTGAAATGGACTCAATTTGATGTCGACTAGAACCAAATGACCTCTGATCACGAAACAGACAATGCCATCACATTCGAAACATTGTGATTATCTTAAATTGATATTTATATTGACTATGTGAATTTATTAGGGCAAAATTCAAATTAAAACTATTTAAATCAATTTGAAATTTATTTAAAATTTCTAAATTACCCCTCCCATGCTTAGTTCCCCTCTTCCCATTTAGTTTTCTTTCAACTGCAAAAAAAAGGAGGAGAGTTAATTTTTCCTCTCTCCCTCCCATATTCCCACATTCTATCCCCTCTCCTACATTCCTATATTTTTTGCAAAAGTAATTTTCGGTCATTCTCCCCCTCTCAATCTCCTCTTACATGCTTGGTGCATTTGCTGCTCACCTCGCCCATGGTAAGCCTGCATGATCCATGCCATTCAATTTTGCTACCATCCCGGTGACGTGTCCCTCCGTCGACTCACCGAACCTGCTCCATTCTGCTCATGACCCCTCGGTCCTTCCCATTTCAGTAAAGCCTCGGTAGCCCCAAAATTGCACCTCGCATTCCATGACCCAGCTCCTTCCTACTGCATCCCTCGGCGTTGCATGACAGTGACCCATCCTATCCCATTTTTATTCCATAACTGGAAGAACATCATGTGTAATTCTTCTTTAGATTTCCGGCGTCGCACTCCTCGCTTTAGCCTTCCCATTTTCACTTCGCCACAAATGGGGGAAGAACATCGTCAATAGGTGAATTCTTCTTTCGATTTCTGTTGTCACACTCCTCGCTTCAGCCTTCCCATTTTTGCTTCACCGCAAACCGAGGAAGAACATTGTCAACAGGTGAATTCTTCTTTCAATTTTCGGTGTCGTACTCCTCGCTTTAGCCTTCCCATTTCTCTTCACCGCAAACCGGGGAAGAACATCGTCAACAGGTGAATTCTTCTTTCGATTTCTGGCATCGTACTCCTTGGATTACATTCCCAATTGCATATTATAGATTGATGATCTGAGGAGGGTGCACACCATGATTGGAGGCCGCCATCTACTGGCGATCCGGGTCCTTCTATCTTTGATCGGTCCTTCTACATATCAGCCTACATATGAGTCACAACCACCTATCTTCTAGTCACATGATGATATGACGCACACTTCCAAGGATCTTATAGTAGAGGGCCATCATTAGCGTGATCCATCCACCTGCACCCGACACACAGGGTAGTGCGATTCCACGGAGACGTCGGAGGCATTAGATGTTTAAGACAGTATACTTTTGTGTCTGTACTATGTTTTATTTATCTGTTTCATTATAAACTTGAGAGTCATGTACACGTTAAATTTAGTTATGTCATAATGAACTTCTTATTATTTGTCCATTTCTAAAATGAATTTGTTAACTTCATATGATTGTCATCCATTAAACTATTATCAACTTGATGCGGTCATGAACCATTTCATGTTTAAACTGCACTTTTTTTTTTCTTTATTTTTAAAGTAGGTTTATTACTCTCTATATATCAGGACTTACATAAATACGCTCCGCTGGTGGTCTGGCGTAGTAAGTGGTCAGAGGATCTGTCGGAGCAGCCAGTAAATATAGAGAAACCCACGATCTAAACCAGCACATGTACTGGCTGATATCTGTCTTCTTGTCTACATCCTTATCCAGGCCCTCGATGAGGCAATCCCTCCGTCTCTCCCAAGCAGCAATGTGTGACTAATGATAATCAACCCAGTCGACATCCGCTTTACTCCGACCATTGACCCTTTTGAAATTAGGGTCAATTGGGGCTACATTTACTCTGGGGATAAGGCCGAACTGGCGCAACACTCTATCTGGTAAATGCCACTCAACCCTCTTTTAACTGATAAGAGGGACTCGTCTTGTCGTCGAGCTCGAGCATGTATCGATGTGTTGTGATCACTCTTCTGACTCTCGGATCACCGCACATATATTAAAATTATGTTAAAATATAATGCATTCTGAGATATTTGAACTAAAGTGTTATCTGCAGATCCTGTGTTTGCCACAAGCCATCTAGCTCATTTCTGTACACTGTAACATTCGCCATTGGCTGCTGACGAACATACTTCTCATTCCATCTGCACACAAAAAATAGTTTAAACATATATATATATAAGCTGCATAATTTGAAAGTGCAATCAACAATACATACCTCAAACTAACACCAAGACCAGCAAGCTTAGCAGGATATGGAACATGTAGAGTCAACCTTCCCACATGAAAATGCTCCCAAGCCCAAATATGAAGGAGGTGTAGGAAACCAGCCATGTTGGCCCTGTTGGGCCTAGTCGACTCGTGCAGCTCCCTATATAGATGAGGTAGAATTGCTCCACCCATAGACATCATGCTAAAGGAATCAAGGTCATCTACGAGTGGTAAATCGGTGGACCTCGACGAAAGTATCGGAGAAGAAGCAATCGAAATAAAATATAAGCACGCAAGTGACAGAAGAACTCCTCCGTACTCAAACTGGTGTATGACTCCCTGTAGAAATTCCACCTAAGCCACCTTAGTGGCATGCATACAGGCATGTGCGGCCCATCCGAATGTCGACTGATCGAATAGGTCATGATATGTCACATCCTCGAGGTGTCATCCCAACAAATCATCGCAGAATCGGGCGCCGTGTGCCATCTCTTCCCCTCGCCAATCACACTCGGGCCTATGATAGGTGGTCCATCAACCCGTAGTCCCAGGATCATCGCCACATCCTAGAGCGTCACAATCATCTCACCTACAACATGGTTGAAGGTATTAGTCTGCGGAGACCATCTCTCAACCAAGGCAGTCAGCAAATGATGATCTAACCAGATGAAGCATAAACAAAGTGCATCCCTCCCAGCCCCGGATGAATCGCATGTGATGGGCCACTCCTTCAGCATAAGCAAGTGTGATGCGCCTCAAGTATGGTGCTTAAAAAAAAAATAATGTCACTAACCGAAATAAAAGGTAAGCAGGCGTAACGCAGAAATAAAAAATAAAAATCACTTACAGTATCAGGGTGAGCGGCTCGATGCCTCCCACGCAGGGAGGCAATGCTAGGATGAACCTCAGCAGGTGTAGGCTCCAATGGTGGGGTGGTCTCCCTAGCATGGCTACATCACCGACATCTAGCTAGCAGGCGGTGCTCCTCTGCCATCGTACCTGTCAAAAAAATAAGTGCAAATATAATAGTGTTAATATTGTAAAATCTAAGTAGAGCAGTACAACTAGAAAGAGAAAGATAAGCATTATCCTATGTGTAAAATCTAACAGCCTATAAGTAAAAGAGAAAATGTACCATCGACTATTAATATTATGTCTACAGCTACTCCATCCCATTATTGAAGGTCCAAATGCCCAAAAAAGTCTCTAAAAATGCTGCGTAGTGGTAGATTAAATTATGTAGACTGTACCAGGTAAAGTACTACAAACTGAATCCATATAAAGACTGAGAGTCCTATAGGACTCTTCCCAGTTGTCGAATATTGCTTTTATTACTACCTTGCATCCCAAGCTTTCATATATGAAACTTTAACATTGAATTTCGACTCCATTCTACCTATAATCTCTCCAGGCTTCAGATCAATCTGGTGCCTGATCACAGGTATGATGAAGTACACTATGAATTTTGAACTACACTGTCAATGATCGGATACACTTACTGCATTAACACATCTATGATTTTCACCAACTCTAGATATTCTCCAAGCACCCCCTAAGCATCTGCTGCTGCTACAATGCAAACACTACTTACAGGGCTTTGTAAGACTATCGTGATGTACACATACAACCGTGTAGTTCTTCTGGTTAGAGGTAACTATTTGGAATTGAACATTATTTACTATGCACCACCCAAGAATTGTGACTCCGTTTACTTGCGAAACACAAACCTTCAACAAGGTCATTTGGAATTTCAATTTCATCTATTAGGGCAGTTTTGTCGGATGGGCCATCAAAGTAAACATCATTGTCCCACTCTCTCATAGTTTGACACATCCGGACATACTCATTTGTGGACAACATATGACTCTCACTGTCAATATTGTGAAATGAGTGATTTTTTGATGTTATATTCTCAAGCAGCTTCTAACCGAACAATCATCATCACTAATATTCTCGACTCACTACTTAAGCCACCTCATGTCGATACTCATCTTTATCGGCACTCACGAGGCACATACGATTCATCCGAACGATAGACAGCATCATCACTGCCACATAACTTATAAGTTGAGCAACAAATTATCATATTAATTATTATAAGTATAATCAGATAAATGTTGACCATATATTACCTGGGAATCAACTCATCAAAGCTGCGTTGTATCCCGGAGGTGCTTGTGCGATGAAATCCACGTATCGTTAACGGTATATCTACTGACCTTACTACCGGATCAGCTGATGTGGATGCAATATTAACATCTTCCACTTTGACATACAATATGAACATCTGATGGGAAGCTTCGTCAAGTGTAACTTTGCAAACGCGTCATCGGATATTACAGACGCTATAAATCTGCCACCCACTGCATAACAACATGTTAGAGTGACTGTGTGGTGCTCTAAATCAATGTGCAAGATTCTCATAATTCGTTACTTCAATTCCAGTAAGGTGTTGTGATGCAAAACCTTAACTGGATGATTTTGACCTCCCATGTAACTTGGACTGAACTGCTCATCGATACTTAGTTTTCCTCTACAGAAAAGGATCAGCGAAATAAATTCTCTATTCATTCTTGCCAAACAAACTATATAGCTACTTAACACCTGAATCACAATGCCTACGCAAACATACAACTCAAATCCCAAACAAAAGTATAAAAATACTACTCAAATTCCTACCATACATATTCTATTACTTTATAAATTGATAGAAGTAGGGATTTACCGAGAGTTTACAAATAATGATGGGGATGTGCGCAAAAATAAGTCGAATCCGCCATAGGAAACTTCCCCGAACAAAATGGAGCCGCCAGATTCATCGCCGGAAGCTAATGTTGGCTTCCAAACCCTGCCATATGAGAGAGGAAAGTGTCAAACGCCATAAATACAGTTGTTGGCAGAAAAATAAGTTTATTTTGAATACCCGAGGGAGACAGCACAATGCAAGGGTTGGAGATACGTCGGCGGTCGGAAGCTCGATGTTGCGACACGGTCGGACGGGGATGTTCGGCCTTCGAGTGCGAGAGGAATCACGGAGGAGCCAAGTTGAAACAAACTAAGGCCTCAACTGATTGGCTCTAATAGTGTTCGAGGCCAGTCACCCAATTTGTGGGCGATTGGTTTGAGTGCAGCGTCAGATTAGTGGCGGCAGCTTCACTGCGTGTACCACGCCCGCGTCGAGTCGGCGTGGCTTGACGGTGCCACTAATTGGCGTATACCTATTCTTAAATTTTTTTAATAATACTTAATTACCTAATTAAGCTTATAACCATACTTAGTTTAAAAAAATTGCCCCCGACATACCATGTCATTTCATCGATGGAGTCTCTCTCCCATGGCGCTAGTAGCTTAGGTGTCTGATCAAACTGATCATTCAAGGATGTGAAGCGGATGAGAAAAATTTTGGTTTGATTGAGGTATATGATGTCCTCGCCAATGTTAGCTGGCTTCCTTCTACTTGCGAGGAGTTGATCTGTAGTAAACATAGAAGCTCCAGATCTGCGACCAATTTTCGCTTTTGGAGGAGTAGACGTAGAAGACGAGTGGATTTAAAATGTTACCAACCCATGCTTCTTCAAATACGGGCTTTGTCTATCCTTCAATGCAAATGATAAAAACCTTGAAGTGGATGCGTTCGTGTAAAACAATGGCAGCGTTGACGAAGGTGTGAGGGTAGAGGAAAGGAATATGGAAGTATAGGTGAGTCATAAGGTTGTAGATGAGAAAGAAGTCATAGGAGTTGCAAGTCAGGTAGAGGATATGGAAAAGATGCAGTCGAGGATGGTGATGTCAGGGAAGTCAGGAGCGTTGGTGAGTGGATCATCAAAGACGGCATCGAGGCTAGTGTTGCTGATGGCAGTGGGTAAGCCGCATGGGAGGGACCAATTGGTGTAGCGGTTAGAGATTGTGGCGGAAGCACTAAGGATGATACCTTGGATACTTTCCTGGTGGTTGTCGGTGGAAGAAGGTTTACTGGTAGACATGATTGAATTAATTATTGCTATTATTTCGATGAATTATGCTTAATTTGATTTGCAAGTTCGTTCGTTGGTTCATTTGGCTTGTTGATTGCATTTTAACGTATCAATGCAAACCTAAATTGCATGGTAATTCAAAACTTTTAGGAATAAAATTAATATTTTCATTAAATTACTAAAACTATCATCTAATAAATAAGTTAAGTAAAATTAAGTGAGTATATATGAACAAATTATTTATTTGGAAATAATATTTGGACAAAATTAATATGATTTTTAATTTGTTATTTGTCATATAAGTTAGTTAGAAGGGGAAATGAACTTCCAAAACAATCCCAAATCATTTTAATAAAAAATCATAAAAAACTTTGGGACCCATGTGTAAGAATTTGATAAAAATAAAGATTAATTCAAACATTAGCATTAGTTAAGAAAGTCATTAGTGCCAAAAATAAAAAGATATGCACCGAAGGGTGAAGCAAAAAATTAGAGTTACTAGAGTTTGGTGATAAAAATTTCAAATAAAGAATTTATTTTCGATACATCTTTAGAAAATTCATCAATGAAGGGCATATTTTAATGCAAGTATTTAAGTTTGAAACTTCAAAAATTGATTGTGGGATTATACAAGCTTCATTTTATGCAAACTTACAGTCAAAACTAATATTTCAATGAGAAAATTCCACTAAAATCAAATGTGTCTTGATCTAACTCTAAATGAGTATAAATCAGGCATTCAAACCACAAGAAGAAACTTTATAACACAATTTAAGAGATCGAATAATTTTTTAATGTTATGCACATATAGTTAAAATGAGCATCTCAACGAGAGGGTTCCAAGGAGCCTAAAATCTTTTAATTTTGATGTTATTAAGATATTTAAATAATAATATAATAATTTATGATGAAATAAATTAACACAAGTATTATGTAGAGCGTTTGATCATTTTAACTAAAATAACTAAAATATCACTCCAAAAAATTATAAAAAGACACATTTTTCATATAAAAAAAGTTTAAAATTAATAAGGTCTTAAAGATCTAAAGAATCTTTGAGTTCTCCGAAATAATTAACATCAAGCATATTCACTTAATCATTATCACTTGATCACCACTAATGTTCACTATTACCCAATGATCATCAT
This sequence comes from Cymbidium sinense, assembly GCA_021442155.1. NCBI lineage: Eukaryota > Viridiplantae > Streptophyta > Magnoliopsida > Asparagales > Orchidaceae > Cymbidium > Cymbidium sinense. The sequence goes on from CM038215.1 coordinate 104,310,687, forward strand.
TTGGATGTTGACATATATCAACATTTAATATTCCTCACCACTTCCTAAACATTTTTCATCACATACACATGTCGCTATTTTTGTAATCTCATATTACAAAGTGGAGTACTTTAAGTCAAGGCCACATAATTTATTTTCCATTCTTCATTATTTTATGTTAAAACTTTTGTGCCTCTTACAAGTTTATTTTATCTTCATGTGTGAGAATCTTTGAGTAATATTAAAAGTAAAAAATATATATCAGATTTGGATGCTACTGGATTTCAACATTTAAGGGGATCAATTCATAGAAAGAATACCATCTTTTTAGTTGGGAAAAATTATGACCTTCAAAACATACATTAAACATTTCCTCATATATATATTATCGATGTTTCTCTTATTTCTCTATTATACTTATATATTTCTCTCGTCCTTGGGTCCAATCTATTTCAGGCTTAGACGTACATCATGTTGTGCTTTCTCGGGGATTGGCTCTTGGTCTTTTTGAGTCTTGATGGCTATTATCTTTGTATTTTTTTTAATGTAATTCTAATTTTGCTTAAAAAAACCTTTGAGTAATATTAGGATGTGAAATTCAAACTCTACGATTGTAAATTTTTAGTATGCTTTAAATTAGTAATGCCTATAAGAAAATCTCAGAATCATATGCATTATAAATACTAATTTAATGGTTAATAGGAGTTAATTCCTACAATAATAGAGCCTCATGTTTTAACACCCATCAAATTAGAAACTAATTTCTTAATCAAATACCTCACAATCTAGTTAGTGAGTTAGTGAAGACCAATAGGCTTATCTTTAGAGGATAACATTTTTAGGATGGAGAAACATGTGAGCTCCAAAAATTTGCCACTGACCTCTTCGATGAAAAGAGTGTTTAAAGTGTTGGTGTAATTTTCAGAAGGTAGATTGAATAGTAGATAAGACACTACCCAGAGATTTTACCCTCATTTTGTGAGGACTTTAGATCTGGTTCCAGGTTTCCTAGGCACAAGCACCTATAGTTAATTACCCCTCTCAATGCTAAGAGAGAACTTTTGATTAAGGCTAGTCATTAGATTGCTAAATGCATGACATATAGTAGCAGCATGTGGAGTTTTGAAATTTAGAATTTATGAACTTTATTATGTTTAACTTAAAGCGGATGGTTGGGGGAATGATGATGCGCTCGATCTAGATCCCATGATTCTATCATCCTGGGTTGTCGCGGTCCCTAATTTACTTAGTCAGAGGACGTAGTCGACCCAACCTGACAGAAGGATCTTTGTCAGTAGCCATGGGTTACATTGTTCACGGGAGCCTTGTAGACCTGGGATGGTGTTTGTCTAAAGAGACAAGCTTAAGTATACCTTAGCTAACAAAGGGTTTTTTTCCCTATCAAGTATACCTTATGGATCACAACTCAAAGGGCAGAGCCATTGGGGAACATACGGCCTACAGTCGTGACCATAATATAATGGTACCATTTGGCGGCAACCACCGATAAGAGGACTCTGATCGTAACTGCATCATATGTGGAACCTACTGTCAAGCCACACAGATAGAGGACATGGACCATGTCATTACTAGTATGAGATTATTTCATAGTAAGCATAGTTGTATACTTGATTTGACATTGGCTCCTTTGTGAGCTAAAGTTTTCTTAATTTATCACCTCCAACAAATAGTTACGGAAGGTGGATTAATTGAATTTTGCTTTAAGTATTTAACTTGATGATGTTCATTTAGTCATCTTGAGCTTGATAATTCATCAGAATTCTCATTTGGATTGATATTTAACTTGTGTTCATTTAATTTAAAATAATAATTAAATTTTGATAAAAGTATCCCCTCCGGTTAAAATCTTCATTCAACACAGCCATCATCGTGGTAGCTAAGCCTGTTTGATCTTTTAGTTTATTATTTCAGGTCTTGTCAACTCGATCAATTCAATAATAGAGGATCAGACTTACTATGATATGACAAAATTAGCTTCTCAGATATTTCATTAAGTTGAAAATTTTTATGATATTATTATTGAATTTTTAGGTTTTATTAACTTAGACCTGGTCCTAAGACCAAACCGGGAATCAACCCGTGCAGCATCCTCAGACACTAAGTTTAAGCATTCAGCATAGTGTTGGGGGCCCTGTGAGTGTATTTTTAGATTTCTTGCATAATTTTAAAGTATTGAATTTGAGTTCTAATCATATTTTATAATGTGTGTAAGAGTTCAATTGAAGCCTTAATTAATGCCTTCTATTCGCTTGTACGATGTGTTGCAAATCCAGTGGCATAGAAGGCATTTTGATTTAGATTATCATTTAAAATATTACTTACTTTAGATTCTATCAACTCTATTTTAGCTCTTAATAGAGGATTAGATCTACTTCCATATAACAGAGTCAGCTTCTTAGATATTCCACTAACTCGGACTCATTATAATATATTTTTAGGCTTTATTAACCTAGACCTAGTCCTAAGACTAAATCGGGAAACAACCCACGCAGCATCCTCAGACACTTAAATCTAGACATTCAGCATAGTGTCGGGTACCATGCGGGTGTATTTTTAGAATTCTTTCACACCTTTGAGTTATTAAATTTGATTTTTAATCATGCTTTATAATGTGTACAAGAGTTTGATTGAATCCTTAATTAACGTCTTCTGTTCTCTTGTACAATGTGTTGTGAATCCGATGGCGTAAGATATTTCAGCTCTTGTTCAACTATTTAGATTAATATTCATTTGTTTGCATTTACTTCATAGCTTATTGAGTTCTTTAAGTTTCAATAAAACTTAGCTCGTAATCGTTAAGAAGCTCGCAGGCTCATCATAAGTCTCATTCAAATTCTTTTTTGCTCTGAACGGTTATATTTGATCATTGTTCTGATTGAAGGATAAGCTTTTAAATCCAATATAAGTAATGTTTGTGCTCGTAAGTGATTATCAAGATAATAAGAAGCTTTACTTGAATTTTATTCTTGTTAGGAGATAAATTCTCAAGTTCATTAAAAGTTTTATTTATGATCGTCAATAAGTTATCGAGATCATTCTTATTTAAAAACTTTTAGAATTTTATATGTATGTTTATTCTTTAATTTATCATTTTCAAAGAAGCTCAATTTAAGCTCATCAATACTTTTATTTGTTCTTGTTTAGGTCTCCCGTCAATCCAAAATTCGACAGCCTCCCGACATCGTCCCCTCATAGGGGTCTACATCGGGGACTGCTTCGACCTACCGTCACGATCTTGTAAGTGCAGCGGTCGGTGTCGTGCAACACCACGGTCGTAGTCTTCAATTCCACTGCGCTCTTCTAGGCACAATGGGGTCTTCAAATATCTACATATAATAAAATATACATATTTTTTATGTCGATTTAACTTTGATTTACTATTTTTATTTAAGTTGAGTTTAAGCTCATTAGTATTTTCATTTGATTCTCTTTAAGCTTCATGTCAGTCTAAATTCGGCAGCCTCCCGGCATCATCCTCGTATAGAGGGCTGCATCGAGGACTGCTTTTGACCTACCTGCCACGCTGTTCTAAACACAACGGTCGGTATCTTGCGACACCACAGTCATAGTCTTCAAACCTCGCCACGCAGGGACTTCTTAAACTCATCACTCACCGAGCATAATGAGGTCTTCAAACACCTACAATTCCAATTCATATTTTAATTTTGAACTTACAATTTATTTTTTATTAAATTAATTAAGTCATTTGTCAGCCTGAATTTTTGCAACCTCCCGGCATCTTCCCCACATAGGGGGCTACATCGGGAGCTATTAGACCTTCCTGTCAGATCTACTGAGCATAACGGCCAGTGTCTTGTGACACTACAATTGTGGTCTTCTACCCGTTAACTCCATTGAGTATAACGAGGTCTTCAAACATGGAGCCATCAATCGATAAGTCTCAATCTTTGGTGTCATCCCCTCTGTTTGCACTTCAATGCGAGCTACATCGAAGTTAGCAATTTTAATTTATTTATCCCAAAAATTTAGAATAGTATCAAATTTCAAATCCCGATGGATGAAACCCAGGCCATGAACATATTTCATTCCCCTAGCAACATCAAGTGCTTGCCTCACTACAATTTTCAATGGCACTGAACGATTTTATCTCTGTGGGCTCCGAAAATTCGCCATCGACCTCTTCGATGAAAAGAGTGTTTTAAAGTGTCGATGAAATTTTCAGAAGGCAGATGGAATAGTAGATAAGACACAACCTAGAGATTTCATCCTCATTTGATGAGAACTTTAGATCTTATTCAAGGTTTTTATAGGCGCAAGCCCCTATAGTTAATTACCCCTCTCAATAATTGAGAGAGAACTTTTGATTAAGGCTAGTCATTAGATCGCTTAATGCGTAGCGTATAGTAGTAGTATGTGGAGTTTATAATTTAAGATATGAAATTCATCATTTCAGCTTAAACTGGATGGTTGAGGGAATGATAACGTGCCCGATCTAGATCCCATAGTTTCGTTATCCCGAGCAGTCGCGATCCCTAGTTTACTTAGTCAAAGGAGGTAGTCGACCAAACCTGACAGAAGGATCCTCATCAGCAACACATGGGTTACGTCATCCAAGAGATCTTTGTAGACCTAGGGTGGTGTTTGTCTAAGGAGACAGGCTTAAGTCTACCTTAGCTGATAGAGGGTTGTTTTCCCTATCAAGCATACCCTATGATTCACAACTCAAATGGCAGAGCCATTGGGGAGCATACAGGCTACAATCGTGATCATAATATAATAGAGTTGGACTAGCCAAACCACTCGATCAGAGGATCTGGTTGTAACTACTTCATCTATGGAGCCTACTAGCCAAGCCACACAGTCAGAGGACACGAGTCATGTCCTTACTAGCGTGAGATTGATTGAGAGTAAACATATCAGAACACTTGATTTGACATTGGCTCCTTTGTGAGCTATAGTTTTCTTAATTTATCACCCCTAATAAATAGTTATGAAAGGTGGATAGATTGAGTTTGATTTATGTTTTTAATGATAGAGTTTCATTTGAGAAATTTTAGATTGATATTTAAAAATTGATTTGAAAAAGATTGATTAATTAGAATATGTTTAAGAACTTTAGATCCTGTCAACTCTATTTAGCATCTAACAGAGGATTAGATCTACTATCACCAGACAGATTTAATTTTTCAAATATTTCACTGAAATTTGAAACTCTTATTATAGTTTTTTTAGGTTGTTACTTGCTTGAAGACGAAGGAAGCACCAAAATCCTCAAACACTTGAATTTAAGCATTCGGCATAGTGTCGGGGACTATGCGGGTGTATAGTAATTTTAGGTAATTTTATGTTTGAATTACGAGATTGATTTTATATTTTCATTTTTTTTATTCCAATTTAGCTTGCGCGGCCATTTTAGACATCAAAATTTGCACTTGCAATCCCTATGTCCAAGCACATGTAGGTATTTATAGCTTAGCTAATTTCATCTAATTAATAAAATTATTGATCTTGAAAATCATGATTAGGATGAAATTCATTAATTTTTTATTAATGATTTTTGTAGATTTTGATTTAGTATCGCCTTCTGTCTGCTTGTACAAAGGGTTGCAGATCCGGTAGGGATGAAGGCATTTTGGAGCTATATGTTCAAAGGATAATTTAATTTGTTATTTTAAGAAGAAGATTTACTCTTAGAAGCAATTCTCATTTTACCATTCTTTTATTCAAATTTATTTTCACCCTTTTTTATTCAAATTTGTTTTCGTCCTTTTTTATTCAAATTTGATTTTTCTCTCTTTTATTCAAATTTGATTTTCCCTCTTTTATTCAAATTTGATTTCTCCCTCGGCATGAAGCATGATGTATTTATTTAGGGATTCCGGCATGAAGCACGATGTCAACCTAAATAGAGATACTAAAAAAAATGCTCCTATCTTGCAGGGGGATTTTTATTGTACCTCGAGAATGTGGTCGTTAAGTATAGTACTTTTTCAAGTATCGGTCATTAATTGGCGGCATTGGTCTTTCACCCTTTAGGTTGATGAGTTGGTATGCCCCTCTTTGGTATACTTTTTCAATGACAAAAGGGTCTTCCCAGTTAGGTTCAAATTTTCCATCAAATTTTTTATTAGGAATAATTGGTCTTCTCAATATCAGAACCAATTCTCCTTTTTGAATGTTCGAGGCTGCACCGTATGGTCAAAAGCCCTCGACATCTTTGCTCGATAGACTTTCAGATTTTGATGAGCTTGCAATCTAACTTCATCAAGCGTGTTGCCTCCATTCTTAGACAGGCATTTTGATCTTCAGTTAGATTGTATTAGATGGCTACTCGAAGTGAAGGAAACTCAACTTCAAGCGGATGAGCTTTCCAAATACTAATAGAGTGGCCTTGGCTATCTTGTAGGTAGTTCGATACACCCATAGTGCCTCTACTAGCTTGGTATATCATTATCTTTTATTTTTAGTAAGAATCTTCTTGAGTAGCTTGACTAATATCTTGTTGAAAGCCTCTGCCAAATCATTTGCTCTTGGATTGCATATTGAAGAGTATCGCCAATCAATTTTTTGTCGATTGATGATTCTATAAATCTTTGTACTTTTGAAAGTTGTGTCATTATCAAAAAATTTTTGGTGTGGCACTCCAAATCTATAGACTACATTATGTGTGAAGAAGTTAATCACTTGGTCAGCAGTGACTTCTTTAAATGGGGTAGCCTCAGCCCACTTAGAGAAATAATTAATCATTGTTAGGATAAAGCGATGTACAGCTGACGACGGTGGATCAATTGGTCCAATTACATCTGTACCCTAACATTCAAATGACTAGGATGCTATTATTGGGTGTAATGGATTTGGAGGTTGATGGATGAGATTCCCATATACTTGACACTCATGACACTTCTTAGCATGATTAATGCAATCTCTCACCATAGAAGGCCAATAATAGCCCATCCTTTTGATTTTACTACCATCTTGGACTGATGTGCACCATAAAGTCCTTTATGAACTTCAGCCATCACTTTACTAGCTTCATCTACACCTAGGCATCGTAGCCACATTTGTTCAAAGGATCTATGATATAAAGTGTTGTTGATGAAATCATAGCGTAGCATTCTCTTTTTGATTTGAGCTGCCAGTGATTTATTACTTGGAAATTTTCTTTCTTTAAAGTAATCAGTGAAAGCTTGCCTCCAATCACGTGACTCTTCTACAACAAAGGCTTCACACTTTTTTTCTGAGGTAATGTCCTTCTTAGCTCTTCTTGGTACAGCTTCTTATTAATTTTGGAGAGTATGAGGAGCTATCGAGATCCTGCATCGGTGTCGAATTTATTACTTGTAGGGATTGATACTTTATTGGCTCTAAGACTCGTCGAGTAAATATGCTGATCATGACATAATCACCATTCAAACTTGCCATTTCCTTAGCTAATTTTGCCAAGCAATCGGCTTTGCTATTCTCAGATTGAGAAACTTGAGTTAGTATGATATTTGGTATCTGCTTTATAAGCTCAAGAACTTGCTTGTGATAAAAAGCTAACTCAAGCTTGTTAATTCTATAGATACCCAATACTTGATTTATAATAAGCTGAGAATCACCAAAATATGCAAGTTCTGAATGCTTATGAAAGTAGCTTCTTCAAGAGTTACCACCAATGCTTCATATTCAGCTTCATTATTAGTTCTTGGCTCGGTCAGTCCATATGATCGTCTCATTATTCCTCCTTCTGGTGTTATGAAGATGATGTCGATTCCTGCTTTTGCTCTTGGAAAATTTAGATGTTGGACTTGTTTGATCGATGAGGCTCCATCAAAGTATATTTCCCAAATTTGTGATTTTTCTCTTTCATGAATGAGCATAATTTGCTCATTAGGCAAATCGTCATTAAGAGAAGAGTCCGGCGGGATAGGATGTGCAGCTAGAAAATTTGCTAAGACTTGTCCCTTCATTGCTTTCTGTGGAATATATGTGATATCAAACTGTAGAAGCAATACTGCCCATCTTGCCAAGTGACCTATCAACACTGGTCTTATCATCAAGTACTTCAGTGGATCGATCCTTGAGATGAGGGTAATCTTGTGAGATAACATATAATGATGAAGCTTTTGGACTTTTTTGCTCGGTAGACTTTTAAATTTTGTTGAGCTTGGTGTCTGACCTTGTCAAGTCCATCAAATTCTCACATCGGTAGATAGACATTCTCATCTTGAGTGAGATTAGGTTGAATGGCTACTCAGAGTGAAGGTAGTTCAACTTCAAGTGGCAAGAGTGCTTTAGCTCCAAATACTTTAGCATGAGGAGTGGATTTTGTTAGAGTAAAGTTTAGATGTCACGCTATTGTCTATTTATAAGGGAATTTTATTTCGAGATTTTGGCCTCCAAATTTGCTCACCTATTTGCCCAGACCTTTCGACGGTGAATTCTTGTACATGTGGTCCAAGTGTCAAGCATCGATGCTCACCGTGTGAGACTTGAATTAGTAGACATTTTACTAGGGCTGTAAAGGGAGGTCTTTTTGGAGGAGTAAATCTAGTCTTCCTAAAGATGGGACCTTCGTATTTTCTTTTCATCAGTCATTTCTTCTTAGGAACTTTGAGGACCCAATACACTCTTGCATATACAGTTTCAAGTTTTCTCACTAAACAAGTTGGAACCTGACATTGTTGGGTCTAGAAGGACTGCTTGATTTGATCAGTATAGTTGTTCCACTTTACCCATCTTAGGCTGTCAAACTTATTATGGGTTAGAACACTCGCTTCTAGTTGAACAGTTGGTTGTACAATTTTTACTTGAACAATGGATGTTGAGCACACAGTTCCGCATTTCTCTTTCTCCACTGTCTTTGGGTTAGCTTGCTTCCAAATGAAGAAGCTTTTATGCTGCTACTTCTTCTTGAGGCATTGGTCTCCATATTTATTTTTCGTTCTACCAGGACCTTTCGGTAACAGATTCGAACACGCAGTTCAGGTGTCATGCCCCGATGCTCACCGTGTAGAAATTATTGTAGAGCCCAAAAACACCACTTAACATCACCAGTAGAGCTATTCCTTTTCACCCATCTCAAAATTTTCAAATTTATTGTGGGGTAGAAATACTTGCTTTTGGTTGTAAGGTTGGTTCTATGACTTATGATTCAGACAGCAACTACTGAGCTCGTAGTTTAGTGTTTCTTCTTCTTTTCCTTATACTCAATTTTTCCCTGAAAGAGGAGGCTTCAATATCATACCTTCCTAGTGCGAAAGGTTCAACAAGCAGGGTTGTCACATTCATAGGTATGACTGAAACTTTCTACCAAGTGAAGGTTCTCTTCATGACTAGCACTTCAGAATGAATCCATTTGTTAAGTACAAATGCTCTCTTTTGAGGAACCTCAGTAGCAGTAGTGGTCATTCTAATTATCCTCCTTCATTGCACAACTTGGTGTGTACAAGTATGCAGATGCTTCAGGTGGACGATTATTTGCAGGATGTTGGAGAGTTTACACTACCAAATTGGATGGTAGCTCTGGTATTGATTACAGCATTACATTAACTTTACCTAGCTGATGAGCGATGTGTTCAAGATCCATAGATATACGTGAAACAAGATTAATCATAAAAATATGACTGATTTAAATTTAATTTTATTGATGATTGATTTTAAATATCAATTTTATCATGCTTTACTATTACTATAGCTCAAATTTAACTAGCCAAAGATGGAAAGAGAATCTTGTCCCCAGTGGAGTCACTAAAAATCTGTGGGCTCCAAAAATTCTCCATCAACCTCTTCGATAAAAAGAGTGTTTTAAAGTGTCGATGTAATTTTCAAAAGGCAGATGGAATAGCAGATAAGACACTACCCAGAGATTTCATCTTCATTTGGTGAGAAATTTAGATCTAGTTCCAGGTTTCCAACAGGCGCAAGCCCCTATAGTTAATTACCCCTCTCAATAAATGGGAGAACTTTCAATTAGAGCTAATGATTAGATCATTTAATGCGTAGTATATAGTAGCAGCATGAGGAGTTTAGAATTTAAGGTATGAAATTCATCATTTCAGCTTAAACCGGATGTTTGGGGGAATGATGAAGTGCCCGATCTAAATCTCATGGTTCCATCATCCCAGGCTATCGCGGTCCCTAGTCTACTTAGTCAAAGGAGGTAGTCAACCCAACCTAATAGAAGGATCCTCATCAGTAATACATGGGTTACGTCATCCAAAAGATCCTTGTAGACCTGGGGTGGTGTTTGTCTAAGGAGACAGGCTTATGTCTACCTTAGCTGACAGAGGGTTGTTTGCCCTATCAAGTATATCCTATGATTCACAACTCAAAGGGCAGAGCCATTAGGGAGCATACAAGCTATCATTGATAATATAATAGAGTCGGACCGCCAAACCACCGACTCAAATTGCTTTATCGAGCTTGGCTAAATCACACAGTCAGAGGACACGGGTCACGTCCTTACTGCATGAGATTAATTGAGAGTAAACATAGCAGAATACTTGATTTGACATTGGTGCCTTTGTGAGATAGAGTTTTCTTAATTTGTCACCCCCGATAAACAATTACGGAAGGTGGATAGATTGAGTTTGATTTATGTTTTTAATGATAGAGTTTCATTTGAGCAATTTTAGATTGATATTTAAAAAATCATTTGAAAAAGATTGATTAATTAGAATATGTTTAAGAGCTTTAGATCATGTTAACTATGTTTAGCAGCTAATAGAGGATTAGATCTATTATCGATAGACAGAATCAAATTTTTAGATATTTCACTGATTTGAAACTCTTATTATAGGTTTTTTTTAGGTTTTGTTAACCCGAACCCAGTCCTAAGGCTAAACAGGGAAGCACCTGTGCAACATCCTCAGACACTTGAATTTAAGCATTCAGCGTAGTGTCGGGGCTCATGCGGGTGTATAGTAATTTTAGGTAATTTTATGCTTGAATTACGAGATTGATTTTGTATTTTCATTTTTTTATTCTAATTTAGCATGTGCAGCCTTTTCAGATATCAAAATTTGCACTTGTAATCCCTATGTCCGAGCACATGCAGGTATTTATAGCTTAGCTAATTTCATCTAATTAATAAAATTATTGATCTTGAAAATAATGATTATGATAAAATTCATTAATTTTGATTAAATGAGACCCTATGATTTTTGAAGATTTTGATTTAGTATCGTCTTCTCTCTGCTTGTACAAAAGGTTGCAGATCCTGTGGCGATGAAGGCGTTTTGGAGCTATATGTTCAAAAGATAATTTAAGTTGTTATTTTAAGAAGAAGATTTACTCTTAAAAATAATTCTCATTTTACCATTCTTTTATTTAAATTTGTTTTCACCTTTTTTTATTCAAATTTGTTTTCACCCTTTTTTACTCAAATTTGATTTTCCCTCTTTTATTCAAATTTGAAATCTTCCCTCTTTTATTCAAATTTGATTTCCCCCTCTTGTTTTAAACACCTCATCCACTACCTCTTTTAATTTCTATAAATAAGGCTAAGAGGGAGCCTCCTATTCTATTCCGTTTATTTGAAAGGTTAGAGTTAGGACATTTGAAAGGGAGCTGTTAGGAACTTCAATGGGCTTTCAATCCTTCTTCGATAAATTTTGTAAGTACTTCCACTCTTCTTTTTATTTTGTTTTCCTTTTATATCTGTCATATGTCATTTTACTTTCCCCCTCTTTTTTCTAAGCTAAAAGGTTTGACACAATTTGACGACCTTCTCCGTGTATACATCGGGTATTTTGGCTTACTGGTATGCCTCTTGAAGTAACGAAGTGTCTTATGACAACCAAAAGTTTTATCTCAGCACCCTCTTGAGCACGACGAGGCCTTCAAACCTGCAAAGAAACACAAGAAAATCTTATTTCTTATTCATTAGGCATATGAATCATATAAGCCTCAGTCAAATGACTGTCCAAAAATGAAAGAAAAATGTAATATGATTTGCATTAGATCTAGGTCAATTTTCATGACATTACATGATCTAGTCTCTTAGGGAGTGAGTTTAAGGACTTAGTCTTTTTCTAAATAAATAACAGTCAAGCTATCTTGCATAAATATATGATAGCCTACATGAATTTAAAATCATAAGAGTAGCTAGTTGGTATATATATATAATCATCCCAGGTGCGGAAATTAGACAAAATTTCAAATTTGCCTGGAGCGACATCTAGTGAGACGCCTCTTGAGCGTAATGGTGTCTGTCTGACACCACAACCTATTTTTTTTTCATCTCGTCGTGCCCTCTTGAGCACAAGGAGGTCTTCAAACCTGCAAAGAAACACAAGTGCATATGTATATATATCCATTCACGATCCACATGTTACATTTTCGACATTTTTGCAATGCTACTAAGGTAAAGGGAAGGGGCTAGGTATGTGATTGGAGATGCAAGGCAAGGAGTGCGACATAAAAAATGGAAAGAATAATTTGCCTCTTGAAGATATTCTTCCCCTGATTAGTGGCAAAGCGAAGGTGGGAAGGCTAAAGCGAGGAATGCTACATTAGAAATCGAAAGAAGAATTTGCCTCTTGATGATGTTCTTCTCCCGATTTGCAGCGAAGCGAAGGTGGGGAGACTAAATCAAGGAGTGCGACGCTGAAAATCGAAAGAAGAATTCACCTCTTGACGATGTTCTTCCGGTGTGGTGAAGTAAAAGCGGACGGGAAGGGTGATCGTCGAAAGAAGAAACTCTTGACGATGTTCTTCCTCAATTTGCGGCGCAGCAAAAATGATGAAATTTGGATGGGTTGGGGGTTGGTGGGATGCATGGCTGGACACAGGCGAACTGGCAGGGGAACAGCAGGTGGAAGATGCAGGCCGTGATTTGAAGAAAATGGGCTGCGACAAAGGTGGTTTCCGGCAACAGGAGAAAAGATTGTGCCAATTTTGTGGGATTCAGCGCACGACTGCGGCAAATTATGGAACGCTAGTGGCGGGATGCAGATTTCAACGGATCGATGGCAGCATGCGGGACCGGTGGTAGCAGTAGAACCAGCGGGTCAGTATGGCGGTGGAAGGCGTGGTGGTTTGTGGAAACGCGTGGGCTAGGTCTCGCGGGATGATCGGGTCGGGCCTGCAGGCCCGGGTCGGTGTGGCAGGCCAGTACAGGTCGCGTGCGCAGAAGAGGTCTGCGGGCCCACGGGTCGCCGTGATGCGGGTTGCGTTGCGAGACGGCAGGCTCGGGTTGAGCGGGATCAGCCGGTGAGTTGGACGGCAATGCGGCAGCGTGGACAGAGCGAAGCAGGTTCGGCCGGTGGCATGACTCGTGGAAGCGGCTTTCCAGCGGTGGGACATGTGGAAGCGGGCCCACGGGATGTGCGGGCGGCGGGTTTCCGGCGGATGCGGGGAACAGTGTGGGATGGAGGAAAATTCAGAGGGAGGGAGGAAAATTTACCTTTTTCAGGAGGGATTTTTTTTTCTTGAACGTGAGAGAGAGTGGGAGAGAATGAGGAGAGTTTGGGGGCAGTGGTTTCTTTTTCAATTTTTTTTTCTTTTTCATTTTTTTTGGTAGTTTTTTTTTCAGAAAACTGAAAATAAGGAGGAATGATTGAACATGTGGTAATTTAGAAATTTTTTAATTAAATTTAAATTTACTAAATGATTTTAAAGATTTCATTAAATATACATAGTGAATATATATATATATATATATATATATATATATATATATATATATATATATATATATATATATATATATATATATATATATATATATATTATATATATATATATATATATATATATATATATATATATATATATATATGATTTAGATAATTTTATTGTTTCAACTCAATGAAACTGCTTTGCCATCGAGATTGTTTGTCAGTCTTGATCCATTTCAACTCAAAATATGGCTTTTCGCTTGATTTTCTGCAGACTTGTCCAATTGTGTGCAACGTCTTCTTGATAGATTTCAACATTTTGAAGCCACTGATGTGATCAATTTTATGAATGGAGGTCATTTGATCCTCGTCGGTTTTTCCTGACCTCGATATTTATGTAGGCATCTTAACAACTCGAGCGCTTGATCAGTTGATCATCAAGTCATGTGACCATTTTCATGTTCTAAACACTATGGCGAAGTCTGTTCATCGAATCGGCGTCATTTGAGTTGATTTTGCGACGCCAGCGCATTTCACATTTGTGCGGATGTCACTTCAAATCACTCGACATTTGCACAGACTCATCCGAATTGAGCGTGGATAGTCTCATTTGATAGATTTTTATATTTTGAAGCTAATGACATGATCAATTTTATGAAAGGAGGTCATTTGATCATCGTCACAGCTTTTTGACTCCGATCTATGCATCGACACATTGATAGCTCGAGTACTTAATCAATTGCTCGTTAGAATTTGCAATATCTATTTTCTGATCAATTTCGATGTTCTAAATGCAATGGCGAAGTCCGTTCATCGATCTGAGGTCATTTTGATAATTTTTAGGGACATCCAGTATATTTTGAGCCTCAATTTGCACACTGTCACCTCTGAAGTCCGTGAAATTTGACTTGTAGATTTATCTTGATTTATGACACATATGTGAAGGTCAACAGTCTCCTCATTAGAAACTGTCGAGCTGATCCACCCTTCACTTACTCAATCACAATGCACCAAACCATCTGCTTTCTATAAGCTCTAATGAACCTCGACGTCCCCTTCAATAATCATCGTTTGCAAGGCCTTGGGATCCTTCCCATCCACAAACAACTAAAATGCACGCCCCGTAATCTCCTTAATCGCACACTAAGATCCTCGACCATAGATCTAGGCCTCATGATCCTCGCAATCTGATCACATCGCTGAGATGTTCTATATTGATGTTCTTCATCTTGCAATCGTTTCTGCCTCGAGGGCCTTGATGATGAGCGTGCCGCCAAGGCACGATGGAGACCTTGGCGCCAGCCAAATAACTTGATGGTGACGCGAGTCCTTTCCAGCCTTCTCCTCGATGTCTTCTCGACCTTCTTGGGTGAGAGACCAAGACCAATCTTTGGTGGGAGCTCGGCACCTACCTCGGGTGACGCAAACGCAGAATCACGACTCGGGATTGAATTTATGGCATGGCGGCAACTTGGCTATTAGGGCATTTTGCTTAGGGAGAGGGGGAGTTTGTTTGACTTTGAGGGAAGAGTCGAACGAATTGCGGCTACCAATAGAATCAATAGGAGTCGTCATCAAGGGTTAGGCTTATAGGTATTTATAAAAAAAATTTTAATTTCATTTAACTGATTAATTAATTTTAATTTGAAATTTTATGATGATGTTATTATATAATTAATATATATGTTGATTTAAAGCTATTCCGATGTTTCGGACGCAACGGCGTGGTTCGTTTCACAATCGGAAGCGGTTTGGTTCACATCGGCGTCGAATCAGGGTCAATTTCAGTTTGAAAATGTGTATTATTGCTTCTGACCATTCGACGTTCACAGAAACTCATCCGAATTGAGCACAAATGAACTCATTTGATATGTTACGACGTTAACGGTGCGATCAATTTTGTGAACAAAAATCGTTTGAGCAATGTCGCGGCTTCTCAACCTTGATATGTGTGTCAGTGCATCGACGAACTTCTTTCTTGATCTATCAACCGTCGAATTGTGCAATATGTATATTATACTCAGTTTCAACATTCTGAACATGACAGAGTCCGTTCATTGATCGGAGGTCATTTTGACAAATTTTCAGCACCGTCGAGTGTATTTCAGCTCTGATTTACGCATTGAAATTCATCGAATTCACCTTGTGAGCTCGACTTGACTTATGGCGCATGCATGGAGGTCAACAAAACATTAAGTTTAACTCTTCAAACTTTAAAAGAGGCTGGCCATTGGACAATACAACCACGATATCATTAAATTTAGATGCTAAAAAGTCAATAAGTTCGAGCTAATCCGTATGATAATATTGATGGTCATACAATTGATAGTTGTTCTTCTTTGTTCTAATATATTGTCTTAGAGTTAAAAAAAAAAATTTATATTATTAAGATTCTCCATTGAAGCCAGATACAGAACAATCACTTCTGCTACCTCCGAACTGCTTAGAGTAATATCATTTCTCCATGAATTTCATGTAGCTATTTTTACTCCATTTATCATTTTCAGTGAAAATATCTATGCAATATATATATTTGGCTTTTGGAAGGGTTATAGAAACAAATTAGAACTTCTCTGAAGAACTCGCTGTAGATTTGGGTAATAAGCTTCTCATACATTCTCATATTAAAGTTACATTACTCATATGTAGAGTTTATAAGAGGGCCTCCGCCTCTAATATTATCCATATATAGTTTTAATGCATTTTAAGAACAAGCATCAAATAATATAAAGAATTCTTAATTGAGTCAAATGTATTTCCCACCAGTCCACAATTGAAGGACAATAATCTCAGGAGAGCCTCATGATACTTATAATATGATTTTCAATCATAAAATTATGAATTAAGCATCTTCCATGGCATATTATAGAATTAAGTTTAGATTTTGAGGTTGATTAAATATAGAATAATATGAGTAACCATTTAGCCTTAGAAATATACTTTTTATTAAAAATAATAATAAAAGCAACTTTTATTTTACAAAGGAGACTGAGAGCAACCATTTTCTCTGGGAAGAATAGTATTGAATCATAATTATAAAAAATTATCAAAATAATTTTCAAAAATGAAGATTCCATAAAAATGAAATTAATCATCTAAATGGCTTTTTCTTCAATCCAATATAACTCTAGATCACTTTGAGGTCATGTTGACTAATGTTGGATCATAGTCAAATCACATTAACCGTATGACCCAATTATGCAAAATTGGACCAAAAATTAAACTCTAATTTTACTCCTAAATGGCTTAGAATCAATTTTTTAGATCATTTAATATATATTGTTTAGACCACTAGTTCACGAGGGTTGAATAGGTCAAATTAGATTGGCCCAATGAAGTCGAAACACTAAAATTATTAATTTTATCCAAGAAATTGACTCATGATGGACATATTCATTCTAAGGAACACTAAAAGTAATACTAGAAGAAAATCTAAGCACTCCAAGCATTGGTTCAAGCTCTTTGAAGTAAAAGACCTATTAAGGATATTTTAAGCAATGTTTGAGCTCAAGATCATCCAAAACAATGGGAAGAAAATGCCCACTTAACATTGTGTACATCAAAATGCCTAACCACACCATTGATCTTGCAATAATGGCAAAGTGCATAAGTAAAGTCGTAGAAGATTTAGATGACAAAGTCATGAAATTACTCAAGATTAAGCCCATCATGTAATGGGGATATTAGAGAATATATCATATATTTGGTTTCTTTTCTTTGTTTGCTTCTTTCCCACATCAACAAGATCAATAATAGTTTGATTATTAAAAAACATTTAAATGTCATATATTCTTCTACTAAATGTTAAGTATATGTTTATATAATTTTGATATAATAATAATTTGAAAGGTAATAATTTTGATAATCATTAGGCTCGTGCAAGTTCAACTAAAAAGAGAAATGAAGAAAATCTCTCCTTGAGGCCCTTCAACGTTCTCATGAGGATGCAAAATGCAGAATCTGAAGGCCATAGCCGCCACCTTCTAATGCTGCTTCCAACGGGAAAATATTACGTCCGGAGTCCACACGTAGCTTTACATGCGGACTCCAATCCATGGCCGACGCGTGTCTAATATTTTTTTCCCCATTTTAGCTTTAACGAGCAAGAATTGAATGGATGGTAATCAGAAGGGATGGCGATTCAATGAGCCGCTTACGCGTCCGACCGCCTTGTTCAAACAGAGGAGAAGAAGTGTCTGGAATGCACGGAGGAATTTAAAAGAAATATATAGATAGATTTAGGGTTTGGTGTATTTTTCTAGCAAACCGAGCTCAAAAGAGAAATATTTTACAAAAGAACCATGAAGATGGAGAACGTTAAGGAAATAGTGACCAATTTAGCTGAGGATGTGTTAAATAAAAATTCATCGGTAATGTTTCTCATATAATTTTTTTACGATTTGTTAGTGATATTCCTGGTCTGTCTAAAGAGAATATGTTCATTACATTTCATTAGAAGCAATTTGGATGCTGTTTGGTTGAATTTTTACTTTTTAGTATTATTTTGTATATGTACTCTCTGTACTTATCTTGAGGGTACAGAGCATTTAGGGACTTCTTTTTCCAGTTTATTTTGCCTATTTCTTGAGATTATATTTAAGGCATTCCAATGGAAGCAATTTGATGGCTACTTGGATAATTTCTGGGTATTTTTTTTTGCGTTTGTACTCTCTGTACCTCTCTGGAAGGTACAGAGCATTTAAGGACTTCTTTTTCCAGTTTATTTTGCCTGCTTCTTTAGATTATGTTCATTACATTCCAATGGAAGTAATTTGATGGCTGCTTGGATGATTTCTGGGTGTTTTTTTGCATCTGTACTCTCTATACCTCTTTGGCAGGTATAGAGCATTTAGGGCCTTTTTTTCCCCATTTATTTTGCCTGGTTCTTGAGATTATGTTCATTACATTCCAATAGAAGCAATTTGGAGGCTGTTAGGATGGTCTTTGGGGTTTTTTGGTATATGTACTCTCTGTACCTCTCTTAACGGTACAGATCATTTAGAGACTTCTTTTTTCCAGTTTATTTTGCCTGTTTATTGAGATTATGTTTAGGGCATTTCAATGGAAGCAATTTGAAAGCTGTTAGGATGGTCTTTGGGGGTTTTTGCATTCTGACTGCACTCTTAATGATCATTTAGGACTTTTTTCCGCTTTATTTTGCCTACTTCTTTAGATTATGTTCATTACATTCCAATGGAAGTAATTTGATGGTCGTTTGGATGATTTGTGGTTTTGCATCATTTCCTCTATCCCCTCTGAGGGTACAAAGCATTTAGGGACTTCTTTTTCTAGTTTATTTTGCTTGCTTCTTTAGACTATGTTCATTACATTTCAATGGAAGCAATTTGGAGGCTATTAGGATGCTCTTTGGGAGTTTTTTTGGCATATGTAATCTCTATACCTCTCTTAAGGGTACAGATCATTTATGGACTTCTTTTTTCCAGTTTAGTTTGCCTTTTTATTAAAATTATGTTTAGGGCATTCCAATGGAAGCAATTTGAAAGTTGTTAGGATGGTCTTTGGGGGTTTTTTGGCATCTGTATTCTCTATACCTCTTTTGAGGGTACAGATCATTTATGAACTTCTTTTTTCAAGTTAATTTTGCATGTTTCTTTAGATTATGTTTAGGGCATTCCAATGGAAGCAATTTGGAGGCAGTTAGGATGGTCTTTGGGGGTTTTTTAGCATCTGTACTCTCTGTACCTCTCTTAAGGGGATAGATCAGTTATAGCCTTTTTTCTAGTTTATTTTGCCTGCTTCTTGAGAAGAGCATTTAGGGGGGTTTTTCCCAATTTATTTTGTTCTGAGATTTTTCATTACATTCCAATGGAAGCAATTTGATGGTTTGGATGATTTCTGGTAGTTTTTTATATATCTCAGTACTCTCTTTGGAGGGCAGCATTTAGGACTTTTTTTCCAGTTTATTTTACCTGTTCCTTGAGATATGTTCATTACATTCTAATGTAAGCAATTTGGAGGCTATTTGGATAGTTTTGGGGTTTTTGCATCTCTTAAGAGTACGACATTTAGACCTACTTTTTATCTTGCCTTCTTCTTGAGATTATATTTAGGCATTCCAATGGAAGCAACTGAGGTCGCTTTGGATGGTTTCGTGGGGTATTTTGTATTTGTACTCTGCACTCTCTTGAGGTACATTATTTATAACTTTTTCTAATTTATTTTTCCTAGTTCTAGAGATTATGTTCATTACATTCCAATGGAAGCATTTGGAGGCTGTTTGGATGGTTTCTGTGGGGTTTTTTGTATCTATACTCTCTGTACCTTTCTTGAGAGTATAGATCAATTATGACCTTTTTTCACAGTTTCTTTGGCCTGGTTCTTGAGTTTATGTTTAGGACATTCCAATGGAAGCAATTTGAAGGCTGTTTGGATGGTTTCTGGGGGGTATTTTGCATATGTACTCTCTGCAGCTCTCCTGAGGATACAAATCATTTATGGCCTTTTTTCTAATTTATTTTGGCATTCTTGGAGTAAATATGTTCATTATATTACATCATAAGCAGTTTGGAGGGTGACTGGTTATTTTTTATAGGTTTTTCTGCATCTGTACTCTTTGTACCTCTCTTGAGGGTATAGAATATTTAGGGCCTTTTTTTCCATTTTATTTTGCCTGTTTATTGAGATTATGTTTAGGGCATTCTAATAGAAGTAATTTGAAAGCTGCTTGGATGATTTCTAGGGGGTTTTTGGTATATGTACTCTCTGTACCTCTCTTGAGGGTACAAATCTTTTATGACCTTTTTCCAGTTTATTTTGCTTGTTTCTTGAGATTATGTTCATTACATTCCAATGGAAGTAATTTGATGGCTGCTTGGATGATATCTGGGTGGTATTTTGCATCTGTATTCTGTCACATATTTTTGGAGCTATTTGGCCAGATGAATGCGGTCAATGAGTAGTACAATGACAAAGTCGTGATGTCTAATGACCCAAATTTGGGGAAACTCCTTGGCACCACTGTTCAGAATGAAATGGAGGTGTATGCACTGTTCTGTGACTATGCACATCAAATTGACTTCAGTGTTCGGAAGGACCATACTAGTTATTGGCCAAACTCCAAGAAATCGAAATCAAAAGATTTTTTATGTGCAAAAGCTAGTCTAAGAAGCTGCCTAAATGGCTTAACAAAATTCCGAAAGTTGATACAAGAATTAGTCCACCCATGATTAGATTCTCTTGATTTGGAGGGAAATTAGATGATTAAAAAATATACAGAAAGTCATAATCATTCTTTGTAGCTAACCTACATCTTCTCGATCACAATGCATGCATGAGTAGGCATCCGTGTTGAAGACAATGATAGAGGCTGGAATTAGAGCAATTGATGCATTCAGCTATCTAACTGAGGAAGTTGGCAGTGTAGAGAATATTGGGTTCACATAAAGGGATGCTTTCAATTTTATTCAGAAAGAGAAAAGATCGGGGATTGCAAATGGTGACAGTAATGTATTAATACAATTATTTAAGGAAAGGCAAGCAGCGGATGAGATGTTTGCATGGGATGTACAAGTTGATGAGTAGGATTTCTTAGTAAGCTTTTTTTGGAGCAATGGCATGTCTAGGATAGAATATGATTGTTTTGGGGAAGTGATAGTTTTTGATATAAGCTATCGACTCAATAAATATAATCTTGTTTGTGCTCCTCTTGTTAGAGTGAATCATCACTGGCAGAATGTATTATTTGGAGTAGCCTTTTTATCAGAAGAGGCAATTGAGTCATTCTCATGGCTATTCCAAATATTTTTTCAGTTGATGAGTGACAGACATCCTATAACAATATTCACTGATCAAGATCAGGCTATGGCGAGAGCTATTGAAATTATATTACCACATACTCATCATAGGTTGTGCCAATGGCATATTTCGATGAAAGCTCCTTCCAAGGTTCACTGCTTTAATAGTAATAAGAGGGTACAAGGTCTATTTTATACATGCATGAGCAAATGTGACTCGTGAGGAAGAGTTTGAAGAAGCTGGTCGCTAGAAGAAGGCAATTTGCATGATCATGCTTGGTCGGCGAGCTTTATAAAATTAGATCCAAGTGGTCCAATCGATTCAAGGACTCATTCTGCATGGGCATCTTGTCAACACAACGTAGTGAGTCCATGAACAACATATGTCACAGAATATCTAAACCAACAAGTTCGCTCACAGATTGTTTCTTAGAGTTGGAAAAGGTTATGGAGACATGGCACCAGAATGAACATGACGAAGACTTCAAGTGTAGCCAGTCATCGATTGTTCCTGTTGTTAAAACTAGTCCAATTCTAAAATAAGCTGCTATGTTTTATACAAGAAAGGTTTATATTATGTTTGAGGAGGAATTTTTGCATGGAGTTGGAGGCCTATTAGTAACTAAGTCAGATGACAGCACCATGGAGTATTTGGTGAGAAACTTAGAGAATAAAAATGTATCCAAAACATGGACTGTGCATTTCGATGGGACTACCCTAGATGTAACTTGTACTTGCAAAATATTTGAAATGATGGGATTACTTTATGCCCACTGTATCAGAGTTCTTAATCAGAAAGATGTTGTGTGCATTCCGGACAAGTATCTTCTCATGCGATGGTCTACCAGAGCAAAGAGGAATATTTACATTGATAGTGCATACAGAAAATTAAGAGATGTGGAAAGCATGGAAATGCACGGCATTATTTTGAACCACATAAGTCGATATGCATATCAAATAAGCGTAAGACGTGGCAATAAGAGAGTCGAGGACTATATGCTTGGATCCTTAAAAAAACTATATGATGATGTCGACTCTATAATAAGTGAAAATTCTCCTCCAGCTGACAAAGCAGTTAAGAAGAAGAAGTCAACCATAATAGACAAGGGAAAAGACATTTTAAAGGATCCAATTAAGCAACGTCCAAAGGGTGTTTCCAACTCAAGGCTTAAGGGATATTGAGAGAGATCCAAGAAAGACAAGAGTAATTTTCTATTTGCATATTAGTTTTTAGTATTTTAAATATTATTGTTAATCTTCAAATCATTCTACTTTTATTGTTGCAGAAACTAAAGTATAGTCTAATAGTGTTACAGAATGTGTTTCATCACAAGTTGCATCACCTTTCTCTGTTATGCTAGAGTATTTTTCAGAGGTACGTACAGAATATCATACATCGATGATGTAAGAAATTATCAACTAATACGATGTTCTATATGCAGGAATTTAACTCGAGATCCACAATCAATCAGTCGACTGAAGGGTACACTAAGCTGATGATAGATATTATTTCAAGAAAATATTTTAATGCATGACATCATCTAGTTTTGTGTTCTTTGACCGCATCTTTTTTGTAATGCTTTAGAGTCCCTAAGATGACTCTCTTTAACTTAACAGCACACCAAGATGTTTAGATCAGATGATTGGGGATTTTCTACTAGTCGTTTAGTTTTAAGCAAGAAAGTTAATCCCTTGCTAAGGACCTTGTAATCATTCGACTGTAGCAATAAATATGTGCAATACATTATCAATGGAAGCAGTTTGGAGGGTGACTGGTTATTTTTTTTTTTACATTTTTCTCTTTGAGGGTATATTATATAATATTTGACCTTTTTTCTAATTTAATTTGCTGCTTTATTGAGATTATGTTTAGGGCATTCCAATGGAAGCAATTTGAAAGTCGGTTGGATGGTTTCTAGGGTATTTTGCATCAGACTCTGTACCTCCCTAAGGGTACATATCATTTATGGCCTTTATTTTTCCGATTCAGATTATGTTTAGGGCATTCCAATGGAAATAATTTGAAGGCTGTTTGGATGATTTTAGATGGGTGTTTTGCATCTGTACCTCTCCTGAGGGTACAAATCATTTATGGCCTTTTTCCAATTTATTTTGCCTGATTCTTGAGATAATGTTCATTACATTCCAATTTATGCAATTTGAAAGCTGTTTGGATGGTTTCTGGGAGGTATTTTACATATGTACTCTCTGTAACTCTCTTGAGGGTACAGATCATATATGGCCTATTTTTCCAGTTTAATTTGCCTGATTCTAGAGATAATATTCATTACATTCTAATGGAAGCAATAAAAGGTTGGATGGTTTCGGGGTATTTTTTTCAGACTGCATTCTCCGAGATCATATATGGCCTTTTTTCCAATTTATTTTGCCTGATTCTAGAGATAATGTTCATTACATTCCAATAGAAGCAATTTGAAAGCTGCTTGGATGGTTTCTGGGGGGTATTTTGCATCTGTACTCTATGTACCTCTCTTGAGAGTACAGATCATTTATGGCCTTTTTTCTAGTTTATTTTGCCTAATTCTTGAGATTATGTTTAGGGCATTCCAATGGAAGCAATTTGAAAGATGTTTGGATGGTTTCAGATGGGTGTTTTGCATCTGTACCTCTCCTGAGGGTACATATCATTTATGGTGAAAATATCTCTAAGGTATACATATGTATAACTAACGCATAAGTTAAACTAAATCTATTTGTATTAAATCAGATATCTATAAGAAAGGATATCTAGAATTAATTTTTTATTAGTATTAAGCTAGTTAGCAAATTTAATCTCATATTGTAAGCCTCTTAATCTATTGTATTTACACTATTCATTAATTGAAAATAATTATTATATAATTAAATGTTATAAGTTATCTCTTTCGCACCAGTTTCATTATAATTATAAAAGAATTAAATTTTTCATATTGCAATGAGAAAAAAAATACTATTTTTTATAATAGATTGACTTATTTTGTTTGGGTTTCCTAATAGACAAGTCAATCTGATAAGGTTCAAGTTAATATTGAACTTCATTTCACTCGAGCAAGAGCATACTAAGAATACATTTGAGTTAATTTTTTTTTTTATGCTTTATTTTCAAAATAAAAAATAGCTAAAACAATCATAATCGTATTAGCTATTAATATTTTAAATATTTAAAAAAATCATGATAAAAATTTACTTTAAAAAATTAAAAGTGTTAAAATATCATGATTATAAAAAAAATTAAAGTTTAAAATTTTTTTAAAAAAAATTTACTTACACTAACCACAATAATTTTACAATCAATATTTAAAAAAAAAAGATAATCACCCAAAAAAAGATAATCACTCCATGTACTTGCAGATAAACATCCTGCAGTCAACACTATTAGCTTGGACTGGCAGCCCACTCACCATTTCGATTGGTCATTTTCTGGGATCGCTCGCAAAAAACTAGCCAACATCTTTAACAAGTAATTTGATCTGAATAGCCAGAACATAATCTCAATAAGTTGGACCAGAAAAAAAAATAGTTAAGAGGAACCAAATTTAAAAATTGTTCTTACAATCTCAGGAAGAATGCTCTTATGGGTTGGTTTGGGTAATGAATCATAAAAATACCAAGCCCCTAACTTAATATGCCCAAACAGGAGTGTCCAGTGTTGATTATCTATAACTGGCAGTAAGATTAACTTTACCCTGACCTTGTCTGTGACATCTGGATGAACATTTTTCTTTCCGTCTTTAGGCCGTACCTGGCATAACTCTGCAAGAAAAGAAGAGAACAATTATAGATTCTAGCTTTTATCTAAACAAACAAGAATTGAATCGTAATACCCAACATTCATGTGAGGTAACATACCCAATGCAAGCATGAAATGTACAAATAGGGGACATACAGCCCCGGATAGAGCGAATACTTCTCGGCCAGTAAGAAGGCCAAGGCATCAATGTGTGCATCTGAGAGATATTGATCTATCAACAACTCATCAATCTGCCTCGTGTAATAATGATATTCCCAGCCGTGAATACTGTATCACCCTTGTAAGTGATAAATATTTAAAGTGAACTTAATTAAATGAATAGATTATTTTATGTATGAAGGAGATGATTGAAGATTGACTTACTTATCCTTGAATCGGGAGCATGACGTGTCAATAAGATGGAGCATCGGCTTAGGCAGAATAACTCTGGATGAGAAGTCAACAAAATGATGTGCCTCTGCTGGCTGCAACAAAATTACCGACGATGAAAGTTAGTGATGAAGAGCTAAATTCACTATGAATTAAGGATCAATCTATTGAGATGATGCATACCTCCGACTGATGCTCCTCCACCACAACGATAGCAGTTTGTGGGTCATTGACCTTTATTGGCTCATCTTTGTGAACCTATAAAAAAATTTAGTGAAATCTATTTCTATTATCTCAAATTTAAAAGAAAGTAACTTAATACCTCTACTGTCGGCTTCTCATCTTGAGTGGAGGCCACCACTTCACTTATTCTTTCTCATGACTTCCTATAAGTGTGTGTGAAGGGGGAACTAACAGCTTTCCTCTTCCTTATCTGCCGAGCTTTCACACCACTCAATCTTTGCCGATTCACATTTGAGCATCGTCATGTGTAGTGGCCTCCATAAGAACTTCACCGTGAACTCCACATGGGCTTCCCGTTGGAAGTATCCAACTCCAGTGGTAGCTCCATAGCCTCCACAAGAGCTTCCCTCTAGTAGCCTCCTCGGAGCTTTCTAAGTGGTACCTCAAGGTAGATTCCTCGGGGTACCCTCCTGGGGAAGCTCCGAGCCTCCCAAGAGTTTCCCCCCTTGACCCCCAAGAACTCCCCCACACTGGGGGTGGTAGGACCCCGCTGCCTGGCAAAAACTTCCTCGATAGAAGCAACCCGCTAATCAAGCCCATCCATCCTCTCCATCATTGTTGCATGAAAAGATGATAATGCATCTTTCAAGTCCCTGAAACCTGCAAGTATCCTCTCCACCGCAAAGCCTATTATGGGGGTAGTAGTAGAGGCGGCTAGATACCTGCAGGGAGAATGAGGAGAGATATATGGAGAGTGGGTGATGAACTCATTGGACCTAAAATGGGACTGTATCTCGACATGTGTGATTGGGTGGGACACGATTCAAAGAGCGTCTCCTCTTCTAATATGTCCTCGAATGAAAGCGACTGTGTTAAGCAGAGATAAAAAAATGTGAAGACATACAACATAAATAAAGACATTCTTATGTGAACTAAGTGATATTATTATATGTCACCTAGTGTCCTCCCAAATCAGTGAAAGCATTATTTGAAAACTCTATTTTTGCCCATCGCAGCATACGTGACTTTGTAGATGGAAATGACGGGCTTATGATGCTTATGTGCTCAGTCGCCCATATCTACAATGAATATTTAAAACAGTTAACTTCAATGCATTAAATTATACATTCCTGGAGATATAGAACATACCATCAGAAGAGTGACAAAGCCACTCATGTAACTGGCTGCCCTCTGGGTTTGAATCTTTGATGTAATAACATCAAATTGGGAAACTAGAAAGTCCTAAATGGCCTCTGCCTAGTTGTATTCAGCAAATCTATCTATGTTATCGGTGTAGGCAATCAATTCCGATGCCACCCTATAATTGTGATATACAAAAAATAGATTTGACGACAAAAAAATGTATGTGTACAAAGCGTGCTACACGAGCCATCCGAATGCTCAAGTTGATTCTTGTAGTCGATGGTGACTGCGGGATTTACATTAGACCTTCTCCCCTCGTTTGGCATCCTTATCATCATCCGCAACTTCATCGAGGGTGAAAGGAATGCCCACCCAACAAGAAAGCTTGTTTTTCTATGTCCCAGGATCGATGTAATGGCAACTGAGTCTTGCTTAATTCTGTGGCGTCTAATGAATTGATACATATAGAGCCTCTTTAAAATGTCAGTGGCTTTATCAGTAAAGCGTGCTGCAATATTATCAAACACAATTCTTACAGTGGTAGGCCTGCATCTCGAAGTTATCCTTTTCCCAAATATGGTAAACTTCAAAAAGAAAAGTCAGTAGGAAATGAGTACAGATGCAAATCACCCATCAAAACCAAGTGAACAGCTTCCAAATTGTTCCTAATAGACTGTACATATGCAAAAAAAATCTCGAGAAATCATCCAAATAGCCTCCAAATTACTTCCATTGGAATGCCCTAAATATAATCTTAATAATTAGGCCAAAAGAAACTGAAAAAGTAAGTCATAAACGATATGCACCTTCAAGAGAGGTACAGAGAGTACAGATGCAAAATACCCCCCGAAAACCATCCAAGCAGCTTTCAAATTGCTTCCATTGGAATGTAATGAACATAATCTCAAGAACCAGGCAAAATAAACTGGGAAAAAAGGCCCTAAATGCTCTGTACCCTCCAGAGAGGTATAAAGAGTACATATACAAAAAAATACCTAGAAATAATCCAAGCAACCATCAAATTGCTTCCATCAGAATGTAATGAACATAATCTAAAGAAGCAGGCAAAATAAACTGGAAAAATAAGTCTCTAAATGCTCTGTACTCTCAGTACAAAGGTACATATGCAAAAAAATACCAATCATCCAAGCGCCATCAAATTGCTTCCATTGGAATGTAATGAACATAATCTAAAGAAGTAGGCAAAATAAACTAGAAAAGAAGTCCCTAAATGCTAACTTTTAGAGGAGTGCAGTGATCAAAAAAACCCAGAAATCATCTAAACAATCAAATTGCTTCCATTGGAATAAACATAATCTCAAGAAAGCAGGGCAAAATAAAGCTGGAAAAAGGCCATAAATGTTCGTACCCTCAGAGTGAGAGAGTATAGATCTGAAAACACCCCAAAACCATCTAACGACCTCCAAATTGCTTCCATTGGAATGCCCCAAATATAATCTCAAGAAGAATGCAAGATAAATTGAAAAGTAGGCTAAATGATTTATACTCTGAGAGATGCAGTCTGATGAAAATACCCCCTAGAAACCATCCAAATAGCCTTCAAATTGCTTCCATTGGAATGCCCTAAATATAATCTCAATAAGTAGGCAAGATAAACTGAAAAAAGTAGGCCCTAAATAATCTGTATCCTCGAGAGAGGTACGGAGAGTACATATGAAAAATATCCCCCAGAAACTATCTCACCTTACTTGTTGGAATGCCCTAAATATAATCTCAATAAATAGGCAAAATAAACTGAAAAAAAAGGTCATAAAAAATCTGTACCCTCAAGAGAGGTGCAGAGAGTACAGATGCAAAATACCCCCCGGAAATCATCCAAGCAGCTTTCAAATTACTTCCATTGGAATGCCCTAAACATAATCTCAATAAATAGGCAAAATAAACTGGAAAAAATGTTCCTAAATGTTCTGTACCCTCAAGAGGGAGAGTCAATCTGAAAACACCCAAAACCATCAAAGCGACCCAAATTGCTTCCATTGGAATGCCCTAAATATAATCTCAAGAAGATAAACTGAAAAAAGTATGCCCTAAATGATTTGTACTCTCGAGAGAGATACAGAGAGTATAGATGCAAAATACCCCCCAAAAACCATCCAAACAGCCTTCAAATTGCTTCCATTGGAATGCCCTAAATATAATCTCATGAAGAAGGCAAGATAAACTAAAAAAAGTAGGTCCTAAATGATCACTTAAGAGGTCGATGCAGAGATAAAATACCCCTAGAAACCAAGCGACCTTCAAATTGCTTTCATTGGAATGCCCTAAACATAAACTCGTGAATCGCCAAAGAAAGCGTGAAGGTCATAAATGATCTTACTCTCAAGAGGTATAGAGTACATATACAAAACCCCGAAACCATCCAACGACCTCCAAATGCATTGGAATGTAATGAACATAATCTCAAGAACCAGCTAAAGCTGGAAAAAAGTCTTAAATACTATGTACCCTCAGAGAATACAGAGTATAGATACAAAATAATCTATAAAAGGACCAATCTTTCACGGTGAGAAGAGCGAGTAAACCCTAAATTCATTCAAGTTCAGGAATGCATGTGTAAATACCTCATGTAGTCACCTACAATACCTCAATTTTTGATTTTCCATATCACTGAGCAAAGGCCGGATGTGCGCCAATCAAGAGCGGGAGCTAAGCTGAGAAAAAATCCTTCGTCAGCCCTAAAGCGTTACGTGACGAGAAATGCCGAAACGGTATCTCGTTCTTCTTCTCCCGCTGTTTGAATGAGATGGGCCGGGTCGGGCCAGGGGAAGTGTAAACGGCATCGTGAATACGCCATCCCTTTATAGTGCCATCCAGTTATTGCTCCGTTAAGCGCTAAAATGAGGAAAAAAAATATTGGACACGCGTCGGCCATGGATTGGAGTCCGCAATACGTGGACTCGATATTTTTCGCTTCCACACATCAGTCATCCCTTTAAGAAAACACACACGGCCACACTTGCCCCACCCAGATGACCCTTGAACACTTTCTACGATATCGATCATTAAAATCTCATCATTAGCTTCTGATCTCATGAACACTAAAGTCTCATTACAAGGGTGAAGCCCCAGCACTGTTCCCCTCAAACATCCATCTTTTTCGGCTGCCACGAACCTCCATACTCCTTTCGGTGGCTCAATTGTCCAAACAAATACCTCAAGTCGTGATTTATGAGGGTTAAACTTTGCACAGTGCAGCCATCCCCTGCACCCGGTGTATCGTGTTGTTATGTCGAGGGAGTCTCTCCCATGGCGATACCAGTTTAGGTACGGCTTCAAACAGATCTTCCAAGGTGGCAAAGCGGATGAGGAAATAGCCTGATAGATCAAGGTATACGACGTCCTCTAGCGTGAGCTGGCTTCCTTCTGTTTGGGAGGAGATGATTGGAGGTGATACTAGCGAAGGGGTTCTGGATGCACGACCATTTTTCACTTTTGGAGGAGTAGATGTAGAAGACGAGTGGATCAGAACTGTTACGATTCCATGCTTCGTCAAACAAGGGGTTTGTTTGCTCTTTGATGCAGACGACAAGAACCATGAAATTGCGTTCGTGTATCGCAATGGCGGCGTTGACAAAGGCATCACGGGAGGGAAAGGGAATAGGGAAGTGACTGCGAGTGATAAGATCGTAGACGTGAAAGAAGTCGGGGGAGGAGTTGTAGGTCTGGTAGAGGATAATACTGGAGAAGGAGTCGAGGATGGTGATGTCAGGGAAGTTAGGTGCGGCGGTGAGGGAATCGGCGAAGTCGTCATGGGAGAAGTGAGGTGTGGCGGTGAGGGAATCGGCGAAATCGTCATGGGACCTGGTGTTGTTGACGACTGTAGGTGATGCATGTTGTAGGAGATATAGGCGTAGCGGCCGGAGAAGGTGGCGATAGTGTGGAGAATGATGCCCTGGACATTTTCCTCGATTTTAACGGAGGTGTCGGCAAGAGTATCAACCGCCATGGCTGAACCGATTGTTGTCGTGCTGCTACTGCTTCTTTGAATTAAGCTTAATTTTGTTTCCAATCTAGTTAGTCTTTATATCATGCTGACTGCATTTTAACGCACCAAAACCTAGGAAAAATTCTTACAAAGTTGGCAATTAAAAAATAAAATTATTATTTTTCTTAAATTACTAAAAATTCATAAAACAAGAAATATATATATCATCGAATATAAAGGTCATGATAAATAAAATTAAATGACTAGATATGAAAGAATTATTTGATTTTTTTTTTTTGGATATAACGAACTATTTGTTAACTTGGTATTTATAGAAAAACAATTAGGATTATTTTATTAGGAAGTGTAACTTATAGAGTTATTATTAAATTAAATAAATTATTAATCCAATAGTACTTATATAGATAATAAAAGAAAGTAATAAAAGAAAATAAAATAAATAAAAATATTATCATTAATGAGAATATGTTATAATAATATATATTATTAATTCATTGACAATATGAATATTAGATGCATGCGGTAATATTTATATAGTTAATAATTTTAATAATTCTAAAAAAATTAATACCAATTTTTAATATATTTTTATGTGAATTACTATAATAAAAATGCGTATTATTTTACATCATTGAGGGTTGTAATTTAATGTATACCCAAACACAATTCAAGCCAAAGCTAACTATGCATTCATCGAGTACATTTAAAATATTTTGGTAAAAGTCAACATCAGAAATATGGTCAACTAAGTCAATTTAGTATTCATCTAAAGGCCATCCAGGATTCATGGAATCTTGAAATATAAATAACGGCTCAGATTGATAGATAAATAATGTTCAGTCCAAGAGATTATACGAATATTATAAATTAAATAAAATTACTACCGTGCATAATAATTTAAATATATTATCAAATATTATGTATTATATTGACAATCATTTTGAAATTTAATAATTAATAATATACTTACATGTTTCAATGTATAACTAATATTGTTGTATCTTTAAAATCAAAAAGCGATATTTAAAGAATTAATAAGAAAACTCAGAATTTTTTTACGTGGAAAAGCCTCGAGGAAAAACTTGGTCTAGCCCAGTAAAAATCTTCCACTATGTATCTGTTTCAGAGTACAAAATTTTCCCGATAATGGGATTACAAAATTGTATATGAGAATGGCTAACAATGGGAATCCAAGAATCAGACAACAACAATTACCATAGTTAGTTATACAATTACTAGTGGTAGTTGATGATGGTGAAGCGAATCAGCGGCCAGCGGTGCGTTGGCATTAGTAATGGCGAGATGACCAGCGATGGTTGGTGGCGGCCCGGCGGCAGCAGTAGTCAACGGCATGGCCGATGATGGCGGTGGCGTAATTCGGCAGCAGCGGCCTGGCGGTAGTCGGTAGGATGGCACCGATGGTTGGCAATGACCGGCGATAATGACCGGCGATGGTGGTTGACGGCAATGTCCGGCAAGTGAGCGATGAAGTGGTCGGCGTGATGACGCGATGGAGAATAATAATGCGAGATCAGCGATGGCGGACGGCGGTGGTGGTTGACCGGTGGTCGGCGTCAGTGGTCACGATTATTCTTGGAGGATTTTCAAGTTTAAAAGCTCTCTCTTCTCTTTAGCTTAGCTCCCCTCATGTGAAGAATGAGGGGCTATTTATAGATTAGAGAGAAGATATTTCCGTAAATACATGCAAAATCTAAACCACTCCATCGGATGGCTCAAAATGATTCCCTTGATCATCTAATGTATTTTGTGTATTTGAATGCTCAAATGAAGTTAGAATCAATAGATCTTAGGCTTGTTAAATCCAGCTCATCAAGACACTCGATTTGATTATAAACACTCCATATTTAAGAACTATTTAGGGATTTAACTGAATCTCAGAGTTTTCAATGATATTTTAAGTGCTTGATCTCTACTAGTTTCAACTTAGGATCAGTTTGCTTTTGACATCAAGATTCGTGCTTCGACTAGTAGTATTTTTAGTGTCATATTAGTTGCCCCCTATTTTTGGATGACATTATCTCAATCATCCGAAAATATATATGCCAAATAATTAAAAATAACAAATTCTTCAATGAAATTTGCGAGTTCATCAACCATACATTTTGAGAGAACAGATATTCATGGGGGCACAAGATTATGATCACGGAAGCGGGTGCAGGGCCGCGGATGTGTGCGTGTATGCGCGGGCCCAAGATTTTGGGTTATGGACCCATCCAGACGCTTACGGGTGCTTACAGCCCGCAGTGCCGGCAAGTAGGAGCCGATTGTGAGTGGCGCATGGATGTCTTGGCCTTCATGAGTCTGTCATCGCCAGCGTCAAATCTTGGCCGATGAGCATTTTTTTTGTTTTCTCCCCTTTTTTGTTTTTTTATTTATTACCTTTTTTCTCCTATAGGGGGTCTATAAAAATCCCCCTAGGGTCAAGTGAGAAGACATAATTCCCATATGCTATAGTGTTCCTCTGGATGAAATTCTAGCGAAGTTCAAGCTAGGGTAAAAATTTTTTTTCCTTTTGTTAGCAGTTCGACCTTCTAGAGAAGGTCATTCACTTTTGATCAGGCCCGTAGCTCTGTGAGCTCGGTTTTCCCTCGAAAGAGGTGTCAGCTGTCATCGTCAGACCGACCGAGTTTGAAGGTGATCAAGGCCCGTAGTTCATACGGCGAGGCTCATTTTTCTCGAAGAGGTCAACTATCCTTCGGACGATTGGATTGGTGATCAAGTAGTTCATACGGTGAGGCTCCAGCTTTTTTTTTCTTGAAGGGCCAACTCCGTCGACGACAGTTTGGAGGTGATCAAGGCCCGTAGCTTCTACTTCTTCTTGTAGGAAATTGGATTTCTTGGAACTTCAATGGATGATTCAACATTTGATAACTGCCAAGATGGTGGGGAAGCATTAATTAGGAACCATCCTTTGAACGTCTCAGAAAGTCTGGCAGATAATTTCAGAGTATCATTAGAGAGGAATAACTTTTTTTTTTTGATCTCATATATATGCATATACTTTTCGTCAGATCGTAGGCGAAAAAGTTTATCCAAAGCTGTCCGTGAGCGACATAGTTAGGAAAGGATATGCCCAAGTATTGGGGTGAGTGAGTTACTTCACAAAATTCTCAAATTTTTGTCTTTTCCTCTCTCTTTTTATTTAATTATTATGTATTTTCACAAGATGATGGCCGGAAGAAAACCCATAGCGTGACAGCTACAGATGATATATCATCCACTATCACATCAGATAGTTTAATGGTGCTCTGCAGAAAATTTCACTTCCCTAATGAGTTGGTGGCTACTATTGCCAAAGTCGAGCCGTTCACCTCGGTCGATACTTTCTTGTTTACGATGACTCTTAGATGCGATGCGATTCCCTTTGGCTCTTGAATTGATTGAGATCTTTAAAATATGCGGTGTTGCTTTGTCACAATTTTAATTTTATGCTTTAGTGATCATCATTAATTTGACTGTCTTCTTTAGAGAGCGTGGTGTTACTTTGAACATCAAATACTTATACCGAATGTGTAGATTCACATGTGATGCTCAGGGACGTGTTTCTTATCAGGCTATAAAGAATTGGATAGAATTTTCAGCATGGGATCCATCTAGAAATTGGTATAATGGATTTTTTTATTGTTAAAAATGAGTGGGGCCTCCTTGAGAGATGAGGAAGATTGAATGACCTTCCAGATCCATTGCTAATTGAAGAGAATAAAATCTTAAGAACTCTTAATATTCCTGATGTAGGAAGCTTACAGCATGAGTTACGTCACATTGACAAATATATAATTGAAGATAGAATGTTCAAGGTTGGCCTTTCCATCCAGGCAGGGAGATCCCATGCTCTTCCACTGAAGAGATCAAGTAAAGGTGATGAAAGGTCTCCTCATATTCACATGAGTCTTTCAAGAAGCCCGTTGGTAATGTTTCTTCTTTAAAGAAAAAGAAGACATGTGCCGAAGTGACTACGTCAAATATCTGCGGAGAACATGTTCACCCCCAGTTAGCCTCTGAGAGTTTAGCTATCTCAGATCATAATGGGGGAATTCATTTCTCAAAGATGCATATTCCTGAAGAGGTGTTAAAGCACATATGTACTGGATGTCAATGAGCAGACGAATTAGTACGTTGTCTTCTCCTCCTCCTTCTTTTCTCCTTTTCCTTTTTTCTTTGTGTAATATTTGTGATGACTTTTTTTTATTGTAGGTAGCTCAAACATTAGGGCTGATGACTCATTTAGGTGTCACTCTAGATGAGTGGAATACTGAGTTTGTGAAGGTAAAATATCTGCAAGGTGAGTATGAACGAAAGATGAGTGTTAAGGCCAAAGAGGTGGCGACTCTGGAGGATCAGCTAACCAAGTATAGAACTGAGCTAGGGAACATGTCAACTTCTCTTTATCTCTAGCATCA
The DNA here is from genome assembly GCA_021442155.1 of Cymbidium sinense. Classification (NCBI taxonomy): domain Eukaryota; kingdom Viridiplantae; phylum Streptophyta; class Magnoliopsida; order Asparagales; family Orchidaceae; genus Cymbidium; species Cymbidium sinense. The sequence goes on from CM038215.1 coordinate 104,345,840, forward strand.
GAAGGTGGAGCGCACTCGTGATGAGCTGATTGAGGTGAGGGTAGAGACTCACCAGAAAGAGAAAAGACTCAAGGCACTTGCAGCGGAGAAGAAAGCTCTCAAACTAGAGAAAAAATCATTACATGATTGTCTTTCTGAGAAGAAGCTTATAATGTCAGAAGCAGAGGAAAATGATATCTCATTGAAGGTAGTGGAAGACTTTAAGAACTCCCTGGATTATCGCGATACTATCGAGGACCATGTCCAGGAAGCTCGTAATCATATTCTTGATGTTGAAGTGAAGGACTTGGAGCACCAATGTTTAGAGGAAGGCTTCATCCGAGGATTCCTAAAAGGAATCTGCTTAGTACATCGCAAAACTAGAGCTAGTATTGAGAATCTATCTCCCAGCCAAGTATCTGATGACCCTTCACCAGATTTAGGAGATGAAGGAATCGAGAGTGAGTCTAAGGGAGCATCTCCTATTGGTGATGAGGACGTTGATATCATGTAGTATCACTTGAGGATGCATTTTTCTTTCTTTTATTTATGTATTGTTATTTATTATTATTATTTTGTATCAAAATTTTGATTCTTTCTTATATCATCATGTTAGTGCTGTCATTGATATAAAAATTTTTTTTTGGGTGATATGCTCTTATTTTATTTTTACCTTTCCGATGTGATTGGTCAGAATATTATTCGATGATGCTAACCTGTATGGATGAGGCTATGGGATGTCCACCAAGGACCTTTTGGCTATCCTAGGTATTAGTCAAAATATTATTTGACGTCTTACCTATATGGAAGAGGCCGTGTGATGTCCACCAAGGACCTTTTGACATATCCTAGGTATTAGCCAAAGTGTTACTTGACTTCTTACCTATATGGAAGAGGCCGTGAAATATCCACCAAGGACTTTTCGACCTATCCTAAGTATTAGTCAAAGTGTTACTTGACTTCTTACCTGTACGGAAGAGGTCCGATCAAGTCCCCTTGGAATTGATCATGTCTCAACTGAGATACAATGTGAGTTGCATATTTCTCAATTGGGAGGATTAAATAAAGGAGATTATTTATATGAAACAAGCTGGAAAGAAAAATCTATAAACTCATTACTCTGATAAGGTCGGTGATATAATCATAAGATGATTTTAATATAAATATGAGTTTGAAGAGGAAATGATAAATGAGACAAAATAAAAGTTACAATAATTATGCAGTAGGAATTACTGATAATATTTTTAGTATGCTTCGTTCAGTTACGTATTGCAAAGTTTTTTCCCTCAGATCCTTGAGCTTGAATGTTCGGCTTGACCATAGCTATAACCACATATGGGTCATCCCAAGAGGTGTGAGTTTATTGCGTTGAGGGCCTTTCCTGCGGCCGAGACTTCCGGGACCAAGTCATGCGAGATATGGGATGAGGTTTTACTCTTCTGTTGAAGTGATGAGTTACCCTTTAGTGGTAGGAAGCAGTCCAAAGTAGGGCCATGTCATGAGTTTTGGGGAGTAGATCTAGGTGCTGTCGGAGTTTTTCTTCATTACTATCATGATCGAATGATTGAAATCTTGGACTTGGAATCCCAATATCTACTGGTATAATAGCTTCTGTGCTGAAACACAAGTTATATGGTGTCTCACCAGTCAGGGTTCACGATGTAGTGTGGTAAGCCCAAAGAACATTAGAGAGGTCATCAAACTATTGCCCCTCTAGCCTTCTTAAGACATGTTTTTAACCCTTTGAGTATAGTCCTATTGGTAGCCTCAGTCTGTCCATTAGTTTGAGGATGTGCTACAGCCATATGCAGCAGCTGAATATGAAGATCTTTACAAAAGGATGTAAAGACTTTTCTAGTAATTGGGTTCCATTGTAATGATAAACTTTTGTTACCCTAATGCTATCAAAAAAGGTCTCATGATATCAATTCCCTATTAAGCAAAAGGCCACGGGCTTTGGAGGGATGAGAGCTCTGTATGCAGCGTGTGAGAGAGGTTAGAGTGCAACTGATAACTTACATATTTTTTTGTGAACTCCAAGGCATCTTGCTTCATCGTAGGCCAATAGAACCCTTGCCTTATAATTTTAAGGGCTAGAGCCCTTCCTCCTAAGTGTTCTCTACATATCCCACAGTGAACCTCTCTTAATCGTGTCGACCTCGATGGTGAGAGGCATTTAAGGTATGACCCAGAAAAGCTCATTTGTATAGTTCACCTCTGATAATAATAAAGTTTGAAGCTTTCCTTCGGAGACAAGTTGCAGCAGTTGGGTCTTCAGGAAGGGTCCCTTCTTGTAGAAAAGATAGGATGTGGTCCATTCACGAAGGTTCCTTTATCTCACTAATTACTTGTATTTCCCATGACCCTTGGATACTAGGAAAATTTATTTTTTTCAATATGCCTTCTCTTAAATAGATCTCTAATAGCATATGTAGCAAGCTTAGCGAGAGCGTCACCTTGAGTATTCTTCTCTCGCAGTATGTGAATGATTTGACGTGTCTTGAAATGGGCAAGAAGTGACTTTTGCCAAGGTATTGCGGTGAGGATTATGAGTATTAAAGTTTCCCTCAACACAGGCAACAAGGCGAGAATCGGTGTGGATCAAGTCTTGAGCTTCACTGATGATGGAGTCTTAACCCATGATGAGAGCCTCATATTCAACCATATTATTGGTTGCAAGAAATTTTAGGTGAAGTCCATGCTCTAAGGTATCCTGTTGGGGGGAAATAAGTAAGATTCTTGTTCCAGCACCAGTATTTCTTGAAGCTCCATTTACATAGAGGGTCCATTGAGGAGACGAAAGAGGTGTAGTAGATAACTCATTTGGAGTTGGGGCAGTGCATTCCACTATAAAGTCTGCGAGTACTTGAGACTTTATATCTAGCCAAGGTAGGAAATGTATATCAAACTATCTTAATTCTACAGACCATTTAATTAACCTCCCAGATGCCTCTGATTTTTTTAGAATGACCCTTAATGGTAAATGAGTGTAAACGCCGATGGTGTGAGCTTGGAAGTATGGACGCAATTTTCGTGCTGAGAAAACTAAAGCTAGAGCCATCTTATCTGCCAGTGGATAACGACTTTCTATATCAGAGAGAATTTTGCTGACACAGTAAATTGGTCATTGTATCTCATTTTCTTCTCACACTAAAACTGAGCTTATCACGTAGGAAGAGACTGCAAGATATAAGTATAATATCTCTCCTTGAATAGGCTTGGATAGTAAGGGTGGAGATGCTAAATACTCCATTAGTTGCTCAAAAGTAGACTGACATTTATCAGTCCACCAAAAATTATTATTTTTAGCTCCTTTAGTATTTTAAAGAATGACAAGTATTTATCCCTAGAACGGGCTAGAAAGTGGGATAAGGTAGCAATTCTTCCATTCAAACGTTGAACTTTTTTGATATTCTTCGGAGGAGTCATATCTTTGGGGGCTTTGATTTTCTCGGTATTGGCCTCTATCCCATAGTAGGTTACCATAAACCCAAAAAAATTTTCCGACATAACCCCAAAAGCACACTTGGTCGGGTTAAGTTGCATGTTATAACATCGAAGTAGGTTAAAGCATATTTTTAAGTCAGAAATATGTTGTGATTCTTTCAAGCATTTTACTAACATGTCATCTACATATACCTCCATTGTGTAGCCTAAGAGGTCTTTAAAAACTTATTTATAAGGAGTTGATAAGTAGCACTAGCATTTTTTAACCAGAATGACATAACTTGGTAATAGTATAAACCTTTATTTGTTTGAAATATTGTGGCTTCTTCATCCGTTGGATCCATTTTTATTTGGTTGTAACTAGAGTAAGCATCTAAAAAACTGAGCATTTGATGTCCAGACGTAGCATCGACCAATTGATCAATTCGAGAGAGAGGAAAATTATCTTTCGGGCAAGCATTGTTAAGATCAATGCAATCAATACACATTTTCTATGTTCCATTTGTTTTCTTAACCATGACAACATTTGTTAGCCATGTAGGGTAATGTACTTCTCATATGAATCCCACTTCTAAGAGCTTATTAACTTCTTGGTCAATAACCTGGAGGTGATCAGGTGCAAAACTTCACTTCTTTTGGATGATCGATTTGAATGTTGGATCAATCTTGAGGGAGTGCATGATCACATTGGGGTCGACCCCTGGCATATCTGTCGGACTCAAAGCAAAGATGTCTTGATTTTTGTGCAAGAAGTCTATGTATTTTTCCCTCTGTTCGTTTGAGAGCAGAGATCCAACTTGCACTATTCATAGAGGTAGATCATCTGATAATGAAATAGGGAGCAAGTCTTCTACTTGCAAAGCTTTCTAGGGTACTTCTTCTCAAAAATTAAAATTTTCGATGCTGAAGGTCACTGAAGGGTGTGGTTGAGCTTGTTTGAGGTAATATGATTATGCTATCTGTTGATTTCCACAGACCACCCCAACCCCAACAAGGGCTGGAAATTTCATCTTAAGATAAGATACTGAAGTGACAACACCAAAAATTGTTTAGAGGGGCCTTCCAAAGATAGCGTTATCAAATCCGTATAATGGTCCTGCAGTGGGTTGGAGCTTTTCCCTAACCAAGCCCATGCTAAGAAATGTAGAGTAAAATAAGACATCAACAGAACTCCCATTATCAATTAAAATTCTCTTAACATTATAGCATGAGTCACCGATCCCTGTGCCGATGACAAGTGGGTCTTGATGAAGAATATGGACTCCTTCTAAGTCTGAGTCATTAAAAGTGATGGAATGATCAATACGAGATTTCTTTAACTCTGGTTCTTTAGAGGTGGCAATGAGACTTGATTAGATAGTAGTGGTCATCTGTGATTGTTTCAATTTCCCCAACTATTTGATGACTATTTTATTATTTCTATGATGATTATCCTGGTTGCCCCTCAGTTAGAGTTATGTTTGTTTGAGTCGATTGATTCTTCATAAATCAACATAGATATCCTTATTGAATGAGCCTCTCGATTTCTTCTTTGAATTATTTTCATGCCTCAGTAGTATGTTCACGACTTCGATGGAAGTGACAATATTTCTCCTTATTTCTTGAATTTGGTTTCAACGGATGTGGCCACTTGATGGTTTCTTCATCTCGAATGGCCATCATGACGTTAACATGAGATGTGTTCAGTGGTGTGTATTCTTTTTCTGGTCATGGTTCACGTCATTGATGTGAGGGCGTGGAGGAGATCGCGCCTTGTTGCTTCTTTTGAATGTCGGTCACATTCCGAGCGCTCTTACATTTTCCTGTAGATTGTTCAAATTATTTACAATGGGGATTAATAGCCTCATCGATAGAAATTTTTGCTTCCACACGATGAACCAAGTCGGCATATGAGCGGACCGTATCTCACATTAGTGATGAGTAAAAAGGCTCAAGACGGAGCCCTCCAAGAAAAACTCCTCTTAATAGTTCAGGGTCTACTCCAAGTATTTGGCGAGCTTCTAAGGAGAACCTTTGGAAGTATTCCTTAAGTGATTCACCCTCATTTTGACGAATGTCTGAGAGATGAGAGGAATCTTTAATGATCCTCCAATTTGCAATGAACTGTTCTACAAAAATCTTGGCGAGTTCATCAAAGGTATGGATGGATCCCCTTGGAAGGGAGTAGAACTAAGTGTGAGCTTGCCCCTTGAGGGTAACGGGAAAGACCTGACAAAGCAGTGTGTCAGGAGCTCATTGGATATGCATGATGGTCCTGTAATGATCGATGTGTTCATATGGTTCAGTTGCCCCATCATAAGAGTCGATGCTCAGAAGCTTGAACCCTATGGGAATGGGATGTTGAAGAATAGCCTCAGTCAGAGGTGAAGACTCCTGATTTCCATCTTTATAATGGAATTCTTCTCGCACCAAGCATTGTAATTCCACATGTATAACGTGACGAGTGGAGTCAACAGGACGAGAACGTGCCAAGCTACCAGCAATAATTGGTGGATTAGCAGTCAGTTGAGCTACAAGTGATGGATGAGTAGAACTAGCAATGTCAAGGAGGTCAACATCATGATCTGGAAGCAGAGGAACATCAGTCTGATGGCGAGAAGGTCCCGTATTAGCATTTTGACCTCCATTGGCTAATGATCGATCTTGGGGGAGATGTGTTTACCGTGGTAGTGGCTGTCATGTTCCTCGTAAAAGTCAGATTATCTCATTTTCAGATTCTTACATTCGCTGCACACCATCTTCTAAAGAGTTCCTGTTGCACCTTCACCGATAGGGTCATGCTTATCAGGGGGAAGTGAGGCAGAAGCTTGGCATCCTTGGTTCAATGATTGGTTTGAGTGGCAGGGGAGGCTCATTGTTAATATTTATTGGCCATATCACGGGTGTCATAAATTGTGATTGAGGAGTCTCTTCCATAGACGATGCCAAGCTGTGCGTGCTAGAAAACCAGTGCGAAGAATAAAGTTTACGCTTATTGATGCAAATCCCATGTTTGAGGAATTAATAAGAAAACTCAATTTTACTTGAAAAATCTTGAAAAGAGAGAAAATCATGGGGCTTAGTAAAATCTTCCACTATGTATCTATTTCAGAGTACAAAATTTTCTCGATAACGGGATTACAAAATTATATATGAGAAAGGTTGACAATGGGAATCCAAGAATCAGACAACAATAGCTATATAGCCATGGTTAGGTTGTAACAGTTTCTAGTGGTAGTTGATGATGGTGAACAGTAGGGGTTAGATCGGTATCGGTGGTGAAGAGTGATGACCAGGAGATGGTGGCGATAGTGGCGGCGGCGGCACGGATTGTCAGCGATGATGACCAACGACGATGGTTGATGGCGATGACCGGCGACAGTGGTTGACAGCAATGCTCGGCGAAAGTGGTCGGCGGTGACGACCAGCGATGGAGATTGATGGCAGCGAGATCGATGGCGGTTGGGCGGCGGCAAACGGCGTGGTTAACGGCCAGAGGTGGTCGGCGACCGTCAGTAAGATATCTTGGAGGATTTTCAAACTTTAGAGGTCTCTCTTCTCTTTAGCTTCTCATGTGAAAGCTATTTATAGATTAGAGAAGACATTTAGTAAAATCCAAACCACTCCATCGGATGGCTCAAAATGATTCCCTTGATCATCTCATGTATTTTGTGTATTTGAAAGCTCAAATGAAGTCAGAATCAAGAGATCTTGGGCTTGTTAAATCCGGCTCGTCAAGATGCTCGATTTGATCATAAACACTCCATATTTAAGAACTATTTTGGGATTTAACTGATATCCCAGAGTTTTCAATGATATTTTAAGTGCTTGATCTAGACTAGTTTCAACTTAGGATCAGCTTGCTTTTGACATCAAGATTCGTGCTTCGACTAGTAGTATTTTTAGTGTCATATCAAATATAAATATTGAAAATAACTTATACGATAATTGTTGTTTTTTCACGTTAAATGCTTTAGTCTCTTTATTATTTATTAATTGTAAAAATAATAGAGATATGATAATAGGTTAGTTATTAGTTGATTGAATATTGAAATATTATTAAAATTTATTTTAACTCATTTATATAAATTTAGAGAATGGTATAAAAAATTTTGCAACCCCTTGGAATAAATAGAATCGATTATTGAGAATAATTTATCTATATAAAATGTTATTAAATATAGATTCATTTTTTATTTAAAATTAACTAAAAAAGTTTCGTTTAGATTTTCTAAACTTATCCAAAAAAAAGTTTTATTTATTGCTTGTTTTATATTTACTTCTTAGCACTTACTTTCCTTTTTTAAGAGACATTTGAGATTACTTTTTTTTTTTAATTTTTTTTAAATTATTTTATTTATAGTTGATTCAAAATAAAATATTTTAATAGTTATATTTTTTTTAAATGTGCAAAAATTAGTTTGATTGTTTTTATAGGCATTGTGATTTATTTTTTAAAAAAAATTAAAATATTTATAAATATATTAAATTAAAATATTTTAAAATAATATAACAATATAATAATAAATAGAAAGTAAAATTTAATTTTGTAAAATCCATGTTTTAATTTTGCCCTCGTGTGTTAGTAGACTTCGTGATCAGCTGATTCTAAAATTCTTATAGGATTTATCCAATATCACATGGCAATAACAACTTTTTCATAATTACAAATTAAAAACAAATATTATAATATTGAAAAAAAATTCATTTTCACCATTAGAAAACATAAAAGCTACTTTATTATTTCATTAATCATGCTTTTAATATAATTATAATAATTTAAAGATGAAAAGAGAGATGGAAAAAAATATTCTTCTGCTAAATGTAAAACATGTATAATAATAATGATTTGATAACAATTTCAAAACGTAATAACTCTAATAATTATAATAGTTATTGTAAGTCGGACTGATCTCCAAAGAGTGAAACAATGAAAATCTCTCCTTCGGGATTCTCATGAGGATGCAAAACGTCACAAGCTGAAGCCTTTAGCTTCTTGTCATCTTCTAATGCTGGTTTTAACAGTTTAGTCATCCCTTCTCGTAAACGCACTTGGCCACAGTTCTCACCTCTCTTGACGACGGCCACCACCCACTGGAAATCGTTTCGGATATCAACCATTAAAATAGCATCATTAGCTTCCGATCTCACGAACACTAAACTCGCAGCGTTTAGGTGAAGCCCCAACACCCTCCTCCTCGCAGCTTCTAATACTCCAATCACCACTAACCTCCAAAATCCTATTGACAATTCCATTGTCCATACAAATACTTCAAATCGCACCTTGATAGGATTAAACTTCACTAGCAATCCCTTGCACCCGCATATACCGTGTCGTTTATGGTCGAGTCTCCCTCCCATGGTGCTATGTTCTTAGGAGTCTGATGTAACTTATCATTCAAGGATGCAAAGCGGATGAGGAAAAGGCTGGTTAAATCGATGTATACAATGTTACATCAGGACTCTGCATGTAATATTTTCTCCCTTGCCAACGTGAGTTGGCTTCCTTCTATTTCTGAGAAGTTGCTTAGAGTTGAAAATAAAGGAGGGACTCGGATGCACGACCAATTTTTGCTTTTGGAGGAGTAAACGGAGAAGAGGAGTTGCTTATAAATGTTACCATCCCCTAAATCCTCAAATAAGGGGTTTGAGTGCTCTAGGATGCATGCAACGAGAACCTTGAAGTGGATGCGTTCGTGTACAGTGATGGCGGCATTGACAAAGGCGTGTGGATATGGAGGAAATATTACGTGCAAAGTCTGGACGTAGCTTTAAGTCCGGACTCCAATAGCAACGCAACACTTGTCCATTATTAAAAAAAAATGCAATTTTCCACTTAACAGTGTTGTCACTTAACGGAGCTGAACGACGTCGTTTACGTTACCTCAGGCCCGACCAAGATTGGCCCGTTCAAACAGCGGGAGGAGAAAATATTACACCCGTCGTTCCACATTCTTCGGCACATACCAGTTTAGGGATTTCTTTTTGCGCATAAATTATTCTCGGCCACTCTGCTTTCTCCTGTGCTTACCTTCCCTCAAGATTTGCTAAATCTTGGGCATTAAAATTAAGGTATTATTTTAGCATGAGATATTTCTTCCTGCATTCTTGAACTGTAATGAATTTAGGGTTTCCCCTATTGTTCTCACCATCGAATACGAGAACATTTGGAACATTTGAGTTCTTTAAAGGAAATGAGCATGTTTTACTGGTATTTTGCAGATTTTTATATGTGTATTCTCTGTACTCTCATGATGGTATGCACTATTATTTTCAAATTTTTGAATAATGAGGCTTGTTGAATGTTTAGTATATCCCATTATAGGATGTTTAGTGATATTTCATGAAGGATTTGATGAAATCTAGGGCCTGTTTGGATATAATATGTTCAGTCGATGGCATTATAATTTGTTTAGGGTTGCTTGATGGATGTTGCAGATTGAATGGTTATTGGTTGGTTTCTATGGCTATTTTGTATGTGTACTCTCTGTACTCCCTTGAGAGTACACCCCATTTTCTAATTTTTTCTAGCTTTTAAACCATATTTGTAGAGAATATGTTTATTACATTCCATTAGAAATAATTTGGAGGTTGATTGGTTAGTTTTTAAGGGTGTTTTGCATTTGTACTCTCATGAGAGTATAGAATATTTTTTTAATTTTATGTTAGATTTTTTGGTCTGTTTGGAGAGAATTTATTTATTATATTCCACTAAAAGCAATTTAAAGGCTGATTGGTTAGTTTTTAGGGATGTTTTACATCTGTACTCTCTATACTCTCATAAGAGTACATATTATTTTTTCAATTTTTGTCAGATCTTTTGGCCTGTTTGGAGAGAATATATTTATTATATTCCATTAGAAGCAATTTGGAGACTGATTGATTGATTTTTAGGGGAGATTGACATCTGTGCTCTCTGTACTCTCATGAAAGTACAAATTATTTTTTCATTTTTGTCAGATTTTTTGGCTTGTTTGTAGAGAATAAGTTTATTACATTCCATTAGAAGCAATTTCGAGGCTGATTGGTTAGTTTTTAGGGGTATTTTGCATCTATACTCTCTTTACTCTCATGAGAGTATAGATTATTTTTTTATTTTCTGTATATTTTTTGGCCTATTTAGAGAGAATATGTATATTACATTCTATTAGAAGCAATTTTGAGGCTGATTGGTTGGTTTTTAGGAGTGTTTTGCATGTGTACTCCCTGTAATCTCATGAGAGTACATATTATTTTTTCAATTTCTGTCAGATTTTTTGGCCTGTTTGGAGAGAATATATTTATTATATTCCATTAGAAGTAATTTGGAGGCTGATTGGTTAGTTTTTAAGGGTGTTTTGCATCTGTACTCTCTGTACTCTCATGAGAGTATATTATTTTCATTTTTATTTTTTGGTTTGTTTGGAGAATATGTTTATTACATTCATTAGATGTAATTTGGAGGCTGATTGGTTAGTTTTTATGGGAGATTGGCATCTGTACTCTTTGTACTCTCATAAGAGTACATATTTTTTTTTCATTTTATGTTAGATTTTTTGGCATGTTTGGAGAGAATATGTTTATTACATTCCATTAGAAGTAATTTGAAGGTTGATTGGTTAGTTTTTAGGAGAGATTTGCATCTGTACTCTCTGTACTCTCATGAGAGTCGAGATTATTGTTTCATTTTCTGTCATATTTTTTGGCCTGTTTGGAGAGAATATATTTATTACATTACATTAGAAGTAATTTGGAGGTGATTGGTTAGTTTTAGGGGATGATGTACTCTTTGTACTCTCATGAGAGTACATATTATTTTTTTAATTTCAGTTTTTGACCTGTTTGGAGAGAATATGTTTATTACATTCTATTAGAAGCAATTTGGAAGATGATTGTTTGATTTTTAGTGGAAATTGACATATATACTCTCTGTACTCTCGTGAGAGTACATATTATTTTTTCATTTTCTGTCATATTTCTTGGCTTGTTTGGAGATAATATGTTTATTACATTCCATTAGAAGTAATTTGGAGAAATTTGGTTAGTTTTAGGGTGTTTGCATCGTACTCTCTACTCTCATGAGTACATATTATTTTCAATTTATGTTAGATTTTTCTTTGGATATAATATGTTTATACATTCATTAGAAGTAATTTGGAGGATGTTGGTTTTAGGGGAGATTGATATACTCTGTACTCTCATGAGTACTGAGTATTTTCAATTTTAATTTTGGCTTTGTTGGAGTATATGTTTATTACATTCCGCTAGAAGTAATTTGGAGGTTGTTTGGTTAGTTTTTTGGGGATATTTTATATTTGTACTCTCTGTACACTCTCGAGAGTACACATTATTTTTTCAATTTATGTCATATTTTTTGGCCTGTTTGAAGAGTATATGTTTATTACATTCCATTAGAAGTAATTTGGAGGCTGATTAGTTAGTTTTTATGAGAGATTGACATCTATACTCTTTGTACTCTCATGAGAGTACATATTATTTTTTCATTTTTTGTTAGATTTTTTGGCCTGTTTGGAGAGAATAAGTTTATTACATTCAATTAGATGCAATTTCGAGGCTGAGTGGTTATTTTTATGGGAGATTTGCATTTGTGCTCTATGTACTCTCATGAGATATTAATTTTTTTATTTTGGCTATTTGGAGTATATATTTATTACATTCCAAGAAAATTTGGAGGCTGTTTGGTTAGTTTAGGGATATTTTATCTCACTCTCATGAGAGTACATATTATTTTTCAATTTCTATTATTTTTTTGTTTGGGAGTATATGTTTATACATTCCATAAATTTGGAATTTTGATAGGTTTTTAGAGGAGATTAGCATTTGTACTCTGTGTACTCTTATGAGGGTACATATTATTTTTTTATTTTTTGTTTGATTTTTTGGCCTGTTTGGATAGAAAAAGTTTATTACATTTCATTAGATGCAATTTGGAGGTTGAGTGGTTGTTTTTATGGGAGATTTGCATCTGTACTCTGTGTACTCTCATGAGAGTACATATTATTGTTTCAATTTCTGTCAGATTTTTTGGCTTGTTTGGAGAGTATATGTTTATTATATTCCACTAGATGCAATTTGGAGGCTGTTTGGTTAGTTTTTAGGGGTGTTTTGTATCTGTACTCTCTATATTCTCTTGAGAGTACATATTATTTTTTCAATTTCTATCAATTTTTTTGGCCTATTTGGAGAGTGTATGCTTATTACATTCTATTAGAAGTAATTTGGAGGCTGATTGATTAGTTTTTAGGGGAGATTGGCATCTGTACTCTCTGTACTCTCATGAGAGTACAAATTATTTTTCCATTTTCTGCCATATTTTTTGGCCTATTTGGAGAGAATAAGTTTATTATATTCCATTAGATGTAATTTGGAGGTAGAGTGGTTAGTTTTTATGGAGATTTGCATCTGTATTCTTTGTACTCTCATGAGAGTACAGATTATTTTTTTCATTTTTTGTCATATTTTTTGGATTGTTTGGAGAGAATATGTTTATTACATTCCACTAGAAGCAATTTGGAGGCTATTTGGTTGGTTTTGGGAGATTTTGCATACTCTCGTACTCTCGAGAGTACATTTATTTAATTTCTTATCAATTTTTGGCCTTTTGGAATATGTTTATTCCATTAGAAGTGGAGGTGATTGTTGGTTTTAGGAGATTGCATCTTCTCTCTGTACTCTCTTGAGAGTGCAAAGCAATTTGTCATTTTTTTCCAGTTTCTTTGGCCTATTTGGAGAGATTAAGTTTATTACATTCTTTTAGAAGTAATTTGGAGGCTGAGTGGTTAGTTTTGAGGGCAAATTGACATCTATACTTTATGCACTCTCATGAGAGTACATATTATTTTTTCAATTTTTGTTAGATTTTTTTGACTGTTTGGAGAGAATATGTTTATTACATTCCATTAAAAATAATTTGGAGGCTGAGTGGTTGGTTTTTAGGGGAGATTTACATCTATACTCTCTATACTCTCATAAGAGTACAAACATTTTCATATTTTTGTCTAGTGTTTTTGGCCTATTTGGAAAAGATATATTTATTACATACCATTTAAAGCAATTTGGAGGCTGATATGTAGTTTTTTTGAGCAAATTTACATGTGTACTCTATGTACTCTCTTGAGAGCACATACCATTTTCATAATTTTTTCTAGATTTTTGGCCTATTTGGAGAAAATATGTTTGCTACATAGCAATTGAAGTAATTTGGAAGCTGATGGTGAGTTTTTTGAGCAGTTTGTCATGCGTACTCTCTGTACTCTCATGAGAATTTTTTTTCTCAATTTTTTTATTTATTAGTCCACTTTTAGTGGCTCTTTTGTACTCTGGCCTCCATTGTCGATTAAAATCTCATTAATTTTCATTTTGAAGTTTAACATGTTGGAAAGGATAGTTCAGGATCACTACCACCATTAGATCGATGTTGATAATATCTCGTCACTTTTCGATGAAGTTGACATTTTAAGGAGGCTTCATTTGCATCAATTTATTAGACTACATAGAATACAGCAAGACTTAGTTGCCATCACTTCAGTCCTGTCTTGCTGGGATATAGAGAAACAAGCTTTCTTCTTTGGTGGCCAATGCATTCCTTTCACCCCCAATGAAGTAGCATTAATTATAGGGATGCCAAACAGAGGGGACAAGGTCATATGGCATAAATTCCCACTATTAAAGTTCAGCTCAGTGGACTTTAAGAATAAACTTGAGGATTTGGATCTCCTTACTGCGTAGTTTGTGCGGTGTACATACATTTTTTCTTTCAAATCTTTTTTTATATATCCTCTGAGTACAATATGATACATGCCGATAGACAAATTCTTGAGTATAATTGGGTAGAGGCCATTTAAGCCTTTCTGGTTTCACAATTTGATGGTATTACATCAAATATTGACATAAGGCACCGGTAAATGACTTCATTCTAATGATATATGTCATCTTGAGATATGTATTATTTAATGCATTGGGTTAAACTTACATAAATTTTCTGAGATCACGTGCAGCACATAGCCATCGTTCTAAAGCCACTTGATGGCCAAAAATAAAGTTTGTAGATGACTCCTTTACTAGTTTGGAAGGTCACCATGTGACACAAAATAATTTGAATTTATTTATCTTAGAATGTATTCATTCTTACCATAAAGCATGACATTTTTTATCGGTGTAATGCAGGTCTGCCTTTCATTTGAGGACATATCAGAAGAGGAGACCTGGCTCCTTGAAACATTGCCCCCAACCCAACAGATAACCCATTCTGAGCCTGATAGCAGTCCCATTCTTCATCCAATGAGTGCAACCCTCATTGAATCTCCAAAAGTCTCTCCTCGATATTCTTCCCCTATCTAGCAGCCCTCTATTTACCCATTTAAGCTCAGATGGAGGATACTTGCAGTTTGAGGCAGAGAGAGAATATCATCTTTTGAAGCATCAGATTGAGAATGAATGGAATTGATTGATGTGGGTTTATTGGGGTGGTTCTTTGGCGTGGGGTCCCAGCATCCCAGCATGGGAAGCTCACGTGGAGGTGGCTGGGGAATCTTGGGAAGCTATCGAGGCGACACATGGAGGCTACAAGGAGGCTACCAGGGGAGGCTCTGTGGAGGCTATAATAGTGGCTTCCCATGGTGAGACCATCATGGGGAGGCTCTCTGTGGAGCTGGGAGGGGCTTCCCCTGGAGACTTCCAGAAGCCCTGTGGAGGCTTGAGAAACCATGGAGGCCACCACGGGAAGCTCTGTGGAGCTTCAACACATGAAGATCTTTGCAACCTTTACTGTGACATTGGCGTGGTGTGAAGGCTCACGAGATGAGAAGAGGAAAGCTATATATTCCCCTTCACACAACATGAAGTCACATCAGAATAACTCCTGTTGTAGCCTCCACACAGGATGAGAAAATGATAGAAGAGGTATTTCTTTACTTTCTTTTTAATTGAACCTAATAGTAGCTGATTTCAATAAAATTTTTTGTAGGTTTGCAAAGATGCTCCAATATCGTTAATTTGAACCACCGGTAATGAGGAGGCATCGGTGGATATGTATCAACTTAGCGGTTTGAGCACTTTCTGAATCTAGCTCTTCATCGATTACCTTGCAAGGGGCACATCATATCATGGAATTCTCATAGAGATGTCTTGCCCAATGATCTGACTCATTCACATGATTCAAGGAGAAGTAAGTCATTTATCATTTAACTCTTTCATATACATAAAATCACCTATTACATTTAATTAGGCTCACATTCCCATATTTCTCATTGGGATGATAGTGTATTCATGAATATCATTCATTTGAGGCAGATTGATGAGTTCTTGATAGATCGGTATCATGGATACGCGTCGATGCCTTCATTTTTTTACTATCCAAGAAGTACTTGCTATGTCTTGGGCTATATATCTCATATTTGTATGTTTCATGCCTGCACTGGGTAAGTTATTGCATAGAAGTTTCGGTAATATGATCCTTTCCAAGTTTAGATTAGAAGCCACTAATTATAAACTTTCCCTTCACTTCTTGCAGAGTTATGCTAAAAATGGCTACAAAAGGAAAGCAAAATGTTCATTCTGTATGCAAATAATGTATCAAGTCACTTTCTCTTCCATTATAAATTACCTTTGGATAAGTCAACATATTAAGCAAGGGCTTGGTATTTTTATGATTCATTACCAAACCAACTCATAAGGCCATTCTTCACGAGTAGGTATTCTCATTTTGGTTTGCCTATTTTGCATATTTTGTGCCTACTTATTGACTATATTTCTTACTATTTAGATCAAATTACTTATCGAAGATGTTGGTCAGTCTTTCCAAGTGATCCCACAAAATGGCCAATCGAAATGATGAGTGGGCTACCAGTCCAAGAGAATAGTGTCAACTATGGGATGTTTGTCTGCAAATACATGGAGGTAGCAATCAGCAAATCTCCAATGGACTAGTGGCACCGGGAATAAAAAGATGAATTTTAGTGGTCTCTTATCTTTTGTATGGGTATGAAATAACTGATTTGATAAATGTACAATCAAAGTTTGATATGTTGGAAAATAATTGCTTTAGGTGTGTTTGTGGATGCCATTTAAGCACCTATTTTGCTTTTTTAAAGCTTTACGGAGATAACATGTATAGATGCCATGTTTAGTAGATAACATGTGTGGAGCTTTAGGACCCTTTAGTAGATAACTATTTCCTCATTTTTTCCAATTTTTTTGCTTGTTTGGAAAGGAAATATATTCCATTCTGGGGTTGATTGGAGCCTTAATATTAGCTAATATTTCCTCAATTTTTTTCACTTAATCTGGCCTGTTTGGAGAAAAGAAGTTTATGACATACCATTTCAAGCAAATTGGTGGTTGAGGGGTAGTCTTTTTGCCCTGTTTAGCATCTGTACTCTCTGTACTCCCATGAGAGTACATACCAATTTCATAATTTTTTCCTTATTGTGGCATGTTTGGAAAGAATGAGTTAACTACAAACCATTTGGAGCAATTTTGAGGGTGTTGGGTTATTTTTTTGAGCTATTTTGCATATGTACTCTATGTACTCTCATGAGAGTATAGACCAATTGCACATTATTTTTTTTAATTTTTTTGTCCTATTTGGAAAGGAAATATTAACTAGATTCCATTACAAGTTTATTAGAGCCAAAAAAATTGGCCACTTTGGCTGTTTTGCAAGTGTACTCTCTGTACTCTCTTGAGAGTACAGACTTTTTTTCTCAATTTTTCTTTCTTATTATGGCATGTTTGGAAAGAATATGTTTACTGCAAACTATTTAGACCAATTTGGGAGCTGTTGGGTTACTTTTCTAAGCAATTTTGCATATTCTCTCTCATGAGAGTATAGACCATTTCATTATTTTTTCAATTTTTTGGCTGTTTGAAAATATTAACTAGATTCCATTACTGGGTTTATTGGAGCCTTAATATTAGCCATTTTACTTTATTTTGTAGGTATACTCTACTCTCTTGAGTATAGACTTTCTCAATTTCTCTTTCTTGTGTATTGTTTGGAAAAATGTGTTTTCTGCATTTGGACAATTTGAGGCTGGATTGCTTTTTAAGCTATTTTGCATCTGTACTCTATGTACTCTCATGAGAGTATAGACCAATTGCATATTATTTTTTCAATTTTTTTGGCCTGTTGGAAAGGAAATATTAACTAGATTCCATTACAGGTTTATTGGAGCCTTAATATTAGCCATTTTGTTCTATTTTGTAGGTGTACTCTATGTACTCTCTTGAGAGTACAGACTTTTTTCTCAATTTTCTTCCTTATTGTGGCTTGTTTGGAAAGAATGTGTTTATTGCAAATTATTTGGAGCAATTTGGGAGTTGCTAGGTTGCTTTTTTAAGCTATTTTGCATATGTACTCTTTGTACTCTCATGAGAGTACAGACCAATTGCACATTATTTTTTCAATTTTTTTTGGCATGTTTAGAAAGAAAATATTAACTAGATTCCATTACAGGTTTATTTGAGCCTTAATATTAGCCATTTTGGCCTATTTTGCAGGTGTACTCTTACTTTTCATTTTTCTCTTTTCTTTCTTGTGTCATTTGGAAAAGAATGTACACAAACTATGGGTTACATTATTTTTTTATTTTTTGGCTTGTTTGAAGGAAATATCTTGATTCCATTATAGGTTTATTGGAGCCTTAATTATTTTGGCCTATTTGTAGGTGTACTCTCTCTCTTGAGAATATACTTTTCTCAATTTTTCTTCTTATGGCTTTGGAAGAATATGTTTCTACAAACCATTTGGAGCAATTTGAGGTGTTTGGTTATTTTTTTGAGCTATTTTATGTACTTTATGTACTCTCACAAAAGTACAAATTACATATTTTTTAGTTTTTTGGCTTTGGAAAATATTAACTAGATTCCATTATGGTTTATTGGATATTAGCCATTTTGGCTATTTTTGTAGTGTACTCTGTACTCTCTTGAGAGTATAATTTTCTCATTTTTTTCTTATTTGTGGCTGTTTGGAAAGAATGTGTTTAAACTATTTGGAGCAATTTGGGGGGTTGGGTTACTTTTTTTTAAAATTTATTTGCATCTACATGAGTAGCAATTCACATATTTTCCACTTTTATTATCAAATTTGGAAAGAAAATATTTACTATATTCAATTACAGGTTGATTGGAGCCTTAATATTAGCTTTTTGGAGCTATTTTTTAGTTGTACTCTCTATACTCTACGAGTACATATTTTTAGTTTTTTCACTTATTTTGGCCTGCTTGGGAAGAATGTGTTTAGTGCAAACCAGTTGGAGCAATTTGGAGGCTGTTAGGTTACTTTTTTGAGTATTTTGCATCTGTACTCTAATGAGAGTACATACCAATTGCACATTTTTTCCACTTTTGTTACCCTGTTTGGAAAGGAAATATTTACTATATTCAATTACAAGTTGATTGGAGCCTTAATATTATCTTTTTGGAGCTATTTTGTACTCTGTATTCTCAGAAATAGTATTTTCTCAATTTTCACTTATTTTGGCCTGTTTGGGAAGAATGTGTTTACTCCAAACCAGTTGGAGCAATTTGGAGGCTGTTGGCTTACTTTTTTGAGCTATTTTACATTTGTACTCTTTGTACTCTCATGAGTGTACAGACCAATTGCACAATTTTTCCAATTATGTTAGCTTGTTTGGAAAGAAAATATTTACTATATTCAATTACAGGTTGATGGGAGCCTTAATATTAGCTTTTTGGAGCTGTTTTTTAGTTGTACTCTCTATACTCTCCTGACAGTACATATTATTTTTCTCAGTTTTTTCACTTATTTTGGCCTGCTTGGGAAGAATGTGTTTACTGCAAACTAGTTGGAGCAATTTGGAGGCTGTTGGCTTGCTTTATTGAGCTATTTTGCAATTGTACTCTCATGAGATTACAGACCAATTGCACAATTTTTTTAAAGCCTATTTGGAAAGGAAATATTTACTATATTCAATTATAGGTTGATGGGAGCCTTAATATTAGCTTTTTGGAGCTATTTTTAGTTGTACTCTATGTACTCTCCTGAGAGTACAATTATTTTTTCATTTTTTTTCACTTATTTTGGCCTGCTTGGGAAGAATGTTTACTAAACCATTGGGTAATTTGGAATCGTTGGCTTGCTTTTGAGCTATTTTGCATTTCTCTATACTCGGAGAGTACAATTTCCCAATTTTTCACTTACATTGCTTTGTTTGGAAAATATTTACTATATTATTAGTTGATGGGCCTTAATATTAATTTTTTGAGTTTTTTTTAGTTGTATTCTCTCTCTCAGAGTAATGATTTCTCAATTTTTCCACTTATTCGGCTGCTTGGGAAGAATGTGTTTACTACAAATTGGAGCAATTTGGGTGGCTTACTTTTTTTGATGTTTTGCATATTCTCTCTACTCTCACTGGAATATTAATTTTTCCACTTTTGTTATTGTTTGGAAAGGAAATATTTACTATATTCAATTACATGTTGATGGAGCCTTAATATTAGCTTTTTTGGAATATTTTTTATTGTACTCTCTCTTGAGTACATATTATTTCCTTATTTGTTTCCAATTTTCATGCCTGTTTGGAGAGAATATGTTTTTTTCTATTCCATCATAAGGTGTTTGGAGCATGAATTTTAACTTTTTTAATCTAAAAGTGCCTGAATTCATTTCAAATAAAATTTGGAAAGTGAACTACTAAAAAAACAATGATATTAAGCTCACAATTTCAATTATTTTAATATATCATTTCGATAAATTAAGATGAAAGTTTTCTTAACTTAATTTTATTACAAAATGTGCTTAATAATTTTGAATAAATAATGTGCACAGAATAAAAATTTATTTTAAAAAACTCATTATGGAATGTTAGACAGCCATTCGATTAACTTTAATTAACTTGAATTGCTCTAATTTTATGGCTTATTGCATGATAGGGATTACTTTTATTTTCTTATTTCTTGTAAGTCATTTTTATTTAATAAGTTTTAAAAAACATTTTCTATTTATGTTTTTAAAATAAAAATATTAGATATAGAAATATTCGAAATATTTTTTATATATTTTGAATGATTTTGAAATAATTATCATTATCGAATAATTTTTTTTGAAAGAAAAATATAAATATAATAAAATATGGAAAATTAAAAATAAAATTAATTTCAAATTACCTTACAGTATATTCAAAATATAACTTTATTCATTTCACCCTTAATAACATTACATAGCACCTAACAAAATGCTCATAATATTTTTCTTCATTCTTACTAACAAATAATAGTTTTCTTCCTTATAACGAGTATTTATTGATCATAATAGCTTTTTGTAATCTTTGGCTTAGTTTGAGTTTTCTTAAATAGTATATTTTGCACAATTATCTGCTTTGATAAGCGGCTATTTCTATATATGAGGATG
Source organism: Cymbidium sinense (assembly GCA_021442155.1). Classification (NCBI taxonomy): domain Eukaryota; kingdom Viridiplantae; phylum Streptophyta; class Magnoliopsida; order Asparagales; family Orchidaceae; genus Cymbidium; species Cymbidium sinense. Next base: position 104,366,622 of record CM038215.1, read on the forward strand.
TCAGTTCAATCTTAATGCAAGATTGACACAGTTCGAATATTGTTAACTCAAATCGAACCTATTTATTAAATCATTAGAACACATCAAGTAGAATTTGAGAATCAACCACATCAAGAGATACACAAATTATTAGACATGTAGCATAAAAAAGAAATTTGAAAAATAATGATTGGATATATTTGAAGAACATTTTTCATGAAAAGAACACCCAAATTGATTGAAATAATGCTTTCATCTCTATATTGAGCTATTGGAACACATTGTACATCCTTCATAGAGAAATAAACAAGCAACAAAAAAATTAGCCGAACAATGTAAAGACCCTCAAGACACTGCACCTTGCACACTTGATGTCCAGTGTCAAGCAGTCCAACTATACAGATAATCAAATTGGAAAAAAGATAAAAAAAAATTGCCTCATGTAATTGATGATTTGTACAACCAGTTCTTTTTTCCCCTCATCAACACCAACCAGCAATGAGTAATCCATGACATCAATGGACTATAAAGCAAGAAAAAAAATAAACTAAAAGTAAATAAATAAATGCTGAGGAAGAAACAAGCAAAAAAAAATGCATGGAATAAACAGAAATTGCTCATTAAGCAATTTATTTAACATGGTTCTCATCTTCCTTGCTTCACAAATTAATGAACGTTAATTATAATAATGCAAAATAATAGAAAAATAATCATCACACAAAATCATTACTAAATGATACTTGAATATATCAAACAAGAAGCATTAATAAACCATTATTCTCATTGACATACATAATGCTACAAACTGAAAGTAGAAAGGAGAAGCACAACATATTTACCTGGAACAAACCAGTTCAGGAAGCACAAGCAGCAGCTTCAAAGCTAAAGTAAATATTGTTACAAAGCGACAACATTGTCTCCTAACTTATTCATTTTGGAATCAACATTATTACATCTACTTATTGATCTAAATTTACCTTCATCAGGCACACAAGCTAATAGGCTAATAGGGTAATGACCACCCTATCTATGGGCACTGAAGTGCTTTAGCTCCTCTCTAAGCTTTCTTGTAGCTGCTCGCACAACATCTCCAAACTAATTTAGAATATTTATTGATATAATGAGTCATTCATAAATTAATCTTCTTAAAGTCTAAAAAAAGGAAATTGGACCATTAATTCAGAGCTTAGTACTGCCTATTATTTTAGCCTTGACGTCGAAAGATATGAGTACTGGTGTGCCTGTGTTAAGTATTAGAAACTCATAAGGGAATCTCTTTGTTCTTACAAAAATGATTGTAATGACATAATTATGATTGTAATTGACATTAACTTGTGTACATTCAAAGAACACACAAATAAATAATGTCATGCACTAAAATGTTTCCCTATAATGATATTCATCATCAACTTAGTCTACCCTTCAGCCGGCTGATTGATTGTTGAGCTTGAGTTAAATTCCTAGAAATAGAACATCATATTAGTTAATGATATGTAATAGCATGATTGATAGGTTTTCTATGCATACCTCTGAAAAGCACTCAGGCATAACAGATAAAGGTGTTGCAATTGGTGACTCCACATGTTCTCCACCCCTCTCAGATTGTTCTTTGGACTCTGAAATAATAAAAGAAGGATGGTTTAAAGTTTAAAAATAATATGTAAATATTATAACTTCAGAGGTAAATAGAAAATTACTCTTGGCTTTCTTGGTTCTCTCCCAATATCCCTTAAGTCTTGCATTTGAAACTCCTTTGTAGCTTCTGGATCCTTTAAAATGTCATTTCCTTTATGGTTGACTTCTTCTTAAGCCTCTGTTTGTTGACTTCCCACATAATATAGAGTCGACATTATCAGATAGTTTTTTTAAGGATCCAAGCATATACTCCTCATCTTTCTTATTACCCTGTGCCCTGGTGCTTATTTGATATGCATATCGACTGATGTGATTCCTAAAAATAATGCTAGTTTCATTTCCATCATTGCCTTGCACATTTTTTAAGTTCTTGTGAGCACTGTCAAAGTAGATATCCCTATTTACTTTGGTTGACCAGTGCATGAGAAGGTACTTATCTAGAATATGCACAATATCTTCTTAACCAAGAACTCGGATGAAATGGGCACAAAGTAATCCCATCATTCCAAATTTTTTTCAACTGCAATTTACATTTAGGCCTGTCTTGTCGAAATGGACAGTCTATGTTTTGGAACAACTCTTATTCTCTAGGTTTCTCAAAAAATACTCCATGGGATTATCATCTAACACATTTGCTTCTAATCCTCTAACACCATGCAAAAATTCTTCCTCAAACATTGTATAAAGCTTTCTTGTGTAAAACATAGTAGCTTGTTTTAGAATTGGGCTGTTCTTACCAACATGAACAATTGCTGACTGGCTGCACTTGAAATCTTCATCATGTTCATTCCAGCGCCATGTGTTGATAACCTTCTCCAATCCCAAGAAACAATCTGTGATTGTTGGTTTAGAGATTCTGTAGCATACATTATTCGTGGACTCACAACATTGCATTGACAAGATTCCCATACAGAATGAGTCTTTGCAGAATGCAGTGGACCACTTGCTTATAATTTTATAAAGCTCAGACAACCAACTATGATCATGCAAATTTCCCTCATCTAGCATAGTAGACCAAGCTTTCGTGAACTCCTCCTGTGAGTCACACTTGCTCATGCATGTATAGAATAGACTTTACCTTGTCTTATTACTATTAAAGCGATTACCTTGAAGGATTTTTTTTTAAATATGCCATTGGCATAACCTATGATGAGTATGCGGTAATGCAATTTTGATAGCTCTTAATTGCTTAATCTTGATCAGTGAATATTATTATAGGATGCCTGTCACTCATTAATTGGAGAAATATTTTGAATAGCCATGTGAATGACTCAATTATCTCTTCTGATAGAAAGGCTACTCCAAATAAGACATTTTTTCCAATGATGATTCACTCCAATGGAAGGGGCACAAACAAGATTATATTTATTGAGTCGATAGCTTGTATCATAAATTATGACATCCCCAAAATAATCATATTCTATCCTTAACATGTCATTGCTCCAAAAAAAAAACTAACCAAGCTATCTGACTCATCAACTTGGACATCCCATGCAAACATCCCATCCTCTGCTTATCTTTCCTTCAACAGTTGTATTAATGCATTACTATCACCATTCGCAATCCTCAATCTTCTCTCTTTTTGGATGAAATTGAATGCATCTCTTTTTGTGAAGCCAATATTCTCCACGTCGCCAACCTCCTCACTTAGATAGCTAAACACATCAGTTGCTCTAATTCTGGCCTCTGTCATACTTACCTTCTCATCGCGATGCCTGTGATCTAAGAAGATGTAGGTCACCGACTTTGCCAATGAATGATTATGACTTTCTATATTTTTTTAACCTTCCAATTCCCATCTAAATCAACAAAAACCTAATCATGGCTGGATAACCACTCCTTGTATCTATTTTTTTTAAAATTTATCGTTTAGATTTGACTTTCTTTTACCTACTTTTGCACCTCAAAAATCCTTTGATTTCAATTTCTTGGAGTTTGGCCAATAGCTAGTATGATCCTTCCAAATATTAAACCTAATTTGATGAGCATAATCACAATACAGTGCATGGGCCTCGTTTCATTGTGAACAGTGGTGCTAAGGAGTTTCCCCATATTTGGGTCATTAGACATCACGACTTCATCATTGTATTGCTCATTTATCGCATTCACCTACGCAAACACAAATAAGTCACATGCAGAATAGCTCAAAAATGATAAAATGCTATGTACTCTCATGAGAGTACAAAGAGTACAGATGTCAATCTCTCCTAAAAACCAACCAATCAGCCTCCAAATTACTTCTAATGGAATGTAATAAACATATTCTCTCCAAACAGGCCAAAAAATCTGATAGAAAATGAAAAATTAATTTATACTCACATGAGAGTATAGAGAGGTAAAACACCCTAAAACCAATCTCTAAATTTTAATGGAATGTAATATATTCTCTCCAAATAGGCCAAAATATGATAGAAAATGAAAAAAATAATATGTTCTCTCATAAGAGTATAGAGAGTACATATGCAAATCTCCCATAAAAACTAACCACTCAGCCTCCAAATTTTATCTAATGGAATGTAATAAACATATTCTCTCCAAACATGCCAAAAAATCTAACAGAAAATGAGAAAATGCCATGTACTCTCATGAGAGTACAGAGAGTACAAATGCCAATCTCCCAAAAAAACTAATTAATCAGCCTCCAAATTGCTTCTAATAGAATGTAATAAAAATATTCTCTCCAAACAGGCCAAAAAATCTAACATAAAATGAAAATTTTAATCTGTACTCTAATGAGAGTACATATGCCAACCTATCCTAAAAACTAATCAATTAGCCTCCAAATTACTTCTAATGAAATGTAATAAACATATTCTCTCCAAATAGGCCAAAAAATTTGACAGAAATTGAAAAAATAATCTGTACTCTCATGAGAGTACAAAGAGTACAATTGCAAAACACCCCTAAAACTAACCAATCAGCCTCCAAATTGCTTCTAATAGAATGTAATAAATATATTCTCTCCAAACAGGCCAAAAATCGTAAAATGAAAAAATAATATGTACTCATGAGAGTCTGGAGGAATGCAAATAAATCAACCAAATGTAATGTTAATGTAATAAACATATACTCTCCAAAGCCAAAACGACATAAATTGAAATAATATGTATGTATGAGCGTACATATGCTAATCTGCCCCAAAAACTAACCACTTAGCCTCCAAATTGCATCTAATGGAATGTAATAAACATATTCTCTCCAAAAAGGCCAAAAAATATGACAAAAATTAAAAAAAATATTTTGTACTCTCATGAGAGTACAGAGAGTACACATGCAACTCTTCTCCCAAAACTAACCAAACAGCCTCCATATTGCTTCTAGTGAAATATAATAAACATATTCTCTCCAAACAGGCCAAAAAATTTAATAGAAAATGAGAAAATGCTCTGTACTCTCATGAGAGTACAGAGAGTACAAATATAAATATCTCATAAAAACTGACCACTCAGCCTCTAAATTGTATCTAATAGAATATAATAAACTTATTCTCTACAAACAGGCCAAAAAATATGTCAGAAATTGAAAAAATAATTTGTACTCTCATGAGAGTACAGAGAGAATACATGCAAATCTCAAAAAACTCCCTCCAAATTACTTGTGGAACATAATAAATATATTCTCTCCAAATAGGCCAAAAAATCTGACAGAAAATGAGAAAATGCTATGTACTCTCATGAGAGTACAGAGAGTACAGATACAAATCTCCCATAAAAACCAACCACTCAGCCTCCAAATTATATTTAATGGAATGTAATAAACTTATTCATCCCAAAAAATTTGTGAAATTGAAAAAAATGCTATGTACTCTCGAGTGAGAGTACATGCAAATCACCAAAGTAACCAAATAGCCTACAAATTACTTCTAATGGAATGTAAACATATTCTCACTAAGCAGCCAAAAAATTAGATGAAAATGAGAAAATGCTTTTTCTTGAAATGAGAGTATGATCAAATCTCCTATAAAAACATACCACTCAGCCTCCAAATTATATCTAATGGAATGTAATAAACTTATTCATCCAAACATACCAAAATCAATTGAAAAATCTCATTACTCTTGAGAGTACAGAGAGTACACATACAAATCTACCCCCAAAATTAACCAAACATCCTACAAATTGCTTCTAATGGAATGTAATAAACATATTCTCACCAAACATGCCAAAAAATCCTAAATGAGAAATGCTCGTCCAAAGAGTACTGAGAATGCAATCTCTCATATAAACCAAATAAACCACTCCAAATTATATCTAATGGAATGTAATAAACTAATTCATCCAAACAAGCCAAAAATCTGACAGAAATTAAAAAAATGTTCTGTACTTTCATGAGAGTACAGGGAGTACACATGTAAATCTGCCTCCAAAACTATCCAAATAGCCTCTAAATTACTTCTAGTAGAATGTAATAAATATATTCTCTCCAAATAGGCCAAAAAATCTGATAGAAATTGAAAAAATAATATGTATTCTCATGAGAGTACAGAGAGTATAGATGTAAATCTCTCATAAAAACTAACCACTCAGCCTCCAAATTGCATCTAATGGAATATAATAAACTTATTCTCTCCAAACAGGCCAAAAAAGCCGACAAAATGAAAAAAATAACCTGTACTCTCATGAGAGCACAAAGAGTACAGATGTAAATCTTCCTTAAAACCAACCAATCAGCATCCAAATTACTTCTAATGGAATGTAATGAACATATTCTCTCCAAACAGGCTAAAGAAACTAAAAAAAAATGAGAAAATGGTTTGTACTCTCATGAGAGTATAGAGAGTACAGATGCAAATCTCTCCTAAAAACTATCCGCTCAGTCTCCAAATTGCCTCTAATGGAATGTAATAAACTTATTCTCTCCAAACAGACCAAAAAATTTGATAGAAATTAAGAAAATAATGTACTCTCTTGAGAGTACAGAGAGTATAGATGCAAAACACCCCTAAAAACTAGCCAAAAAGCCTCCAAATTGCTTATAGTGGAATATAATAAACATATTCTCTCCAAACAGGCCAAAAATCTGACAGAAATTGACAAAATGCTCTGTACTCTCATGAGAGTACAAAGAGTACAGATATAAATCTCCCATAAAAACTAACCACTCACCCTCCAAATTGCTTCTAATAGAATGTAATAAACTTATTCTCTCCAAACAGGTCAAAAAATCTGATAAAAATTGAAAAAATAATCTGTACTCTCATGAGAGTATAGAGAGTACAAATGTAAAACATCCCTAAAAACCAACCAATCAGTCTCGAAATTGCTTCTAATTGAATGTAATAAATATATTCTCTCCAAATAGGCCAAAAAATCTAACAGAAAATGAGAAAAATGTTTTGTACTCTCATGAGAGTACATATAGTACAGATGCAAATCTCCCTTAAAAATCAACCAAACAGCCTCTAAATAACTTGTAATGTCGTATATTAATCATATTATATCCAAATATGGTCAAAAATCTGACAAAAAAAGATAAAATGGGTTGTGCTCTCATGAGAGTACAGAGAGTACACATACAAAATAGTTCCTAGAATAAGCAAAGTCCTCTTGCAAAGAACTCCTAACAGTGTAGGAAATATACATTAAATAAAAGAATTTCAAAGAATATCACTAATAAACCGTAAAAAAATTATACATATAAAACGGTTTTGAAAATTTACTGATGTATTTTTATTTAATACATCATCCCCTAAATTAGTATATATATATATATATATATATATATATATATATATATATATATATATATATATATATATATATATATATATTTCTTTTAAATTTCTCCCACCCATTCGAACAATGTCCCCCCGTTTGAACAGGGTGGGCCAGTGGCCCCGGGTAACGAACGATGTCGTCACTCGTGACAAAGAATGTTAAGTGAAAAAAATGCATTTTTTAATAATGGTGTTTGTTGCAGGGACGTAAAGCTACGTCCAGACTCTGCACGTAATATTTTCTCATGGATAAGGGAAGGGAATAAGAAAGTGTATGCGACTGATAAGGTTATAGACGTGAAAGAAGTCAGAGAAATTGTGGGCCTGATAGAGGATATTGGAAGAGATGCAGTCGAGGATGGTGATGTCAGGGAAGTGAACGACAGTGGTGAGGGAGTTGTAGAATATGGCGTCAAGGCTGGCACTACTGATGGCTGTGGGTAAGCCATGTAGAATGGACAAATAGGCATAGTGGCCATTGAAGGTGGCTGGATTGCGGCGAATGATGCCTCAGATACTTTCTTGATGGTTGACAGGGGCGATAGAATTACTAATAGACATGACTTAATTGATTGTTATTGTGCTGCTACTACTGATTCTTCTAGCTTGTTGGTTGCATTTTAACGTACCGAAGTAGAGCGTAAATTGCATGACAATTTAACAAGTATAGGAATAAAATTATTATTACAATTAAATTACCAAAATTATCATCTAATAAATGGATTGTGTAATATAAAATTAAGTGACTATATATGAATGACTTATTTGGTTACAATTAATATTTGTACAAAATCATTACTTTTTTAATGTTATTTTAGCCATGTAAGTTAGAAGGAGAAATATATACTCAAAAGAATCCCAAATCTTTTTATTATAAAAATAATGGTTAATTCAAATATTAGCAGTACCTCATGAAGTCATTAGTGTCAAGTATATGCATCAAAGATGAAATAAAAAATTAAAAGTTATAAGTGAATAGTGATGAAAATTTCAAATTAAAATTTTGTTATTGATACATGATGCTTAAAAAAATTCATCTATGAAGTATAAATTTTAGTGCAAGTATTTAAGATAGAAATTTCCAAGCTTAGTTATGGGATTATACAAACTTGAATTTAAGGAAAGCTTATAGTCGAAACTAATATTTCACTATAAAAAAATCTAATGAAATCAAAAGTGTCTTGATCCGAGTCGAGATAAGCATAAATTTTGACCTCCATGCATGATACTTCAGTCGAGTTGTGCTCAAAATCCAAATTCGACGGACTTTTGATTTAACAATCGGAGCTCAGATGCGCCAAACATCACCAAAATAAATCGAAACAACCTCCGATCGATGAATGAAATTCGCCATTACGTTCAGAACTTCAAAATTGATTGGAATATAAATATTACACAATCTAATGAGCAACCGATCAAGCGATCGAGCTGTCAATATGTTGATGCGCATATCAGAGTCAAAAGGCTGTGACGATGCCCAAATGACATTCGATCGACTAACGGACTTCGCCATCACATTTTGAACATCAAAATTGATTGGAATATAAATATTGCATAATCTAACGATCAACCGATCGAGCGATCGAGCCGTCAATGTGCCTACATGCATATCGAGGTCAAGTGGCTGCAAAGATGCCCAAACGACTTCCATTCATAAAATTGACTGAGTCGTTAGTTCAAATCATCAAAATCTATCAAGTGAGACTATTTGCACTCAATTCAGATGAGTCTGTGTGAATGTCGAGCGATTGGAAGTGGCGTCGCATATTTTTAAGCTGAAATCTACCTGAATTGACGTTGACTTGAATCAAATGGTCTCCGATCATGAAACGGACTACATCATTGCATCCGAAACATCAGAATAACTTTACTGCTCCATCCGTCTCCCTATCAACTGCACGAACTGTTCCCCCCTTCTCATCTCTATTTCTTCCGTCAACCAAAAAGGGGACTCTCTCATTTTTTCCTCTCGTCAAAGCAGTACGCAACTCAACCATAAGCCTCCCTCTTCTTCCACTCTTCCTTGATCTGAACTCCCCTTCTCTCTTGATTCTTTCTTTTCGAACCACAAGCAACCACACCTCCTCTTTATTCTGTCTTCCTCAATAGTAAGATCTGAGACCTTCTCTCTTCCCCCTCTCTTTCCCTTTCTCCTTCCTCTCCATTTGGCCAAAACCTCCTTCGCACACCTCTGCTTCTCTAAATCCCATAAATTAGCCTACCACCTAGCTAATTAAACTTGGATTTACTAAAGAAAAATGGAGGAGAAATAGAATTTAAAATTTTGTAGGATTTAATGTTGTCATTTTGTTATTTGGTGGGATTCAGAAGTTGGCTCTTCCATCTAATCCTTCTCCTTGTCAAAAACTAGACTCCTCCCTATCGATTGGTTGAAATTTTCATTTGGCTGAGACCTTTTCATTTGCCAAAACTATCTCATCTATTAATCCCACACAAAATTGATTTCAGCAAAATTGAAATTTGAAATCTCTTCATATTTATAGTGGGTCGAACCTCTTAATTGAGTAACAATCTGATCAGCCTACCTTTTCTCTCTATTCGGCCATTCAACTTACGAAAACTCCTAGTATTTCTCCCCAATCTTTCTTTCGCACTCTTGCTACTCTTTTAATGTCGATGATATAGTGAAATAGTTGATTGTGAATATATAGAGAAGATGTGTTAATGGTGAATATATATGCTTGTGTTTCTTTCTGTGGGTTTCAAGATCTTGCTAATGCCCAATAGGGCATAATGAGTGTGAAGACGCCTGTGGTGTCGCAATACACCACTCGCTATGCTTAATAGGGTGTACCGAATAAGCCAAACAAATTGTTAGATGTCACTCCACTATGCCAAACAAATTATTAGACTTTCTCTCACGATGACCACGAGATGAATTTAAAGGAGATTAAATAATTCATAAATGAATTTGAATGGGGATTCAATTATTCATAAATAAACTAAATGCTATGCTTCAAACAAAGAAGAGATGATATATATATATAAACTAACCTCATGATATTATGTTTCACTTAATTTCAGAGAAGATTTGATCTAAACATTGAAAATTTCTTTTGAATTGAAACATAGGCTTCAAGCATGAAATTCAAATGAAATTTGTAAGTGATCTCAATGGAATTCCATGGAATATGAAAGCTTAACTTCAAGTGATATAATGAATAGAAATAACTCACAAACAAATTTGCATTAAGCTCCATAATTTGGTTTAAAAATGATAGTTTAATTAAATGACTTATTGGTAAATGTGAATGGATAGATCATTTGGTTATTCGTTAAAGAATTTGAAAAGAAAAGAAAGTAGTGTTATTTGCAATATGTTTGGAATATCTATATGAACATAAATGAAACTCCTTATGTCTATGAGGACGAATAAAGCTTTTCATTGAATGTTTCCAGATGTTATCAATGAAGAATCAATTGAAAATGATTCTACATTTGTATAAATACAAAATTAAATATTAACATAACACTTATCGGATCCGCAACTCTTCATAGCAAGAAGCTGACTTAAGTTCTAGATGGATTCCAAATATATTAATTTAGCATAAATTATGGAGCCAACTTTCACTAATTCAAGTTTCAAAATTTATCATCATTTGAAAGAAATGAATCCTTGTACAAAATATAAAGCAATCTTTAATTCAATTTGAGCTTTCCAAAATTCATACAAGTATGTTAAATTACCCGCATGGGCCTCGACACTACGTTGAATACTTAAATTTAGTGTCTAAGGATGCTGCACAGGTTGCTACCCAATTTGAGCCTAAGATCAGGTTTAGGTTAACAGAACCTAAAAATCTAATAATAATATTATAAAAATTTTAACTTGTTAAAATATCTAAGAAGCTAATTCTGTCTTGTGATAGTAGATCTGATCCTCTATTATTAAACTAATAGAGTCGACAGGATCTGAAATAATAAATTAAATGATCAAATAATATGTCTACCCTGATGATGGATGTGTTGAATATGGTGATTTCAACCGGAGGGGATACATCCATCAAAATGTGATTCTAATTTCAAATTAAATTAACTCAAATTAAGTATCAATCTAAAAATACTTAATTAAAATTCAATCTCTAAATACATAAAGCTAAAATGCAACCCACCTTCTACAATTATTTATCGGAGGTGACAAATTAAAAAAAACTCTAGCTCACAAAGGAGCCAAAGTAAAATCAAGTGTTCTTCTATGTTCACTCTCAATCAATCTCACCAAGAAGGGCGCACGTGTCCTCACAGGTGGTTTGGCAAGAGCTCCATATATGATGTTGTTACGACCACAGTCCTTTGATCGGGTGGTTACCATCAAATGGAACCATTATATTATGATCACAATCGTAACCCGTATGCCCCCCAATGGATCTGCCCTTTGAGTTTTGAATCATATGGTACACCTGATAGGGCAAAAACCATCTGTCAACTAAGGTAGACATAAGCCTATCTTCTTAGACAAACACCACCCCAGGTCTATAAGGATTTCTTGGACGACGTAACCTATGTGTTGCTGATAAGGATCCTTTGGTCAGGTTGGGTCGACTACCTCCTCTAACTAAGTAGACTAGGGATCATGATAGCCTGGGATGACGAAACCATGGGATCTAGGTTAGGTATGTCATCATTCCCCCAACCATCTGCTTTAAGTTAAAATGATGAATTTCATAATCTTAAATTTTAAACTTCACATGCTGCTACTATACGCTACAAATTAAGCGATCTAATGATTAGCCTTAATCGAAAGTTCTTTCTGAGCATTGAGAGGGGTAATTAACTATAGAGGCTTGCACCTATAGGAAACCTAGAACCAGATCTAAAGTCTTCACCAAAATGAAAATGAAATATCTGATAGTGTATTTTCATGCGCCTTCTAAAATTATCACGACACTTAAATCATACTCTCTTCATTTGTAGAGGTGGTGGTGAATTTTTGCCATAGATTTTTGAGAGGGGATGAGATTCTCTTTCCATCTTTTGTTTGTATGTGTTTATAGTAGCAACAAAATATTTAAAAATTTAAAATAAAAATGGTGATTTAAATGTGAAATAAATTCAAATTACTAATGTATAAGGCTCTATGTCAAATGAATTATTATATAGAGTATATCTTTATTACACTATTATTTTGTTCTATAGTACCTCTAGATTTTGAAAGTATGGGATGAAATAATAATTACTAATTACTAATCCCCATCTTTCACTTGACAGAATGGATCTACAGAGCACTCCTTTCATTGTCCAGCTATGGCATGGTGCGAACATCTGCTTAGCTAATGTTGTCATCAACATAGGAGATGTTGGAGCTACCATTCAATTTGGTAGCTTGAATTTCCGTTCAGTTACATTATTGCTAGCATTTTTGGTAGGCTCGTCATATGCTAGAGGCCTCCAGTTACTAAAGCTCATACTCATCATGCTCGTTAACTATTTCAACAACCAACCACCGTTAAGGAGTTCTCTCGACAAACAACTTCAATTTTTGAAAGATTGGGTCAATGTAAAGACCCCGTGATGGAAAGAATCGTCGGTGAGAAAACTGTGTCTTTAATGCCTCATGGTACAATTGCTTCACTGATTGAACCTTTTGTACCTGGAAAGCATGATCATGAAGCTGTCACATCAGGAAGCAAATTAACCAAAAGGCAAAGAAGAATGAGAAATATTGAGTTGAGGGCTTAGCATATCCCCTATGAACGACCTAGTGAACAAGCGATATTTCCACCAGAAATGAGTAGTCCTACCCATAATAACTTTAATAATCTAAAATTGGTAAAAGGAATAGCTCTACTAATGAGGTGAAGCAGTCCTTCTGGACTCAACAATGTCAAGCTCCACCACCATAGAGGAGACAACATGAAACACTATTCTCTAGAATACATAAAGTTCTTAAAGTAGTCAAGGAAAGAGACTTGATGAAAAGAAAATTTTAAAGGACTGTGACAATCAAAAATATTAAAGCCTTGCCATGGAGGTTGCCATCACTTCTGGTAACTAGTCATCGAGCCAAGTATGCTTCACGCGGTGAACATCGGAGCATGACACTTGGATCATGTGTCTAAAAATCCACTGCTGAAAGGTCCCAGTGAAAGAATAAGTAGATATGGAGGCCAAGACCCAGTGATAAAATTATGAATAAAGAAAGAGGTGTGACATCTGATGCACATATTCAGAAATCTGCCAAAAAATTAACCCATCATAAGTGGATACTTAAAAGAAAGGATATCACTGATAAAAGACTTGATAGTCGACACCCTGGAGAATCCTCTATGGGGTCCCATCATCGATCAGATTCACTCCCACAAGAAAAGGTTGACTTTGATCACAATCTTTAAATGGAAGAAGTGTTTGTTCCATACACTGAATCAGAGATCCACTGAAAACGTCGATAAAAAATTCATGTGCAAAAAGAAGGCGATGAAGAGGACGTTATGGAAGTGGAAGTCATCTATATGGTCAGAGATATAGATGAACTTTCTGCTCAGCACCATGAGCAACAACATGGATCCAGAAAACCTTAACCTAAATTTGACGTTTATGAAGAAGAGTCTTCACAAAAGCAAGTAGAAGATGGATATTCAATCTCTATCGAAGAGGAAGAAGAAGAAAATCAAAATGGGAAAGAGATCATGGGTGTTGAAGCTATTTATATGGTTGAACTAGGAAATGATCAGCCTTGTACACCCTTTTATAATCAACGTTGTCATTCAACCCAAACAACAATTATCCTCGCAAATGCACGAGGAGAAGGACAGTCAAGTTCTTCCCCTGAAGATGAGCAAGGAGTGGAACAACAACAAGAAATATAGGAAGAAGAAGAGCCTATACTTGTTGACGCTAGGGCGCTAGCTAGAGAGTAAAGATAAATGCAGCGTCAAATGGAAGTCAAAAATAAGAAAATTGCACAGCTTGGTACCAAGATGAATGACATGATGGTACAAATGAATATCATGATGGATATGTTGCAGAAGAATATCACATAAAATGTAGAACTTGTCTTGTTTGCTAATTAACAAGTAGCTAATAATATAACCTCTATACCACCAGTCGCTCTAGTACCTCAGATCTCTGCAGTACATGTTACACCTGAAGCGAGGAATGAAGTTAACCAACTACCTCTTCAGTCAATAATTCAATATATGGCTAGCACACCGGGAATGGTAACAACTGCTCAACTAGAAATAATAATTAATAAAAAGATAAAACCCATTATAGCTTCAGAGCAAGCTGAAAAGTTGGTGAGTAAGGATCACCCTTACCCAGCCGAATATAATCAAGTGTCATACCCGAAAGGTTACTCAATGTCAAAATTTAATATTTTCAGTAGGCTTGGTAACCCAAAGCAACCTCTAACCCAATTTAAGGCTACTTGTGGTAATACAGGAGAGAATGATGCACTTTGCTTTTTCAGTTCATCGTGTAGACCGGTACTGAGTGGTATGCAAAATTGTCGAATGATTCGGTTAAAACCTTTATTGAGTTAGAGATAATATTCATGAAGAGGTTCACCGGTGCAACTAAGAAAATAACAATCCTTGACCTTGCCTTGTTGAAAAGAAGAAAAGATGAGTCAGTGACAAAATTCATAAGTCATTGGCATAACCTAAGTATGAAATATGAGCAATAATTAGAAGAAGAACATGCGATCCAATTGCTAATGGGCAATATGGATGATAAAATGGTGCCATTTTAATGTATGACGTCAATTACAATGTTCCAAAACTTGCTTGATAGGGTGGCCAAATTTGAAAAGCCGAATCACCCTAAGTATGAAATCTATACAAATAAATCAAAGAGAAATAAACCTTCATACTCAAGAAGAAATGAAATGCCACTTCCTATAGCTCAAATGGTAAAAAATTAGTAATCTATAATGTGGATAAAAGAAAACAGCCAATGTACAATGATGATAAGGGAAAGAAGTCTGTCCATTCTAATCCATAGCCAAAATTGGCATTAAGAGGTAATGATAATCCTTAGACTTTTCTAAGTACTGGAGGGCATCCAAAATAAGCAACAAGAGATGATGAGCAAATGCGGTCATCTCTTAAGGAAAAGATGAACAAAGAATATTCTTTTAGAAGGGACAGTGTGGCTAAATTATTTTGACAAGCAGTCAAAGCTGGTCTACAATTATTAGAAATTAAAAGTCCTGAAGAAGCTGATCAAGTTAATAATCCAAATTACTATCCCTATCATCAAATGATCAGTCATCATATCGAAGATTGTTATGTCTTCAAAGATTGGCTAAAAATGAAGTATCAGCGAGGTTAATTTATATTATCCGATAGTGTTCTAGTCAACTTGAAAAGAGAGTCTACAAGGATGATTATGTCCTCTTCTGTATCATCCACTAAAGATAAAAAGAAGGAGAAATCAGTTCAGATTGAAGTATGGGAAATAGTAGTCTATAAGAAGATCATGAAAATGCTGAAGCAACTAAAAGACGTCCCTAGTGTTAAGTGGAAATCAGCACTTGAACCTTTGTTAGACTTAAAAGAGGTGCCTAAACCAAGTATTTGGGCTTCTCAATGGCATTTTTATAAGGCTACTTCATCACAACACGAGGAGCGGCCACTAAACGTAGGCCTCATAAATCAAAGAAGCCAACTATGAAAAAGAAGAGCAAGAAGAAGATTATAACTCAAAAGATTATTAATAATTTAGAGGAGTATCACCAACTGACAAGACAACTATTTAGGCCTGCAGACTTTATGCCTAAACTTTGTATCGTTGAATTTGATGAAGAAGATAATGGTGAATCTTATCCAATAGAGACATGTTGAATCATTTATGTGATATTAGACGTGCTTCATCATTAGTTACTTCAAAATGACAAGAGCAAATAGACAGACTCAACCAACCCATCAAAATTTTTATTAAAAAAGCAAGAAGATCCTAAGGAGTTAACATCTGAACTTTGTCTAATGACTCAACAAAAAGATAATAGTTCATATGAAGATTTATGTTTTTCTAACGAAGAAGAGTCAAACTCATCGATATCATTGCATATGAAATGTATGAAGTTGAAAAATGAGCAATCCTCTAGAATAAGAAGTGAATTTGAAGAAACTACCTCTTCATAGAAATTTGAGCAAGATAAGGTGATTCAAGTTTAGTTGAGAAGTGGTAAAGTCTTACCACCTTCATCAAAGAAGGGAAATGCAAATAAAGACAAAGGAAAATAAATTGAAGTCAACGAAGATATCATTCCCAAAAATCCTAGAATGAAGCTTAAATCAAGAGAAAAGATAGATTATAATATTCTATCACATCTAAGAAAGATCCCTGCACAAATGAGTGTGTATGAGACACTCTTGATCTCAAAATACTTCTGAGAAACTTTGATATAGGATCTCAAAGATCTAAAAAATTATGAAGCTTATTTTGCTGAAAAATGTATGACTGAATCATTGCAAACTCAAGATCTCCCAGTAATCATATTTTTTGAAGAAGATCTTATGTTAGGAACAACAGATACAACCATCCTCTATATGTTACTGTAAAGAGTGATGGCATATTGACCAACCGAATATTGATTGATCCAGGTTCTTCTATCAATCTTATGAGTCTAAAAGCATTAAGAGGATTATCACTTGAATCCAACATCTTGAGGGAGATAAGTTGATGGTTCATGGTTTCAATGAGAAAGGATAAAAAATACCGGGTTCTTTAATTCTCCCACTCAAGTTTCAAGATTTATATACAGAAGCCAAGTTTCATGTAATCAATGCTGATACATCATTTAGAGCTCTCTTGGGTCGTCCGTGGCTGCATGAGTACAACATGGTCCCATCAACTATGCATCAGTGTATGAAGTACCTAAAAGATAGAGAAGAGTTTAGAATTCCTAGCAACCTACAACCATTCTCCATCCATGAAGAAAAGATTTACGAAGATGCAAAATATTTCATCGCTAAAGAGCCTATGCCAACAGAGTGGTAGCATCCACTTCAGGAACCAAAAAGTAACTTTACAAGGTGAAGAGCAAAAGAAAAAAGGAAAAAAAGAAGGCAATGCCAACTTTCCCTAAAGCACTTGACTTTACATATAAATCAAGAAGATCAGTTCCTCATTTGAGAAGTGACACATAAAAAGAAGAAAATATTCCTATTAAACCTAAGGGAACTTATAAGCTTTCAAAAAAGGCAGAGTATGAAATAAGTGATTCTGATTAATACTATGACTTTGAATCTACTTATGGAAATAGAGTTCAGAAGGTCACATCAAAATGGATAGCTCACTTGGCATAGTCAGATGACTCACTCAAAATTATACCCATCCCTCAGCAGTATTTTGAAGAAATCACTCTACTGGAGGTTCATAACATTAAAGAATTGATAATATTCAATGTGCCATTGTTAAGTGAGAGTGGCAGAATAAGAATTTTATTTTACAAATTTAAAGAGTCTCAGCCTCACAATATTGACCAACCTACTCAACATGAAAATTCTGATGAGGTAGTGCCAACAAGAATACCAATATACTATCCATAGAAATTATAAAGAATGATGCATAAGCTTGGAATTCATATTGGAACTACTAAACATAGAAGTCAAATCTTTAATAAGATGTGGAGCCAAAGAAGTCCTCAGACATCATGACTAAAGGTCATGGGTTCATCCACAAATCTCATCAAATAAAGTTTATTATAATATAATAGAAGCTGAGATTGAAACTAATAGTGATGAAGAGGATAATCTCCAAGAAATTCTTCTTGTGAATGATGAAGAAGTAGAAGCCAAGACTGCGCCTGAAGAACTCAAAGATGGTGGACAAATAACTACTATGGATGAACTTAAAGAAATCAACCTAGGAGCTGAAGATGATCCCCATCCAACTTTCATCAGTGCCCTTCTACATGATGAGAAAGTTGAAGAGCTAAAAATTCTACTTTGTGTATTTAGGGATTGCGTTGCTTGGACATGTTCTAAAATGACAGGCTTATCCTCTGATGTAGTAGTTCATAAACTTATCATTAAATCAGATGCAACGCCTATTAAACAAGATCCTAGACGAATGAGATTGGAGATTGAAGAATAGGTAATTATAGAAACTAAGAAGCTAATCGAAGCAGGCTTCATCTAGGAGGAGAAACATGTAGATTGGATAGCCAACATTATCCCAGTTAGAAAAAAGAATGACCAAATCTGTGTTTGTAATAACTTTCGAGAGCTAAATAAGGCATGCCCAAAAGATGACTTTTACTTTCAATATCAGAACTACTAGTGGACAAGACTTCTAACTATGATATGGTCTCATTCATGGATGGATCATTGGGATACAACCAATCAAGATGGCTACTGAAGATGAGAAGCACACATCATTTAGAATGTCAATTGGTATATACTGTTACACAATCATGCCCTATAGATTGAAGAATGCTGGAGCTACATACCAAAGAGCCATGATGCCTATTTTTGATGAGTTGATTCACTATAAGGTGGAATGTTATGTTGACAATTTGGTGGTGAAGATCTTAAATCATGAAAACTATTTTAAAGACTTAAGAATTATATTGGAGAGAATCAGAAAATATGATCTCAAGATGAATCCTCTAAAATGTGCATTCGAGGTATCCTCTAAAAAATTCCTTGGGTATATTGTACGTCATAGATGAATTAAAATTGATCTTGCTAAAATCAAGGCAATTGTGGAGATGCCTCCACCGAAGAGTTTGATCAGCTCCGTTCTTTACAAGTTCATATGTCAATTTATATAAAACCTATCAGGATGATGTCAACCATTTGCAAAGTTGATGAAGAAGGATGCTCCATTTAAATGGGACAATGAGTGCCAAGAAGCCTTCAATAACTTTAAAAACTAGTTGTTAAATCCACCAATCCTTGTAGTGCTTACTCTTGAGATGCCTATAATTTCTATACACAGCTGCATTAGAAGAGTCCCTTAGAATATTATTGGCACAGCATAACGAAGAAAGCA
The DNA here is from genome assembly GCA_021442155.1 of Cymbidium sinense. NCBI lineage: Eukaryota > Viridiplantae > Streptophyta > Magnoliopsida > Asparagales > Orchidaceae > Cymbidium > Cymbidium sinense. Next base: position 104,385,913 of record CM038215.1, read on the forward strand.
AAGAGAATACTCTTTATTATATTAGTCGAATATTGATAGAAGCAGAAATGAGATACTCTCCGATAGAGAAGCACTATTTGGCATTAATTTTTGTAGTCCAAAAGCTCCGTCATTATATGTTATCTCACAATATTACCCTCATCTCAAGGATCGATCCACTGAAATACTTGATGACAAAATCAGCATTGACAGGTCACTTGGCAAGATGGGCAGTATTGCTTTTACAATTTGATATCACATACGTTCCACAGAAAGCAGTGAAGGGACAACTATTAACAAATTTTCTTGCTGCACATCCCATCCATGCAGACTCTTCTCTTAATGTTGATTTTCTTGTTGAGAAAATTATACTCATTCATTAAAGAGAAAATTCATAAATTTAGAAATGTACTTTGATGGAGCCTCCTTGATCAAACAAGTCCAACTTCTAAATTTCCCAAGGGCAAGATTAGGAATCGACATCACCTTCATAGCACTAGAAGGAGAGATAATGAGACGATCATATAGGTTGATCGAGCCAATAGCTAATAATGAAGCTGGGTATGAAGCATTAGTGGCAGGTCTTAAAGAAGCTATTTTCATACGCATTCTAAACCTGCATATTTTCGACGATTCTTAGCTTATTATAAATCAAATGCTTGTCATCTATAAAATCAACAAGTTTGAGTTAGCTTTCTATCACAAGCGAGTTCTCAAGCTTATGAAGTAAATACCAAATATCACATTAACTCGTGTCTCTTGATCCGAGAATAGCAAAGCAGATTGCTTAACAAAATTAGCTAAGAAAAATGGCAAGCATGAATGATGATTATGTCATGATCGGGATATTTACTTGATGAATTATAGAGCCAACAAAGTACCAATCCCCATAGGTATAGGGGTTATCAAATTCAACTTTCCAGGATGCGACTCAGGTTGCTCCTCACACTCCTTGAAATTAATAAGAAATTATACTCAGAGCAGCTAAACATGATATTACCTCAGAAAAGTAGTGTGAAGCCTTTATTATAGAAGAGCCATATGATTGGAGGAAACCCTTCATCAACTACTTCAAAGAAGGAAAATCACCAAATAATAAATCACTGATAGCTCAAATAGAGAAAAGAATGTTGCGCTATGCTTTCATCAATAATACTTTATATTGTAGATCCATTGAAAAAGTGTGGCTATGATGCCTAAATATAGATGAAGCTAGTAAAGTGATGGTTAAAGTTCATGAAGGACTTTGTGGTACACATCAAACAAGTCCCAAGATGGTAGTAAATATCAAAAGGATGGGTTATTATTGGCCATCTATGGTGAGAGACTGTATCAATCATACTAAGAAGTGTCACGAATGTCAAGTACATGGGAATATAATCCATCAACCTCCAAATCCACTACACCCAACAATAGCATCCTATCCATTTGAATGTTGTGGTATAGATGTAATTGGACCAATTGATCCACCGTCATCAGCTAGACACATCTTCATCCTAGCAACGACTGACTATTTCTTTAAGTGGGTTGAAGCTACTCCATTTAAAGAAGTTACTACTGATCGAGTGATTAATTTCTTTACGCATAATGTGGTCTATAGATTTGGAGTGTTGCATCGAATAATTTTGATAATGGCACAACTTCAAAAATATAAAGATTTATAGATTCGTTGATCGACACAAAATTAATTGGCCATACTTTTCAATATACAATCCAAGAGAAAATGGTTTGGCAGAGGCCTTCAATAATATATTAGTCAAGCTACTCAAGAAGATCCTTACTAAAAATAAGAGAGAATGGCATACTAAACTAATAGAGGCACTATGGGCATATCAAACTACTTACAAGATGCTGACTAAAGCCACTCCCTATTCATTGGTATTTAGAATTGAAGCAGTTCTTCCACTTGAAGTTGAATTGTCATCACTTCGAGTAGCCATTCAATACAATCTAACTAAAGATCAAAATACTCGTCTAAGAATGGTGGAACTCTATGCGCTTGATGAAATTAGATTGCAAGCTCATCAAAATCTGGAGGTTTGTCGAGCAAAGATGTTTAGGGCTTTTGATCATACGGTGCAACCTTGAACATTCCAAAAGGGGAATTGGTCTTGGTGCTAAGAAGACCAATTATTCTTAATCAAAGAATTGGTGGCAAATTTGAGCATAATTGGGAGGGCCCTTTTGTCATTAATAAAGTGTATCAAGGAGGGGCATACCAACTCATTGACTTAAAAGGTGAAAGACCAATGCTGCCAATTAATGGTCAATACCTGAAGAAGTATTATAAATGATAAATACATTCTTGAGGTATAATAGAAATCCCTCTGCAATACAGGGGTATTTTTTTAGTATATCTATTTAGGTCGACATTGTGCTTCATGCCGAGATCCTTAAATAAATATACTTACTCAAGATAAAAAAACTTTTCCATGAATTCCCTATTACCAGGGGCATTTAGATACATGATGAAATCAATGTTACATGTTAAAACCCTCTTAAGATCAAATGTAACAACTTATACATTGATATATTTTCTTAAATTATTTTCTTTAATTATTTTAGAGCTTTTTCAAAGTGCTTTAGAATTACCCCTACAATACAAAGAGCAATTTTATATATTTAGTCGAGTTGAAATCATGTTATAAAATAAGATCCTTGAATTTATTCTGATTCAGGTTGACATCGAGCTTTATACAAAAATTCTTGAATATATCCATAATTATTATTATTAAGTTGCAAGATCTTGCATGAATAAAAATAATCTATTTTTATGCATAAAAAGAGAGCCCTAAATATCAAAAGTTTATCTCTCAGATTTGCCAAATTCTGGAGATCAAGTTCGAAGAATTCTCAATTTTGAAAGCTTCAATCAACTGAGTTGGAAAAACATCAACCTATGTATCTTCAAGTCTAGGACATAAAGGGATCTTAAAGGTCAAACTCAACAAGCTCACAAATGATCGAGTTGTTGATGCTCTCATCACTCAATAAGCAACAAGAAAAGGCTACAGTGAAAGAGTCCATGTTCATTAGTCTGATGACCAAATCACCAACTCAGTACAGCTTAAGTCGAAGACTCAAGTAGGTTCCAAAGATCAAACTCAATAAGCCCCCAAATGGCTGAGTTGCTGACGCTCTCCTCACTCAACAATCCATAAGAAAAGGCTACAGTGAAAGAGTGCCTGCTCATCAGTCCAATGATGATAGTTGTTTAATCTCAAGCCAAATCCAGCTTAGTGATTACAAGCAACCTGAATCCAAGAGATCTTTCTACTTGATCGATAGACTGAGACAACCTGAGGAAACTCTCAATTCATAGCTAGCTCAAGTCAATCTTTATATTGCCTACAGGGTGATATTTCAATTTATTTTCAAATGATCTTATCAAGTATAAAGCATAGATCAAAACTAATATCTTCATCAAGTCCAGAAGCAGAAGCATAGGACCGAGGCAATAATTCCATAGTTCATACAAAGCTGATGGCCAAACTAAAGGAATTTCATGGTTATTCAGTCTGTTAAAGCATGCATTGCTAGACTGATAACTCAATATTGACCCTATATAAGCTAGGAGGTTGGATCATCTGTATGTACCCTTCAACGAGTCTATCAAGATAGCAAGCATGGGACTTAGGGTGTACATACACTTCCTAACAAGTCAATGTGGACAAATTAGGTCAATCCTTCATCAGGTCTGTCAAGCTTAAAGCTAGGACAAATTAAATTCCAAATCTCAAAATAAGTAGACCCATTTCCTCCATCAAACCTGACTAACCATGAAGCTAGGGTCGGAGGAAACCCAAATCTACAATAACATAAAAGATAGAGATCTTCAGCAAACCCATTGAAGCAGAGAGTATATGGTACAAGAAACTCTTAATCCGATAAGTCAATCAGGATAAATTGAGCAATCCCACTATTTAGCTCATTGTAGTGAAACATTCTCATCATTTTCTAAGATGTATACTTCCATCTTCAATCTATGTGGATAAAAATGAAGATAGAAATATACTATTATGCATTTTGACACCACGTAGATCCGCAGATATTCTTATTAGGATGATCAGGTATGACATTGAGAAGAGGTGTACTATCTCGAAAGATAGAAGTCACCATCCTACAATAGACCTAGTCACCTCAATAAGGACTCCTAAGGACAATTGGTTTGCATATGTACCAGAGATTCTTCCCTTACTTTACATGGAAAAGTAAAGTATGGTTTATTTTAAACCAGGTTTGTTAAGTTCCCTATGGAGGCAAGCCTCCATAGTTAATTACATTCTAAGGAATGAGATTCCTTAGGAATACTCTTAATTAAGGTAAATGATCGGTGTCTTAAAATATTTCAAAAATATAAGACTATCAATCGATTGGTTTATTCTTAGAAAGTCCAGTGGAATTAATCAAGAGGAGGGAGTTCTTATCAAAGCCAAATGAAAATGAGTAGGGGATGCTTACGATACTAGGAAGCCTAGTAAGTATCCCAAACTACCCTGTGGTTGGGCTTTATATTTTGAAAATTTGAATTAATTTATTTGAGTTGAATTTTTATTAGAATGCTAGAGCTTACCATTCCATAGTACAAGGCTATGGAATTGCCTAATAGGTGAGGATTTATACTTATGGCCCACAAAGGGGAGAAGAAACCTCAAAACCTAAATCTATGGAGCTCTGCTGAGGGCAAAAATCACGACCTAAATCTAAGACAAAAATGGGTATTTGGTTTACCTCCACAAGAGAGGATAAATCACTTGAATGTTGGACTTACAACCACCTCGGGGTAGCTGCCAACTAACTCCTCCTATGATTTTAAATTCATGTAGATAAGTCTTATGTTTATGCAAGATAGCAAGGTTATTATTTATTTAGAAAGAGACTAAGTCCTTAAACACACTCTCTAAAGAGACTAGATCATGTAAGGACATGCTTTCAAATGACTTAATTCTAATGCAAAATTTTCACATATTTTATTTTTATTTTGGACAATCATTTGACTCAGGCTATAGGATTTATATGCCTAATGCATGAGAAATAAGATTATGGGCCAAAATTAGTAAAATAAGGAGGTGTGTTTCTACCATGGCTCTCACAAGTCAAGCAAGTTCTCTGACGAAGGTGGAAGTCCTCCAATTCAAGAGTGAAATAATATGCTTTTAGGCATGATGTTAGAAAAGAAAGTACACATCTAGCTAAGGGGTTGCTAATTCTTTTATCTTGATTTTATCTTAGGCATTAGGTGAGATTATGAATTATTTATTTTTAATTTTAAGTTATTTAATTTGGTAGAAGATTTATTTTTTTCCTAAGAGCCTAATCATCATCCAGGTCATACATCAAGCAAGGAAGAAACTAGGAAAATATATCATCTGAATGCACAAGCTAAACAAAATATTAAACATTTTATAAACTTAACGTAAAAGAATAAAAGGCCATTTATGGTCGGGCACTATCACACAAACTTGAAAAAAATAAATTGGTTAGTCGAGCTCTACCCTTATACAACCCGGATTATAAATGAATTAATTTACAATTAAGTAAGAAAATTCATGTTATGTGGGTCTTCATTTCTTCTTTTCTTCTTTCTTCTTTCTTCATTCTTCTTTCTTCTTTTGGATGGTTGGAAGGTGGTTGCTCCAAAGGCTTCACATGGTACATAAGATGAAATCTTATAACCAATGCTCATCCTAATCCCCCATAATATTAATTCCAAAATCTTAATTGCAAAACTTACATGAAGAGAAAAAGTAAATCTAACTAACACCTACAAAACAGAGATTAGATAAACAAACTAAACAAATCCCAAGCATATATATTAGACTTAGCACCCCACATATGGGTAACCAAGTCCACCTGGCCAATTAGATTATGCTTAAAAGTATCTATACAGCAAAAACATTTATATTTTATTTATTACAGCACCTCTTAAGCACAATCCCTTGCAGAAGATAATGGTTAGACTAAGATCGCCCTACCATTCATTCTATGCACATTCACCCTAACATCCAGACTAGAAATAATACATAACAAAATAAAAGCAAATATCAAATCATACACCGCCCTAACCTAAAGCTAGAAATGACGTGAATATTATTGTGCTTTAAAGGTTTTCGTGGTATGCTTAGCTATGGCTTTAAGGCTTAGATTTTCTAAGTGTGAAGATGTTCAACTTAGATGGGTGGTTCCATTTAAGTGCTTAGTTGATTTGGGTTGATTTTATTTTTTATATTTTGATTTGTTTTAAGTGAATCCTACAATTAATTACTAAGTTATAAAGAGAGAGAAAAGAGAAGAAAACTCCTCTTTCCTTCCCTACCTTAAATAATTTCTAAAGTGGATTCATATTTGATTTTGTTTAGTGAATATTTTATTATGTGTTTTATTTAATCCAAAGTTTAGATCTTCCCTAAACAAATCTATTCAAAAGAAAGGCATTTTAAGATTAAGTAAAGTGAACTAATATCACAAAACACACATAACTTCATTTTTTTCCCAACAAGTACAACATGCATATGAATGAATTCTAAGCATATCTATAAATATAAATGGAAATGTTTAGCACACTTTATGATGAATGCTAAGAAATGCTACTTAAGAAAATTGAAATGCTTTATGATGCATGATTTTCATTAAGTAGAAAATGAGGGTATTCTCTTATTCTTTATTCATATGCACATGTGTATGTATGGAAGACATAAGTGAGTACGACGCCATTATTAGCACCAGGGGTGCAAGGTATAATACCTACTTAGGGCTACTTGAAGCCTCGCAATCCCGGGGTTGTCCATACTAATATACCACTTTCTTTAAATATATATGCATGTATAAAATAAATAGATGAAGAAAGAAAGATGCAAAGTTTATGTTTATTTAATTTTTATTTTGTTTATGCAATTTATATGTGTAAATGTAAAGATACTTCTTAAGTTATCACATGGAAGAAGATAAGAGTAGATTTTAAGCAAGTGTTATATTCTTTTAAAAGAACTATGCACTTTGTAAATCTTATCCAAATCCATGTTAAGAGGAAAGAAGGAAGCAAACATAAGACACATTTGTATATTCACATGCAAGCTTATAAATAAAATATAAGTAGCATACCTTTCAATTTTGATATTTGATTTATAAGTTTTGAATAATTTTTTTTGAATTTAATAGTGATAATAGCCATTCATATTTCTACTTTAGCCAAAACATGCAATTTGACATAAAGAAAATATTTCATTTTAATTTTGATTTTAAAGATATGAATACATGAATTTCATATGACATACATTTATGCTAGGAAAGAAATAAAGTGATGAAAGTAATATAAATTCATTCACCCTAATTAATTCCTAAAGGCAATCTTATGAAATAAGAAAGTTTAAAGTGAATCAAAGTATGTTTAATGTGATTTTTATTTTAAATTTGTTTATGTTTGATTTAAGAAATGTGAAAGAATGTTTGCTAGTCCTAACCCATTTCCCCCACATGTGAGTTAATTTAGTTTGTTCTTAGGATCATTAGGTGATTTTTATACTTTATTTAGGTTAAGGTGTGAATTAAGTGTGTTAATTATCCCTTACCTACACCACCTTAGCATACTTAATCAAATAATTATGAGCCAATGATATGACATAAAACCACCTAAGGAATTTAAATCAGCAATGCACCTAGGAAAAAAAATGAGCCTAATGCAATTGGCTCATGATTAATGATTAATTAAACTAAAGAGTTTAATTTAAGTGCTTTTATAACCCCTCTCACACATGTGAGTTGGATTTTTATTTCTTTAATGTACTTAGGTTATTAAACACTTAAGAATCTACCCAAGAAGGATTAGTTAAGTTCTGGAAGGTTTTAGAACTTTATCAAATTAATTAGGTAGGTAATTAGTGGGTTAATTCCTTAATTGAATTTGGATTAAGGAAGAAAGAGGAGGTTTAAGGAATAGCTTAAGGAAAATATCCCAAAATTATTCCCTAAACCTCCCATTCATTTAAACAAACCTTAAGTAACTTAATCAAGGGATTAAACAACTGATTACATACTTAATTAGGCTTAATTACATTATGAGAGTACTTAAGAATGAATCCAATAATTACTCTAATTAAAATATTAATAAATCCCAAGAAAATTAGGGAAGGTAGAATCCATCCCACTAAATACATATGAGAAGTTTGAGATTAATTAATGGAGTAATTAAAGAGTAATTAGCCTAATTACATTATCAATAAAACCCAAATTTAGAAAATAACACTATTCAAATTCCATCAAAATCAATTTTATAATTCTACATTTAATTAGCTTTCATATACAATTTATAGCTTATTTTTCTGATTTTTTTACACTCAGATATGAATATTTGAAGTTTTCATGATTAATTAAGTAATTAATCCCTTAATTATAAAGCTAATCTCGTCAGCGCCACATGGAGGCTGACGCAACGTGTGTTTTCCACATGGCGTGATAGGAATGGCTATTTAAGTAGTCACATCATAGCGTTGCATCAATGGCGGTGCTACGCACTTTCTCCTTGTCCATTCGATCAAGGATCAGATGGCTGAGGTTAGATTCATGGTTCTTAAGGGATAATATGTGGATCCTACGTGTTTTAATCATGGTCATCAATCAAAAATGCATGGATGGATAGCCCATGATTCTTTTCTAATCTTTCATGTGAGAGATGGGCACCGTCCATCTTCTAAGGGAAGATCCAAGCTCAATTGAGCTCGAATTGAAACAAAATTCAACTCACACCATCACCATGCAAAGATCACATCCAACGGCTAGATTTTATGAAGTAGAAATTCCTTTCACAAAGGACCACACCACATCTAATCTAAGCTCAGTTTAATGGCTTACCTCATTGGAGGCTATCACCGGTGCTCGATTCCTTTGAAGTAGCTTCGTCTAATGAAGATGAAGCCTTGCTGAAGTTTTAAGGTGTTAAAATTGGGTAGATCCTTCTATGGGCCAAGTCCACCTTCAAATCCTTTTGACTTTGATCAAAGTGGTACCTCTTTTGCCTTTGGAGCTTGGGAAAAGGTTTGGGTGAACTCAATTGAGTTCCCTGATAGAGCTTGGAAAGCAAATTGGCTTGGTATTGAGTGTGGAGTGAGATTGAATTTGGCTTGAGCTCCCCTATTTTTGGTTTGAGAAAATTCAAAAATGGAGAAGTTAAAATCACTTGAGAGAGTTTGGGGAGACTTGGAAATGGCTTTTTTGGATTCTCCCTGCTCAATCGAATTGGAGTGTCATCAAATGAAATGGAATTAGTGGGACTATATCTCCCCCTAGAGCAATCGGATGGCCAAGAAGGATCTTGCCATTTTTTATCTATACACCTCATGCAATGGGTTGTTAGGCCATTTAGGGCTTGCACATGGGTCGTTTTGGCCAGAGGGGGGTAGTGGGAAAGTTGCCATGTGTTTAAGTGAGTGGAGGAAGGATTTCATGTGCTCAATTTGAAGGAGGTGGTCAATTTTAACCTTGGGTTGGGTTGGGCTGACCCAAACCCATTGGGTTAGGTGCACTACACTCACTAGTGTTCACTTGGTCCTCTAAGAGGGTGTCAAGTGGTCATGAAGAGGATTTGACCAAATTCTAAGTGAATTTGGCCAAAATTTACCCTTTGACCTTGGGGTAAAATGATCATTTGGCTTGGGTTTCAATTTGAATATGTTGGATATGATTGAAAAATTAGTTAGGCCAAGTTTCATTGAATTTGGAGTTGGTTTGATATGATTTGGCTCATGTTGACCCATTTAGGTCAAAATGAGTCAACTTGGGTCAAGTTGACCAATTGGTCAAATTGAGTCTAACCAAGGGTTGGGTCAAGTTTATATGACCATTTGAAATATTTTGGTGGCTTTGGTTTGATTCAATTTGGTTTATATTTAGTTTTGGTTTAATTGAGTTCATTTAGGTCAAATGGGTCAAGTTGACTAATTTAACCCATTTTATCGATTTTGGTTAGGTCATGGCCTAGGTTTCATTGGTCATATGAAATGGATTGGTATATTTTTTTTCTAATTAATTTTGATTTAATTTGATTTTGGCTCAATATGACCTTTTAGGTCAAGTTGGGGTCATGGTTAATTGGGCGAGGTTGGGTCTAGTTGGCCAATTGAGGCTTTGGTCAAGTTTAACAAGTGATTTGGAATGAACTTGACTAATTAGTTTCAATCAATTTGGCTTAGATCAAGTTTGGACCCATTTTGACTTTTAAGGTCAAGTTGGGTTAACTTGGGTCAAGTGGCCAATTGGGCTAGGTTTGGCTAAAATGTTGACTTGGTCAAGTTCAAACATTGATCATGAATGAACTTAGATCAATGGTTTTGATCAATTTGGCCTATAATGGATTTTGGCTAGTTTAAGTTTTATTTTGGCTAAGTGTTGACTTGGTCAACCCTAAGGTTTGACTTGGTTTGACCCAATTTGAGTGATTGATCATCTCATGATGATTGTTGTTCACAATATGAGGCTTAGATGGGCTTAGTTCAATCCAATTTGGTTAGGATTAGAACTTGGCTCAAAAGGGGTACTTTAGGTCACTTTGGGTCAAGTGAGCCTAAGTAGGTCAGATGGCTTGGTCAAAGCTTGATTTGAGTTAGATTGAACTCACATATAGACTTATGATTGAAATATAAATCCATTTGCAACTGGTTTGAAGTAAAATGAGTTTTGATTCATTTGATAATTTCAAGTTCAAAAGGGTGAACATGAGTTTACCTTGGGTTAGATTTTTGGATTTAGTTCTGGTTTAGTGATTGAAGTTTACATTTATATTTGGATTCATAATTGAAGGATTGATTGAATCATGAAGAAAAATCAAGAGTTTGGCTTGATTTTAAATTGATTTGGCTAAGTCTCTGAGAGAGAATCAAAGGACTTAGGAAATATTTTGAACTTGGAATTGAATTTGGAATTTGGTTTGATTGATTTGAATTTATATTTCATTTATATATGCAAATATAAATGAGAATATAAATGGGTTGTGAGAAAATTATTTGAATTTGAGTTGATTTGGATTTGATTTAGGCTAAGTCTATGAGAGAGAATCAAAGGACTTAGGAAATATTTTGAACTTGGAATTTCAATCATGGGCTTCAATCATAAGTTTCACTCATGGATTTCAATCATTTGGCATTGATTTGGGTTTGGAAAAATCAATTAAGTTGGAATTTATTTAGGATTGATGTTAATTTGATTTGGAGTTTGACTTGAAGGAAGGAAGTGAGGAATGAGGTTCAAACTATAGGGTAGGCAAATTTTCCTAACACCCCTAAGGCATGACCTATTCCTATGGCTAACTCTTTTAAGTCTCTAGGGCTAGGTTGAGTGTCCACCTAATCACTAGATGTGTCTTAAGACTAAGGATTTCTTAAATCCTAAGAGAAGTCCTATGTCTAAGATGGAGGGGTTGAGAGCTCATTCTAAAAATGAGGTCAACACTTTTCTGAACATAAGGCATCACACTAAGGATAAATCCCATCAAAACTCCGTAAGCTATTACAATTGAAGCTGAAGTGATCAAAGTTCACTGGTCAACCCAAAGGGTCAACTAGTTTTTAATAAACGTGACTCGCTCCTTATGCAAATCACATTTATCGGGGGTATTTTTTGACATCCATGCGTGATACATCAGTCGAGTCAAGCTCAAAATCCAAATTTGATGGACTTTATGTACCGGCTCGCAAATCGGAGCTGAGATGCACCAAATATCACTGAAATCAATCAAAATGACCTACGATTGATGAACGGACTTCTCCATTGCATTCAGAATATCAAAATTGATTGGAATATAAATATTGCACAATCTAACAAGCAACCGATCAAGCGATCGAGCTGTCAATTTGCCAAAGCATATATTAAAGTTCAAAAGGCTGTGATGATGCCCAAATGACCTCCGATCTATGTAAAGACTTCTCCATCACATTTAGAACATTAAAATTGATTGGAATATAAATATTGCATAATCTAATGATCAACTGATCAAGCGATTGAGCCGTCAAAGCGCTTACATGCATATCAAGATTACGAGGCTACGACGATGCCCAAATGACCTCCGTTCATGAAATTAACTATGTTGTTAGTTTCAAAATATCAAAATCTATCAAGTGACACTATTCTCACACAATTCAAATGAGTCTGTGTGAATGTCAAGCGATTGGAAGCGACGATATGCATTTTTAATTTGAAATCTACCCGATTTGACACTGACTTGAACCAAATGGACTCTAATCATGAAACAGACTGAACCATTGCATCCAGAACATTGGAATAACCAAAGATTGATATATATATATACTAATTATATAATTTTTTGGCATGAAATTCACATTAAGACCAATTAGACACTTAAAAATTAATAATTAAGTTTTATTTATAACCCAAAATTTATTCTTCGACCAACCCAAACTATCCCTCTTCACACGAAGGCATGCTCGGTTTGCTTGGCTCTCCCTCTTCACGTGTGTTCCATGCAAAATTGGCTTTTTCTTTCGATCTCTTAGCCGCTCCATCGATCTCAGTCTCCATGTTTGATCTCCCCACAATCGTTCTCGTTTCGTTTCTCCCGAGGAATGAACTTCTTCTCATCTTTATTTTTCAAAAGAAGACTCTCTCATTTTTTCGTCTAAGTTGCACAACTCAATCAAGACTACCTCTTCTTCCACTCTTTTCGATTGAACTCCTCCTCCTTGAATCCTTCTTCAGTAGTAATCACTCCTCTTCATCCCATTTTTCAACTGAAGATCCAAGACCATCTCTCTTCCCTTTCCTTTCTCTTTCTCTGAAACCTCATTCAGACACCTCTGCAAAATCCATAAATTAGCCTACCACCTGGCTAATTAAATCTGGATTTATTAAAGCAAAATAGAGGAGAAATAGAATTTAAAATTTTGTAGGATTTAATGTTGTCCTTTTGCTGTTTGGTGGGATTCAGAAGTTGGCTCTTCCCTCTAATCCTTCTCCTTGTCATAAACCAGACTCCTCCCTATCGATTGGAGGCTTTGGTCTAGCTCCCACCTCCCTTACCTTGGAAGCTTGGAGAAGCTTTGGATCACCTCGATTGGGTCCTCTGAGGGTGCTTGTAAGAGGAATTGGATTGAAATTGGGTATTGAGTGAGTTGGGAATTCTTGCTACCTCCCCTATTTTTGGTTTTGGTAAATTGAGAAAAGGAGAATTTGAATTAGCTCAAGGATGCTTAGAGGAGCATGGGAATGCTTGCTCTAGCTTCCTATCACTCAATCGAATGCAAGTCAATGCAAATGAGGTGACATTAGGGGGAGTATATCTCCCCCTAGAAGGATCGGACGACCGAGAGTGTAGATATTATTTTGATCAAATTGATCAGGTTGATTAAGTTGGTTAGGTCGTTTGAGGTGGCACATGGTTCAGGTTTTGCAGAGGGAGGTAGTATAGAAGTTTCCATGTGCCAAAGAGAGTGTGGGAGGTGATCCCATGTGGTCATTTTGAGTGAGGTGGCCAGTTTCAAGTTTGGGTTGTGTTTGGATGACCCAAACCCATTGGGTCATGTGCACCACACTCACTAGTGTCCACTTGGTCCACTAAGAGGGTGCTAAGTGGCCATGAAAAGTATATGACCAAATTCCAAGTGGAATTGGCCATAGGTTACCCCTTGACCTAGGGGTAAAATAGTCATTTAGTTTTAATTTCACTTTGGATAGATTTAGAATAGTTTGAAATTAGGTTGGTCCAAATTTCAAGAAATTTGGAGTTGATTTGATGTCATTTGGCTCATGTTGACCCACTTAGGTCAAAATGGGTCAAGTTGGGGTCAAGTTGACTAATTGGTCAAATTGGGTCAAACCAAGGGTTGGGTCAAGTTCATATGACCATTTGAAATATTTTGGCATCATTGGTTTGGTTTAATTTGAATTATATTTGGTTTTGGTTCATTTGATTTCATTTAGGTCAAATGGGTCAAGTTGACCAATTTGACCCATTTGACCTATTTGGGTTAGGTCATGGGTTGGTTTAGGTTTGGTTGGTCATTTGAAATATTTTGGAAGTTTTGGTTTCAATCAATTTTGGTTTAGTTTGATTTTATCTTGATTTGACCTTTTAGGTCAAGTTGGGTTCATACAATTGGGTCTAGCCAATTGAGGCTTTGGCAAGTTCAACAAGTGATTTGGAATGAACTTGACCCATTGGTTTCAATTAATTTGGCTTAGATCAAGATTTGACACATTTTGACTTTTTAGGTCAAGTGGCCAATTGGGCTAGGTTAGGCTCAAATGATGACTTGGTCAAGTTCAAACATTGATCATGAATTGGTTTTGATTAATGGTTTCAATCAATTTGGCCTATAGTTTGAGTTTCATTTTGGCTAAGTGTTGACTTGGTCAACCCTTAGGTTTGACTTTGTTTGATCCAATTTGAGTGATTGATCATCTCATGATGATTGTTGCTCATAATGTGAGGCTTAGGTGGGCTTAGTTCAATCTAATTTGGGTAGGATTAAAATTCAGCTCAAAAAGGTACTTTAAGTCACTTTAGGTCAAGTGAGCCTGAGTGGGTCAATTGACTTGATCAAGGCTTGAATCAAGTTTGGTTGAACTCGCATATGGACTTATGATTGAAATATAAATTCGTTTGCAAGTGATTTGGAGTCAAATGGGTTCTGATTCATTTAACAATTTCAAGTTCAAAGGGTGAATATGAGTTTGATTTGGGTTTGATTTTTGAATTTAGTTTTGGTTTGATGATTGAAGTTTGTGTTTATATTTAGATTCATGATTGAAAGATTGATTGAATCATGAAAAAAATTAAGGTTTTGGCTTGATTTGAATTTGATTTGGCTAAGTTCAAGAATTTGACTTGAAAGGCTTAGGTTGAATTTTGGTTGAATTTGGGTTTGATTTTTGAATTTAGTTTTGATTTGATGATTGCAGTTTGTGTTTATATTTGGTTTCATGATTGAAGAATTGATTGAATCATGAAGAAAAATAAAGGGTTTGGCTTGATTTGAAGTTAACTTGGCTAAGTTCAAGAATTTTACTTGAAAAGCTTAGGTTGAATTTTGGTTGAATTTGGATTTGAGTTTTGAATTGATTTTTGGATATTTGAATTTATATTTCATTTATATGTGTGAATATAAATGAAAATATAAATGGATTATGAGAAAATCTTTTGAATTTGAATTGATTTGGATTTAATTCAAGCTAAGTCCATAAGATGAAATCAAAGGGCTTAGGAAAGATTTTTAAGATTTTGGAATTGATTCATGATTTTAGGAATTGATTTAATATTTGAGAAAATCAATCAAGTTGGAATTGATTTGAGTTTCAAGTTGATTTGATTTGGAGTTTGATTTGAGTTTGAGAAAAATTAATTAAGTTTGATTTGATTTGAGTTTGAAGTTGATTTGATTTGGAGTTTGACTTGAAAGGAGGAAGTGAGGATTTGGTTCAAGCTATAGGATAGGCAAACTTTCCTAACACCCCTAAGGCATGACTTATTCCTATGGCTAACTCTTCTAAGTCTCTAGAGTTAGGTTGAGTATTCACCAAATCACTAGAAGTATCTTAAGACTAAGGAAACTCTTAGTATCTAAGAGGAGTCTTATGTCTAAGATGGAGTGGTTGAGAGCTCATTCTAAAAATGAGATCAATAGTCATTTAATTAAACTCTCATTTTTAAACTAAATTATGGAGCTTAATGTAAATTTTTTGTGAGTTATTTTTATTCATTCTATCGCTTGAAGTTAAGCTTTCAGATTCCATGGAATTCTATTGAGATCACTTACAATTTTCTTTTGAATTCCATGCTTGAAGTCTATAAGGTTAGTTTATATATATATATATATATATATATATATATATATATATATATATATATATATATATATATATATATATATATTTCAAACTTTATTTCAAATCTGATGGATCTAATTGAGTTCAGTCATCTCTTCTTTGTTTGAAGCATATCATTTAGTTTACTTATGAATCATTGAATCCCCATTCAAATTCATTTATGAATTATTTAATCTCCTTTAAATTCATCTCGTGATCATCTTGAAAATCATTTCAATTCCAAGTTATGAGCTCAAGAATTTATTTGAAATTAATTAATTATGAACATTGATAAAAGGGTTGACTCTCCTCTTATAAGTTGAAAGGATTTAGGAGAGTTTTTTTTTTCACAATTCATTTAATTCTTTAAGTCATAAGTTATCTTTTGAGCATTGGTAGAGGAAGTAGAGAAATTAATTAATATTGCTTGTGAGCTTTTAAATTTAAAGAAAAGACTTTATAAATAATCCCCTTTTTCTTATGCTCACATTTATATTTATTTTGTATATTCACTCGACTTGTTTAATTCAATTTTAATTCCATATTGTTTCATTATTTTTGTGTTTCTTTTTCTTAAATGAATCTTGATTCTTTCTTTTTTTTTCTAAGTCCTAAAATTCGATAAAATTTCAGCAATATTTCGGCATAGGGGAGCGACATCTAACAATTTGTTTGGCTTACTCGGTATGCCCTATTGAGCGTAGTGAGTGGTGTCTTGCGACACCACAACCGTCATCACACCCACTACACCCTATTGGGCATTAGCAGGGTCTGAAAACCTGTAGAAAAAAATGCAAGCATATATATATATTAACCATTCATGCAGCTTCTCTATATATTCACGATCAACTATTTCACTATATCATCGGCATTGAAAGAGCAGCATGAGTGCAAAAGAAAGATTGGGGAGAAATACTAGGAGTTTTCTTAAGTTGAATGACTGAATCGAGAAAAAAGATAGGTTGATCGGATTGTTACTCAATTAAGAGGTTTGTCCCACTATAAATATGAAGAGATTTCAAATTTCAATTTTGTATGAAATAGATGAAATAAAATGAAAAGGGGAGGGAGGACTTTGGTCAATTGGAGGATGTACTCAACCTTAAGCCTTCAAACCTTCAACAGGGCTTCTTCTCCACTAGACGAAGCAACCTCGACGGTTGGGAGCACCAGTGATAGCCTCCGGCAAGGTATGGATCAAAATTGAGCCTAGTAGTAGATTTCTTTGGTCTTTTGTGAAAGAAATTCTAACCTCAAGTGAATTCAACCGTTAGATATGTCTTGCTTTTTATATGTTGATGGTGTGGGTTCAATTTTAGCTCAATCGAGCTCGAATCAAGCCCTAAGGGTTGGATGGCTACCCTCTCCCACAGGCGAGCTCAAGGTTGAATCACGGACTGTCCATCTCAGGTGTTTTAGATGAATGGTCCTGATTAATCCATGCTAGATTCACATTTCAATCCCTTTAATATCTCGGGCTTGATCTTGACCGTCTGATCTTTGATCGAACGGTCCAAGAGAAAGCACGTAACGCCACCGAATGACTATGTAGCTGATGTGACAACTTAAATAACCAATCTCATCGCTCCATATGGAAAGCGCGCGCTCGTCGGTCCACATGGCACCGATGGGATTAGTTATATAATTAGGGATTTAATTATTTAATAATCACAAAAACTTCAAAATTACATAACTAAATGTAGAAAAATTACCAAAATACAAACTCAAATGCATTTTGAAGATATTTCAAAGGGGAATAATATAAAATTTAGTTTAATTGATTTTAAATAGTAAATTTTATGCAATTTAGGTTTTATTGGAATTATAATTATGTTAATTACTCCTTAATTATTATATGGATTAATCCCAAACTTCTCAGGTATATTTATGCGATGACTTCTACCTCCCCTAATTTTCTTGGGATTTATTAATGGTTTAATTAGGGGAATTGCTTGATTCACTCTTAATCATTCCATTAATTAATTAAATGATTAATTAACCTATCAAATAATGATAAATTTATTAATTAGTTTGTTAATTACCTTAGAATAGTGAATGGACTTAGGGAATGAGATTAGGAGTTCTTTTCCAAATCTTTTCCCCTAAGTTTATTTCACTTGGATAAAAATCTAATTAAGGTGCAAACTAATTAAATAGTTTAATCACTTCATTAAATGGCTTAATTAATCAAAATTTTAAAATCAAATCAATCTTAATTTACAAAAGAATAAGAGGCCTTTCATGGCGAGTACCACCGCACAAGCCCAAAAATAAATGTGGGTAGCCGAGCTCTACCCTTATACAACCCGGATTACAAATGCATTAATTACAATCAAGTAAGGAAATTAATGTTATGGGGGTCTTCATTCTTCTTTCTTCATTCTCCTTTTCTTCTTCTTTCTTCTTTCTTCTTTCTTCTTCCTTCTTTTAGATGGTAGGAATGTGGATGCTCCAAAGGCTTCAAATAGTACATAAGATGTAATCTTATGACCAATATTCATTCTAATCTCCCGTAATAATTATTCCAAAATATTAATTATAAAATTATATGAAAAGGAAAAGTAAATCTACCCAACACTTGCAAAACATAGATTAGCCAAAAAAACCCATACATCCCAAGCATGTATTGGACTTAGCACCCCACACATGGGTAACCAAGTCTACCTAACCTATTTTGGATTATGCTTGGGGTATAAGAAACCTACACAACAAAAGTATTTATATTTTTATTACAGTGCCCCTTAAGCACACTCCCTTGTAGAAGACATGATTAGACTAAGATTATTTTACCATTCATTCTATGCACATACACCTTAACATCCAAACTAAAATATCACATCATAAAATAAAAGCAAACATCAAACCATGCACCACCCTAACCTAGGACTAAAAATGGTGACTTAGCCTAATGTTTGTGCCATTTAAGGTTAGTGTGGTAGGTCTTAACTAAGTTTTAAGGTTAAAATTTTTTAAGTATGAAAGGTTCAACTGAGAGGTTGGTTTCATTTAAGTGGTTTAGTTGATTTGGTTAAGTTTTATTTGTTGATTTTATTTGGTTTTAAATGAACCTATAATTAGTTACTAAGTGTTAAAGAGAGGGAAAATAGAAGATAACTTCTCTTTCCTTCCCTACCTTAAGTAATTTCTAAGGTAGATTCATTAATGATTTTAATTTAGTGAATGTTTTCTTATGTGTTTTAATTAATCCTAAGTTTAGATTTTTCCTAAACAAACCTATTCAAAAAGAAAGACATTTTAAGATTAAGTAAAGTGAATTACTATCACAAAACACAAAACATTTTATTTCTTTCCCACATGTATCATGCACATGAATGAATCATAAGAATATATATATACATGCAATGTATGTATTTAACAAACCTTAATCATGAATGCAAAGAGATGCTACTTAAGGAAATTTGAAATGTTTCATGTATGCATGATTTTGTTAAGTAGAAGAGAGTTATTCTTTTATCCATTTTCTATATGCATATTTACATGTATAAAAAATATAAGTGAGTACGGCACCATTTTTAGCACCAAGGGTGTAAGGTACAAGACCTACTTAGGGATACTTAAAGACTCGCAACCCCAGGGTTGTTCAGACTAGTATACCACCTTTCTTAAATACGTGCGTGTATAAAAAAGAAATGCATTGAAAGAGAATCATGCAAAAAGTTTAAGTTTGTTTTGATTGTTTAGTTTATATGTGTGATGTGGAATCCCTTCTCAAGTCATGAAATAGGAGTGTATAGGAATGGATTTAAGAAACTGTTATGTCCTTTTCAAATAGACTATATACTTTGCAAATCTTATACAATCCTTTGTAAGAAAGAATGGGAAAATCACATAACACATTTTATACTATTCACATGCAAGCTCATAAGTAATTGTAAATAACATACCTTTCATTTGTAATATTTCATTTATAAGTTTTAAAAATAGATTTGGATTTAATAGTGATAATAAACATTCATATTTTTTTTCTTTAGCCAAAACATGCAATTTAACATAAAGGAAATATTTCATTTTAATTTGATTTTTTAAATGACATGAATGTATGATTTTCATATGACATACATATTTAGCATGGTAGGAAAGAAGTAAAGTGATGAAAGCATGTAATTTCATTCACTTTAATTAATTCCTAAAGACAATCTTATAGAATAAGATTATTTAAAGTGAATCAAAATTGGTTTAAGGAAATTTTGTTTTGTTTTGAGTTTGATTTTAGATTTAAGAAATGTAAGAAGGTTTACTAGTCCTAACCCATCTCCCACATGTGTATGTTATTTTAGTTTTATTTTTAGAATCATTAAGTGAATTTTATGTTTTGATTAGGTTAAGGTGTTCATTAAGTTCATTAATTACCCCTTACCTACACCTCTTTAACATATTTAACCAAATAATTATGAGCCAATGCATGACATAAAACCATAATAAATTTAAATCATCAATGCACCTAAGAAAGAAAGGGGCCTAATACATTTGGCTCATAATTAATGATTAATTAAGCTAAAGAGTTTAATTTAAGTACTTTCATAACTCTTCCCACACATATGGGTTAGGTATGATTTCTTTAAGCTACTTAGGTTAAAAATTTTGATTAATTAAGCCATTTAACAAAGTAATTAAATTATTTAAATAATTTAGACCTTAATTAGATTCTTATCCAAATGAAATAAACTTAGGGAAAAAGATATGGGAAAGAACTCCTAATCTCATTCCCTAAGTACATTCACTGCTCTAAGGTGATTAGCAAATTTAATTAATGAATTTATCACTATTTAAAAGGTCAATTAATCATTTAATTGACTAAGAGGGTAATTAGGAATGAATCCAATAATTCCCCTAATTATACCATTAAATTCCAAGAAAATTAGGGGAGGAATAAGTCATCCCACTAAATGCACATGAGAAGTTTGGAATTAATTAGTGGGATAATTAAAGAGCAATTAACATAATTATAATCCCAATAAAACCCAAATTCAAAAAATATCACTGTTCAAAATCAATTGAATTTAATTTTAGATTATTCCCCTCTTAATTATCTTCATAATGCATTTTATTTTGTATTTTTATAATTTTTCTATATTTAGTTATGAATATTTGAAGATTTCATGATTAAAACCTTATAAATAGCCTAATTATATAGTTAATCCCATCGGCGCCACGTGGACCACTGATGCGGCACATGCTTTCCATGTGGCATGACGGGATTCACTATTTAAAAAGTCACATCCAATGCCACATCAGCGATGTACGCTTTCTTCGGCCCCGATTAAAGATCAAAGATTAAATGCCATTCTAATATGATAAATATGAGGATCCTACATGGCTTGATCAAGATTTTCCATCCAAATTATGCGAATGGTTGGTCCATGATCTGTCACTGAGCTTGCATGCGGGATAGGGCATCCATCCAGTCCTTAGGGCATGATCCGAGCTTGATTGAGCTCGGATTGAGCTCAAACTTAACCCAATCCATCATCATGCAAGGGGCAAGACATCTAACTATCAAAATGCAATGGGGTGAAAGTTTCTTTCACAAAGGACCAAACACTTTCTATTTTAGGTTGGTTTGATGGCATACCTCACCGGAGGCTATCACTGGCGCTCCCAACTATCGAGGTAGCTTTGTCTAGTAGAGATGAACTCCTGTTGAAGGTTTGAGGGGTTGAGCTTGAGTAAATCTCCCTATTGACCAAAGTGCTCCTCCTAGGCTTGTGGCTTTTGGCTAATTTAGGTTTCATTTTGGCTAAGTGTTGACTTGGTCAACCCTTAGGTTTGACTTAGTTTGACCTAATTTGAGTGATTGATCATCTCATGATGATTGTTTCTCACAATGTGAGGCTTAGGTGGATTTAGTTCAATCCAATTTGGTCAGGATTAAAATTTGGCTCATAAGGGGTACTTCGAGTCACTTTGGGTCAAGTGAGCCTAAGTGGGTCAAATGGCTTGGTCAAAGCTTGATTTAGTTTGATTGAACTCACATATGGACTTATGATTGAAATATAAATCTATTTGCAAGTGGTTTAAAGTCAAATGGGTTTTGATTCATTTGACAATTTCAAGTTCAAAGGGTGAACATGAGTTTGATTTGGGTTTGATTTTTGAATTTAGTTTTGGTTTGAGGATTGAAGTTTGTGTTTAAATTTTGTTTCATGATTGAAGGATTGATTGAATCATGAAGAAAAATCAAGGGTTTGGCTTGATTTGAGTTTACTTTGGCTAAGTTCAAGAATTTGACTTGAAAGGCTTAGGTTGAATTTTGGTTGAATTTAGATTTGAGTTTTGAATTTAGTTTTGGTTTGATCATTGAAGTTTGTTTTATATTTGGTTTCATAATTGAAGGATTAATTGAATCATCAAGAAAAATTAAGGGTTTAGCTTGATTTGAGTTGGATTTGGCTAAGTTTAAGAATTTGACTTGAAAAGTTTAGGTTGAATTTTGGTTGAATTTGTATTTGAGTTTTGAATTTAGTTTTGGTTTGATGATTGAAGTTTGTGTTTATATTTGGTTTCATGATTGAATAATTTATTGAATCAAGAAGACAATCAAGGGTTTGGCTTGATTTGAGTTGGATTTGGCTAAGTTTCAAGAATTTGACTTGAAAGGCTTAGGTTGAATTTAGGTTAGATTTGAGTTTGAGTTTTGAATTTGGTTTTGGGTATTTGAATTTATATTTCATTTATATTTATGAATATAAATGGGAATATAAATGGGTTATGAGAAAACTTCTTATGTTTGAATTGATTTGGATTTGATTTGAGCTAAGTTCATAAGATGAGAATCAAGAGACTTAGGAAATATTTTTGATTTGGATTTGAATTTCAATCATTTGGAATTGATTCATGATTTGAGAAGATTCATTGGAATTAATTCAAGGTTTGATTTGGAGTTAAAGTTGATTTGAGTTTGGAGTTCAACTTGAAAGAAGGGAGTGAGGATTTAGTCCAAGCTATAAGGTAGGCAAATTTTCTAACACCCTTAAGGCATAGCTTATTCCTATGGCTAACCCTTCTAAATCTCTATGGTTAGGTTTAGTGTTCACCTAATCACTAGAAGTGTCTTAAGACTAAGGAACTCTTAGTGTCTAAGAGTAGTCATATGTCTAAGATGGAGGGGTTGAGTTCTCATTCTAAAAATGAGGTCAACAGGCTTCTTTCCTCTCGACTACTTTTAAGTTGATATAAGTCCCTTGGTGGCATTCACTCAATAGTCTCCCTAGGTTGGATATCACCTATCAAGCCTAAGACAGACTATCCCAATAATTAGTTCTGTTGTAGAAGGATGTCAGTCCCCAATGCTTTCTTCCTAGGCTGATTATTGCAAATTAATGGGCACCATAGGTTAGTTGATGTTCATTATGCTGACAGCAACTCACCCGGTGGATACACCACTCTTGGCAGATATGAGTCTCTGTGCTTTCTCCTTGAGTTGGCTACCGAATACCTATAGGCTTCTGGGGTTTTGGATAACTCCCAGCGACCTCCTGGGCACTCTATTTGGATCACGTCCTTTGCAACCCCATTTAGACACTACCTGGGCTACTCTTGGATGGGGCAGTCCCCCTTTCCTAGTAGCCACCCCAGTGGTTGGAGAATTTGTTCAGCGGATGCACAGATTCTCCCTTGGACTAGTAAATTTGAGATAGGTCTAGGCAGATATAAGCTATTTCTCAGTGTGATCCCTCACAAACCAACTAGGTCCACGATAAATAAATAAACAAACAAATTTATTTGGTTGTGGATTAGAAATTCAAGCCCTCAGCAGCCCCTTTCCCAAGCAGGCAACCTATCTTTAGGGCAGTGTCAGCAAAACTCCTTATAGGAATTGCCTGACTACACTTGAGTTGAGATAAGTCCATGAGTTGGCACTCTCTCAGTAGTCACCCTTAGGTCGGGTTCAATCTATTTTGCCACAAACAGGTTGCCCGGTCATTTCGCTCTGGAAGATGTAAGTCTGCTATCCATTCTTTCTAGCATGACTGTCGCAAGCTGACGGGCAGCCCTAGGTTGGGTTGACATGTTGCCTTGCTAATGTGTCTCCCCAGTGGTCTTTTGTTTTGGAATATGTGAGTCCCCGTGTTTTGTTCCCTGAATTGGCCACTGCAAACTAAAAAACACCCCTTTGGTTGGATAGTTCTCCTCTTCGACCAGGAAATTACCCCTTTTGATCGGTAAATATAAGGTAGGCCAAGGTCGACACGACCCCTACTCAGTACAGTCCATCATAAACCAATGGGATCCATCAAATATAATTAAAATAAAATTAATTTAGACTATCTGTAAGCTGATTTAAGTGACCTAGCAAAATTCACTCAGTAGTCAGCCTAAGGTTGGGTTCGATTCATTGTGTCACCAACAGATCACCCAGCGACTAATCCATACTTTGGAGGATGTAAGTCTGCTATGCTTTCTAGTACAGCTGCTGCATATCGAAAGGAACCCCTTTGGTTGGATAGTCTTACTATATGGTTGGTACACTATCACTTTGGATTGGTAAATCTAAAGACATCGCCTACCGGCATCCATCGCAAACCAATAGAGTGCATCTCAAAATTCAAAATTTAAAATTTAAAACAAAACCAACCAACCTCCCCAGTAAAGTTAAATTAAATAATCAAATCGATCAGCTTCTCCTTAGTGAGATGCAAACTAACAAACCTTCACTGTGGAGTCAAATTAAATAATCAAATCAAATCGATTAGCTTCTACTCAGTGAAATGTAAATCAACCAACCTTGCTAGTGAAGTCAAATTAAATAATCAAATCAATCAGCTTCTTCTAAATGAGATGCAAACCAACCAACCTCCCTAGTGGAGTCAAATTAAATAATCAAATCAATCAGCTTCTCCTCAGTAAGATGCAAATCTTTCTAATTTTCCCAGTGGAGTCAATTCAAACCAACCCGAGCCTACTCCCATAGTGGAAGGTTCACACTTTTATCCCCATTGGATTCCAAATTCTAATCTCTAGTGGATTTTACAACCTCTTATCCCTAGTGGATATCTTGAACCTTTTCCCCTAGTGGAAGGCTCACATACTCAATCCCTAGTGGATTCCTCATTCGCTCTATTATATCTTTGACATAAGTAGAGTTACATTGCACTAAGCTCTTGATTCCTTCTACACTTAGGGTTGAGGAGTAGGTCATTTATGTTAGTGCTTGCGATCGTTCAAATGTTGTTGATCATCTCAGTCAACACCAATACGTGCAGTTTGCCTTGTCAGCCACACCACACCTATTGGGTGCCCTTTGTTGACCTCACTTTTGGAGTGAGCTCTCAACTTCTCCATCTTAGAAATAGGACTCCTCTAGACACTAAGAGTTCCTTAGTCTTGAGACACTTCTAGTGATTAGATGAATACTTAACCTAACCCTATAGACTTAGAAGGGTTTATCATAGGATTAGGCTATGCATTAGGAATTCAAGGAAACCACTTACCCTATAGCTCAAATCTAGCCCATGTGCAGTCCTTCAAACCAATCCAAATCCAACTCAATTGATTTTCTTAAATCTCAAATCAATTCCAACTCAATTAATTTTCTCAAATCTGAAATCAATCCCAACTCAATTGAGTTTCTCAAATACAAAATCAACTCTAATTCAATCCCAATGATTCAAATCCCAAATCAATTCCAAATCCAACTGAGATGATTGAAACCCATCAATTCCAATTCCTAAGCTTCTATGAATCACATCCATGAGCCAAACCGACCCCAATCACCCTTGGACATTTTGCTCGCCAAATTCACTCACCAATCACATTTTCAACCACTCTCCCTCACTCCTCCACCCAAAATGACCCATGTGGGATGTTTTCCATCTCAAACTGATCAGCCAATTCAATCCATTGAGCCAAAATGGTAAAACAGCCATCCACCGTTCGATCCAAGGAAGGGGAGATATACCCCCCCCTCATTCTCACTCAAACAAAAGAGATTCATTCCTTAGAGCTCTAGAATCAAGCCTCCCCAGCTTTTCTTAGCCATTCCTGAGATTCCATGCTTCCTGTTTCTCAGTTTTACTCAAAATCAGAACAGGGGAGATAAATCCCAAGATCAACTCACCCAATCCAACCGTGCAAAGTTAACCTTGCACACCATCCTTGGAGGCATTGAATCTTGAGCTTCTCATTGATCGAAGCTAGGATTTTGATTGAAGCCAATCACCTACGCACCATGGATTGGTCTTCTAAGAAAACTACATAAAATCAAAGCTCGTGTGGCTCAACATGGCTTCATTTCATCCAAACAAAGCTTCCTCAATAGTTGGAACTGCCGATCATAATCTCCGGTGAGGTATGCCATTGAAACCAACCTTAGAGTAAAATTTGCTTGGTCCTTTGTGAAAGAAATCATTATGTCATGTGATCTCCACCGTTTAATGTGTTACTTGTGCTTCCTCGAAGGTGTGGGATGAATTTAAGCTCCATTTGAGTGACGATCGATGGACGACATCCTTCTCACCGCCGAGGAGAGATCACGATCGTCATTCCATGATCGAATCAAACAGTCTTGATCAAATCATGCTTTAGATCTCTCTAATTTCTTCTTTAACCGTGGATTAAATCATGATCATTAGATCTTAGATCAAACGGTCCATAAGCGAATAACGCCAACCAAGTCGGTGACGGATACAAATAATCAATCCCATCGCGTGCCATGTGGAAAGTGCGGCTAGCATGGCGACGGATTAGGAGTTTAATTAGGCTTAATTAATATTATTTTAATGGTAAAACTTCCAAAATTCATAACTAATTGTAAAAAATCCAAAAAAAAATATGAATAAATACTCATTTTAAAGGTAATTTAGAGTATAATAATAGAAAATTAAAATCAGTTAATTTTAAATAGTGATTTTGACTCAATTTATGTATTATTGGAAATATAATTAAGCTAATTACTCTTTAATTATTCTAGCAATTAATTCCAAATTTTCTTAGATTGACTAGTGGAATGACCTCTTCTTCCCATAATTTTCTTGGAATTTATTGCTGGATTAATTAGGAAAATTGCTTATTTCATTCTTAATCCCTCTCTTAATTAATTAAATGATTAATTAGCATGTTAAATAGTAATGAGTCCATTAATTAAGTTGGCTAATCATTATGAAACAGTGAATGGACATAGGGAATGAGATTATGACCTCTTTTCTAATCTTTTCTCCTAAGTTTATTTCATTTGGATAACACTTTATCAATTTGAAACTAATTAACAGCTTAATCACTTCATTAAATAGTTTAATTAATCAAATTGAAAACTAAATCATTCAGGAAATCAATCATTCAATTCTTGGGTAGATTCTTAGGTGTTTAATAATCTAAGAGAATTCCAAAAGAAATTATAATCAAACTATAAAGTACTTAATCAAATCCTTTAGCTTAATTAACTAATAATTATGAGCCAATTGCATTAGGCCCCTTCATTTCTTAGGTGCATTGCTGATTTAATTTCCATGTGGCTACATATCATATGTTGGCTCATAATTACTTGGATAATTATGTTAAACTGGTATAAATAAGGAATAATTAATGGATTTAATTCATACATTAACCTAATCAAAACATAAAACCAACCTAATTCTTCTCAATTAAACCAAACCAATTCACACATGGGTTGGGGGGGGGGTGAATGGGTTAGGACTAGCAAACCCTTCTCATATTTCCTAAGTCAAATAAAATTTAAAGATAAAAATCTCCTTAAAGAATTTTGATTCATTTTAAATAATCTTATATTTTTATATGATTGTCCTTATGAATTAATTAGTGTGAATGAAGTCATGTACTTACATTCATTTATTTCTTTCCAATCATGCTAAATATTGTTTTCATATGAAATCATGCATTCATTTCTTTTAAAAATTATTTAAATAAAATATTTTCTTTTATGTCAAATTGCATGTGTTGGCTAAAATTAAGAATATGAGTTGCTATTATCACTATTAAGCCAAAAATTATTTTTTTAAACTTATAAATCAAAGATTATAAATGAAGTGATGCTAGTTATAAATATTTATAAGCTTGCATTTAATGATAGCATAAGATGTGTATTATGAAGTCCTCTTTCCTTCTCTTAACATGGATTCACATAGGATTTGCAAGTGTATAGTTCATTTGAAAAGAACACAACACTTGCCTAAATTTATTCTTATGCAGCTCTATATTAAGACTTAAGAAGGACCTTCATATTACACATGTAAATCATACAACCAAATCAAACATAATCTTTTACATGATTCTTTATCCATTTGGTTCTTCTTGTACATCTACATGTATCTAAGAAAAGTGGTATATCAGTATGAACATCTTGGGGCTGCGAGGCTTTAAGTAGCCCTAAGTAGGTATTGTACCTTACGCCCCTAGTGTAAGAAATAATGGTGTCGTACACACTTATAAATTTTATACATGAGGATATGCATTTAGCTAATGGATGAAAAATCCCTCTTTTCTACATAATAAAGGCATGTATTAATTATCTAATTAACAAATGGAATATCCAAATTTTCAAATCACATCTCTTTGCATTCATCATCAAAGTGTGCTAAAATTTGCATTGCATGTATATGAATGCTTAGGATTATTCATATGCATGGTATACATGGTGGAAAGAAATGAATGGGTGTGTTATGTGATAGTAATCTAACCTAACTAATCCTAAGATGACTTTCTTATTTAATAGGGCTATTTATAGTGAATTTAAACTTAGGGTTCATTAAAACACATAATAAACCATTCATTAAAGGAAATTTATTAATCAATTTACCTTGACAATCACCTAAGGTAAGGATAAAAGAGATACTCTCCCTTTCTTTCTTCTCTTTATAACACGTAGTTGCTAAGTGTAGGTTACATAAAAAGAGAGAAAACAGTAAGTAAAATTCCCTGAATCAACTAAACTACTTAAAGAGAAATCAACCCTTTATATATTAAACCTCTCATACATAGCAAATCATAACTCTAAAGCCTAGCTAGGATAAGCCACACAAGCCTTAAATGACACACACATTAGGCTAAATCACCACTTCTCTATATTAGTGGTGCATGGTTTGATGCATGATTTTATTTTATGGTGTGATGTTTTAAAATGGATGTTAGGGTGTATGTGTGAGGATGATAGGGTGATCTTAGCCTAATCATATCTTTTATAGGGGATTGTGCTTAAGGGGCTACTTTAATAAAAATAAAAAGAATATAAATACTTTTATTTTGAAGGTTGCTTAGCTCTTAAGCATAGTCCAAATTAGAACAGGTAGACTTGGTTACCCATGTGCAAGGTGCTAAGTCCAAATTATTAATATAACTACTTGGGCTGTGTGGTATATTTAGCTCATTTATTTTACAGGTTTAGTTAGATTTACCTTTCCCATTTTGATGTAAATTTTGTAGTTAGGATTTGGAATGAATGTTATGAGGGATTAGGATGAACATTGGTTAAAGAGGTTAGGTCCTTTTTGTACCATGTCATTCTTTGGAGTGAACCAAATCAAAGAAGAAATGGAGGAAGGAAAGCTTGAAAAAATGAAGACCCCCCCTAACTTGAATTCATATTAATTGTAATTATTCATTTGTAATCCGGGTTATATAAGGGTAGAGATCGGCTACCCATTTTCCTTTTTCGGGTTATGCAGTGGGACCCGACCACATCAGCTTCTTATTCATTTGCGTTAATTTTATAAATTGATCGATGTTATGTTTATGATTGCGTAATTAGGATGACATAATTTTCAAAGTTTCTTAATTGTTTGATGATTGTTGAATGGCCTGGATGTGATTAGGTTCTTAAGGAAAAATAAATTTTCTATCCAATTAATCAATTCAAAATTAAACTAAATAATTCATAACCTCACCTAAAGCTTAAAACATAAATCAAGATAATAAAAGATTTAGCAACCCTTTAGCTAGATATTATGTCTCATATCATGCATAAATCATATTGTCTCACTCTTGCCAATGGAGGGCTTCCACCTTTGCTAGAGAAAATGGCTTGAACTTTGAAAGTCATGGTGGAAACACACCTCCTTCTTTTTGATTTTGTCCCATAACTGATTTTCTCATGCATTAGGCATATAAAATCCCATAGGCAATGTCAAATAAAAATGTCTAAAAATCAAAATAAAATTTGACAAAATTTGCATTAGATTAAGTCATGAATTCATACCACTCATGCTCTAGTCTCTTAGGGAGTGAGTTTAAGGACTTAGCCTCCTTTCTAAATAAATAATAGCATAGCCATCATGCAAAGAATATAACTTGCCTACATGGATTTAAAGTGTAGGAGGAGTAAGCTGGCTACCACTCCAGGCGATTATATGTCCAGCAGTCAGGTAGTTCATTCTCTCTTGTGGAGGTAAACCATATACCCATTTTGCCTTAAATTTAGGTTATGCTTTGGCCCTCACCAAAGCTCCTAAGATTTAGGATCTGAGGTTGCTATTTTTCTTTTGGGCTACAAGCATAAATCCTCGCCTCTTAGGCATTTATACAATCTTGTATTATGGAATTGTACACCCTAGATTTCTAATAAAAATTCAACTCAAACATATAATTCTCTTCAATTTCAAAAATATAAAGCCCAACCATAGGATTGTTTGGGATGCTCACTAGGTTTCCTAGTATCTTGAGCATCCCCTACTCATATCCCTTTGGTTTTGATAATAACTCTCTCCTTTTGATCAATCTCACTTGATTTTCTAAAAATAACCAATTGATTGATAGTCCTATCTTTGAACATCTTTAGAGACAACAATCATTTACCTCGATCGAGAGTATTCCTAAGGAACCTCATTCCTTCAGATGTAATTAACTATGGGGGCTTGCCTCCATAGAGAACTTAACGAACTCGGCTTAAATAAATCCTACTTTACTTTTTTTCATGTAAAGTAGGGGAAAGATCTCTTGTACATTTGAAGACACATTGGCCTTAGGAGTCCTTATTAGGTGATTAGGTCCATTGTAGGATGGTGACTTCTATCTCTCAAGATAGTATATCATTCCTCAATATCGTACCCGATCACCTCAATAAGTACCCCCCCTAAGATCTACGTGGTGTCCCCTATACATCAAAAAATAAACACGATAATGTGATATATGTTGATTTGAAATGAGGTTTCTTACTTAACAAATTCAGTATGTTAAGTAGAGGCCAAATGTGTTTGATATTTATTTAAAAAAGAGGCCCTCACTTGACAAATTTGTTATGTTAGGTATGAGCCAAGTGTATTTGATTTGTGTTTGTTTGCTTTGAAAATGAGACTCCCACTTAACAAATTTGGTATGTTAAGTGGAAGCCAAATGTGATATGATTTGTTGTTTTGAAAGTGAGACTCTTACTTAACAAATTTGGTATGTTAAGTAACAATCAAATGTGATATGATTTTAAAAAATGGGATTCTTACTTGACAAATTTGGTATGTTAAGGAGGAATCAAATGTGATTATGATTTGTTTGAAAAATGAAAAAAATCTATTTAACAAATTTGGGTATATTTTTATGATTTTTGGAAATGGGACTCTCATTTGACAAATTTGGGTATGTCAAATGGAGTCCAAAATATGTCTTGATTTCATGTGTGTAATTTCTTACTTTTGAAAATATGGAAACTCCAACTTTAGCAGATGTGAGATATGTTAAATCGAGTTTTAATTTTATACTATAATTTTATTTAAAAATAGAATCTTCATTCAACAAGTTTGAGTATGTTGAATGAAGGTGGTCATTTTTAAAAGTGTGCTTTTGAAAAAGAGAGAGACTCCAACTCTAACATATGTGAAATTTGTTAAGAGGTGTTTCAATTTATGCTATGATTTCATTTGAAAATAGAATATTCATTCAACAAATTTGGGTTTATTGAATGAAGGTGGTCATTTTCAAAAGTGTTCTTTTGGAAAAGGGAGAGACTCCAACTCTAACATATGTGAAATATGTTAAGTGGAGTTCCAAATTTAGGCTATGATTTTATTTGAAAATAGAATCTTCATTCAACAAATTGGGGTATATTGAATGAAGGTGGTCATTTTCAAAAGTGTGCTTTTGAGAAAAAGAGAGACTCCAACTCTAACATATGTGAAATATGTTAAGTGGAGTTTCAATTTTATGCTATAATTTTATTTGAAAATAGGATCTTCATTCAACAAATTTGGGTATGCTGAATAAAGATAACTATTTTCAAAAAGATGCTTTTGAAAAATGATTTTGATTTTAATTTTCTTTTGAAAAGAACCACCATGTAACAATCAAGGGGATTGTTAGATGAGGTTTGGTTATATGAGTTTTATACTTTTTGAAAGTTTCTTATGAATTTTGTGCAAGATCTTTTATTATGTGAATTTTGAAAAAGTGCTTTTGGAAAGTTACATTTTACAAAAGAGTTTATTTTCTTAAATATTGAAATGAACCTTGCCTCACCAAGCTAGTGGTAGGAGGTTCTAAATTTTTGTCATCTCCTTTTATTAGTTGATTTTATCTTTCACCTATTGGGGGACCCAATTGGGATTTCAAGACCTACAAGGAGTGAGTCTCTAAAACCTAGAGAATGTTAGCTAGCTTTGCTTAAGAATGAAATAAGCTAAGTGCCAATGGAAGGAAAGATAGTCTCAGACTCATATGAAATACAAGTCCACTATTGATACTTGGAGACAATAATTGACTATTAGAGATAGAGAGAGGAACCATCCCCAGTGGAGTTGCTCGAAAATCTATGGTGTTTATTTTTGATATGTGTATGGGGGACACTATGTAGATCTGAGGGTATACTTATTGAGGTGATCAGGTGTGACATTAAAGAATAGTGCACTATCTCGAAAGATAGAAATCACAACCCTACAATGGACTTAATCACCTAATAAAGACTACTAAGGCATTATGGGTCTTCAAATATACCAGAGATTTTTCCCCTACTTTACATGGATGAATAAAGTAGGGTTTATTTAAATTGAGTTCTAAAGTTCCCTAGGGGGGAAGCCCCCATAGTTAATTACATCCCAAGGAAGGTGAGTTCCTTATTAATACTCTCAATTAAAGTAGGCAATTATTATCTACAAATATTTCAAAGATAGGACTATCAATAAATTGGCTATGTTTGTAAAATTAATCAGGATAGATAAAAAAAGGAGAGACCTATTATTGAAGCCAAAGGAAGATGAGTAAGGAATGCTCATGATACTAAAAAACCTAGTGAGCATTCCAATATATCTTATGGTTGGGTTTTATATGTTTAAAATTGAGGATATTGATTTTATTAAAGTTGACATTTTTATTAGAAAGCTAGGACTTATAATCCCACAATACAAGATTGTGGGAATGCCTAAGAAGTGAGGATTTATGTTTGTAGCCCAGAGGAAATACCTACCCCGGATCCTGAATCTAGAGAGCTTTCGTACAAACCACACCTACACTTTAAAATCATGAAGGCAAGTCTTATATTTTTGTAAGATAGTTAGGTTGTTATTATTTAGAAGGAGACTAGAGTCCTTAAACCCACTCCCTAAAGAGACTAGTGCATGAGTGGTATGAGTAATGACTTAGTCTAATACAAATCTTTTTAAATTTTATTTATTTTTTGACACTTCATTTTGACAAAGGTTTTGGGATTTTTGTATGCCTAAATGCATGATGAAGTAAGTTATTGGCTAAATCAGCAAGAATGGGTATTTTCCACCACAAGGGATGCGCTCACAGGTCAAGCATTCCCCTATCGTGCAAGGATGAAAATTCTCTATTTTCAAGAGAGAAAGAATATGCATGCATGATGTGAAACATACAACATTCAGCTAAGGGGTTACTAAATCTTTTAATTATCTTGATTTAATGCCTAGGTTTTATGTGAGGTTATGAGTTATTTAGAAGTTTAATTATGAGTTGTAGTCGGGTAAAAGATTTACTTTTCCCTAAGAATCTAATCGCATCCAGGTCATACATTAAAGCATCAATGTAGAAAAAAAAACTATAAGAGGCATGCAATTTCTAGTGTGAAATATAAATAAATCATCAAACAATTTATAAAGCTAGCATAAAAGAATAAAAGGTTAATGCGATTGGGTACTGCCATACAACCCAAAAAGAAAAATGGGTAGCCAAGCTGTACCCTTATATAACCTGGATTACAAAAGAATAATTATAATTAAGGATGAATACATGCTATGGGGGTCTTTATCTTCATTCTTCATTCTTCATTGTTCACTTCTTTCCTCCTTCGACTTGATTTGGATGTGCTTGCTTCAAAGGCTTCACAGGGCCTCCCAAAACAAAGCCTTCTAATCACTGCTCATCCTAATTCTCCATAACACTAATCATAATTCCTAATTATAAAATTACATTTAAATGGAAAGAGTAAATCTAACTACTCCTACAAAATATAGGTTAGCTAAATATACATTCCACCCAAGAAATTATATTTATAATTTGGACTTAGCATCCTGTATATGGGTAACCAAGCCCACCTGTCCTAACTTGGATTATACTTAATGGGGTTTAAGCAACCTGCTTAGATAACATTTATATTTAATTTTGAGCTGCCCCTTAAGCACAATCCTCTGCAAAAGATATAATTAGGCTAATAATTACCTAACATCTTATCTACAAAACATACACCATAACATCCAGTCTAAAATAATACACCACTAAACCAAACATACATCAAACCATGCACCACCCTAACATTAAATTAGAAGTGGTGACTTGATCTAATATGTGTATATTAAGGCTTGTGTGGTATGTCCTAACTAGGCTTTAAGGTTATAGTTTCCTAAGTATGAAGAAATTTGATTACGAAGGGTGATTTCACTTTAAGTGATTTAGTTGATTTGTAAGTTTTATTTAATGTTTTCTTTTGTTTCATTTTATTTACACTTAATAACTAAGTGTTATAGAGAGAAGGAAAGAGAGGATTACTCTCTTTTATCCCTATCTTATGTCATTTCTAAAGCCAATTAATTAAACAACTCTCTTTAGTGAATGACTTAATATATATATTTTAATTAGTATTAGGTTTAGATTCATTTTAAATAAACTTAGTCAGTAATAAAGGCATCTCAAGATTAATTGAAATGAACTACCATCATATGACACATGTTTGTTTATTTATTTCAATCATATATAAGATGCATATGGTTAAGTCCTTAACATACCTATACATGCAATTTTTATTTTATCATATTTGAATGATGAATGTAAGCAAATGTATTTGGAATTGATGTTTCATTTGGTTGAATTATTTTTTCATATTATGTTAAAGCTCTATTTAAATTCTTATAAAAAAGCATAAGAAAAGAACTTCAAATCATATGACTAGTCAATCCAACCACTTGAACAAAATATGAATGCAGGTCTTTTTTTATTAAAAAGAGGGATTTTCATTCATCAGTTAAATACACATTCAAATGTATAAAAGTTTTAAGTAGGTATGCCGCCATTATTCTGCATTAGGGGAATGAGGTAGGAACTTCCTTGGGGCTACTTAAAGTCGTGCATCCCCAAAATGTCCAGACTAATATACCTGCTATTCTTAAATACATATGGATGTGTAAACTATGCAAAAGTAGAGTTTGATTTTATTAAATTATGATTTTCATCCACTAGTTGTATCACAAATACATATATATATATATATATATTTTAAGTAGGTACGATGCTATTGTTCTACATGAAAGGAGTGAGGTAGGAACCTCCGTAGGGCTACTTAAAGTCGTGCATCCTTGGGATGTCCAGACTAATATGCCCACTACTCTTATATATATATATGATTGTGCAAGCAACTATAAAAATGAAGACTATACAAAAGTTGGATTCAATTTGATTGATTTATTAGTGTAAATGAATTAAAGCTCTATCTAAATTCTAATATCAAAAATGCATAAGAATGAAATCAAGCAGGTACATCGCCATTGTTCTACACTAAAGGAGTGAGATAGGAACCTCCTTAGGGTTACTTAAAGCCGTGCATCCCTAGGATGTTCAGATTAATATACTAACATTCTTACTTATGCAAACCAACATATGAATATATGAAAAAACTTCACTTCATACAGTCTATATTCACATGCACTTCCTATACATATATAACTAAAGTCATAACACATATTCTTATTCATTAAGAAGCTTTTGAAACTATGTTTGTAATTTAAAAGTCATAATAGCCACACATA
This sequence comes from Cymbidium sinense, assembly GCA_021442155.1. Taxonomy (NCBI): domain Eukaryota; kingdom Viridiplantae; phylum Streptophyta; class Magnoliopsida; order Asparagales; family Orchidaceae; genus Cymbidium; species Cymbidium sinense. The sequence continues at coordinate 104,421,849 of CM038215.1, forward strand.
TTCTTAATTAAGTCACATGCAAATTGGCATATAGGAAATCATTTCTTACTTAATTAATTTTTGAAAAGAATGAATGCATGACTATAAATGGCATACAACACTTTAATATGATTGAGAAGAAATAAACAAACACAAGCATACAATCTCATTCAATCCAACTAATTGGGACAATCACATTAAACAAGCTTATTTAAAAAAACCAAAGTTTGTTAAAGCTATTTTTGATTTCATATTTTATTTGATTTATAAAATGTTAAAGAGGTTTGCTAGTCCTAATCCCATTCCCATATGTGTAAGTTAATTTGATTCAATAAAAAGCAATTAAGTTTGTTTTATGGATTGATTAAGTTAAGCATGGATTAAATCAATTAATTAATCCTTACCTATGTGACCTTAAGGTAATCAATTGAACAATTATGAGCTAATATGATATGCAACCACATGGTAAGTAAATGGTAATGCTCCTATGAAAGGGGCCTAATTAGTTCATAATTATTAATTAATTAAGCTTAAGGAGCTCACTTAATTACTCTTATTATTTTCTCACACATGTGAACTAATTATAATTTCATTGCCTCTTTTTTAGATTATTGAACACCCAAAGAGCTGCCCAAGAGGTAATCAAGGAAAATGAATTCAATCAAATTAATTAAGTTCATTAATTATCTAATTAAATCTTAATTACCCTTAATCAACAATACAAAATGGACTTAGGGAAAGAGACAAAGAATAAAGCCTAAGTCTCAATCCCTAAATCCTTTTAAATAGTTAATTAAAGTTTAGATATGATTTAGATTTTGATTGATTTTGTTAATTAATTAATTTTAAGGAAGGAATGAAGATGATTTAAGGAAAAGATTAGAAGAGGAGTCCCAATCCATTTCCTTTAGTTTCTCCACTGTTAGTAAGATCATTAAGCTTAATTAATTAGTCACTATTCATTTGTCTAATTATCACCAAATAAGAGAGAGAGTAATGTGGTGTATTTTATTTTTATTTTTAGTTTAAGATGTGTTAGGAGGGGACACCACGCAGATCCGTAGATGTACTCATTAAGGTGATGGTATGACATCGAGAAATGATGTTCTATCTCGAGAGACAGAAGTCACCATCCTGTAATGGACCTAATCACTTAATAAGAACTCCTAAGGCCAATGGGTCTTTGAATATACTAGAGATCTTACCCCTACTTTACATGGAATAGTAAAGTAGGGTTTATTTTAAGCCAAGTTCATTAAGTTCCCTATGGAGGCAAGCCCCTATAGTTAATTACATCCTAAGGAATGAGATTCCTTAGGAATACTCTCGATTAAGATAAATGATCATTATCTCCAAAGATTTCAAAGATAATACTATCAATCAATTTATTATTTTTTAGAAAATCAAGTGGGATTGATCAAAAGGAGGGAGTTATTATCGAAACCAAAGGGAGATGAGTAGGGGATACTCATGATACTAGGAAACCTAATGAGCATCCCAAACTATCCTATGATTGGGCTTTACATTTTTGAAATTGAGGAGAATTATATCTTTGAGTTAAAATTTTATTAGAAATTTAGGGCTTACAATTCTACAATACATGATTGTAGAAATACATAAGAGGTGAGGACTTATACTTGTAGCTCACAAAGGAAAATAACAACCTTAGATCCTAAATCTAGGGAGCTTTGGCAAGGGCCAAAATACGACCTAAATCTAAGGCAAAAATGGGTATATGGTTTACCTCCACAAGAGAGAATAAATCACCCAACTATTGGACTTACAACCGCCTATGGTTACCGCCAACTAACTCCTATGATTTTAAATACATGTAGGAAAGTTATATGCTTTGCGAGATGGATAGGCTATTATTTATTTAGAAAGGAGACTAGATCCTTAAACTCATTCCCTAAGAGACTAGATTATGAAGGGCATGAATAATGACCTAAATCTAATGCAAATTTTATCAAGTTTTATTTTTTTTATTTTTTGGACATTTGTATTTGACATAGGCTATGGGATTTTATATGCTTAATGCATAAGAAAACTAGTTATGGGCCAAAATCAGAAAGGAGGTGTATTTCCACAATGGCTCTCAAAGGTCAAGCCATTTTCTCTGGCAAAAGTGGAAACCTTCCATTGGAAAGAGTGATACAAATATGATTTATCCATGATATGAGACATACAACATTCAACTAAGGGGTCGTTAAATCTTTATTATCTTGATTTATGTCCTAAGCTTTTAGGTGAGGTTATGAATTGCTAAGTTTAATTTGAATTGATTAATTGGATAATAAATTTATTTTTCTCTAAGAGCTTAATCGCATCCAGGCCATTCAACAATCATCAAACAATCAAGAAACTAGAAAAATTATGCCATCCTAATTGCACAATTATAAACATAACATTAATCAAATTATAAAATTAGTGCAAAAGAATAAGAGGTTGATGTGGTCAGGTTCTACCGCACAACCCGAAAAAGGAAAATGGGTAGCGAAATTCTCTACCCTTATACCCCGGATTGAAATGAATATTATAATTAAGAAATGACAAGTGTTATGGGGTCTTCACTTTATTCTTCATTCCTTCATCTTTGATTTGCTCAATTTCTTTCTTTCTTTTGGTTTGACTTGGGATGTAGTTTGCCGCAAGGCCTCATATGGTGTACAAGACATATTCTTTTAACCAATGTTCACCTTAATCCCTATAACACTTATCCTAATCCTAATGCAAAAATTACATTAAAAGGAAGGAAAATAAATCTAGCTACACCTGTAATATAAATATTAGCTAAACACACCATACAACCCAAGCAATTATAGTAATAATTTGGACTCAGTACCCCACACATGGGTAACTAAGCCTTGTCCTAGTTTGGATTATGCTTAGGGGTATAAGTAACCTGCACAGCCAAACCATTTATATTTTTATTACAACGCCCCTTAAGCACAATCCCCTACAGAAGACATGATTAGGCTAAGATCACCCTATCATCCAGTCCAGCATCCAGTCTAAAATATTACAACACAAAATAAAATCATACAACAAACCATGCACCACTCTAATATAGAGCTAGAAGTGGTGACTTAGCCTAATGTGTGTGCCATTTATCGTTTGTATGGCATGTCTTAGCTAGGCTTTAGAGTTGAAATTTTCTAAGTGTAAAAGGTTCAATTTAGATGGTTGTTTTTTTTAAGTGATTTCAATTTTAGTTGGTGAATTGATTTGGTTTGAATGAACATACACTTTGTGCCTAAATGTTATGAAGAGAAGAAAAGAGAGGAGAGCTCTCTTTCATCCCTACCTTAAAGCATTTCTAAGTTAGAATTATTAATGAATTTCCTTTAATGAATGGTTTATTATGTGCTTTAATTAACCCTAAGTTTAGATTATTTTTAAATATCCTTATTCAATAAGAAAGGCCTCTTAGGATTAGTTAGGGTGGATTACTATCACATAACACACCCCCATTTATTTCTTTCCACCATGTATACCATGCAAATGAATAATCCTAAGCATACCTATACATACATTGCAAATTTTAGCACACTTTGATGATGAGTGCAAAGAGGTGTGATTTGAAAATTTGGATATTCCTCTTTGTTATGTAGAAAAGAGGATTCTTTTATCCATTAGCTAAATGCACACTCACATATATAAAAGTTATAAGTGAGTACGATGCCATTATTTTCTACACCAGGGATGTAAGGTATAAGACTTACTTGGGGCTACTTAAAGCCTCGCAATCCTGGGATGTCCAGACTGATATACCACTTTTCTTAGATACATGTAGATGTACAAAAACAACTAAATTGATAAGGAATTTTTCAAGAGATTATGTTTGATTTGGTTATAAGATTTACATGTGTAATATGAAGGTCCTTCCTAAGTCTTAATATAGATGCATAATAGATTTAGGCAAGTGTTGTATTCTTTTCAAATGAATTATACACTTGCAAATCCTATCTGAATCCATGTTAAGAGAAGAGACAATGGCCAAAGAACAAATTGGATAAAAGCCCATTATGGGTTTCGACAAGGCTGCCCACTATCTCCATACCTCTTTATACTTTGCTCGGAACTCCTCTCCATGGCCATCAAACAAGAAAACCCGAAATTGGTGTTCCCATAGCAGTAAATGGTAATATATCCCACTTGCTCTATCACGACATCCTTATCACATCAAAGCATCCATCACCCATGCCAAATGTATCATCGAGTTCTAAATGATTACAATGGATGCAACGGACAACACTACCAAGAGTGCTATCATTTTAGCAAAGCCATTTACGGGAAAGCAAACGGATTGCCAAACTCATGGGGTTCAAGAAGGTCCAGAGCTTGAATACTTAGGCATCAAGTTGGCCATGAGAAAGCGAAAACTATAGATTTATAGCCTAACCAAGAAGAATAGGGGTATTCGATTTATCTATGGCGGCCTCCAACTAATCAAGTCTTCTTTACTATTTCAATGTATCAAGTTACTCACACTTTGGTACCCAAAGCATCACCAATGAGATTGAAAAACTTTTCTGCTTCCTTTAGGGGGCCCAACCAACATGGCTTACACTACATTGCTTGGGAAAAATTTGCACCCTTCGAAATGGACTTGGGCTGCATTGAGAGATGGCATGGACCTCATCCAGATTAGTTTGGGAATTTCTTACCAAACACACTCCTACACAAGTGTCTTTTGGAAAGATATGGGAGGAATATTAAAAAGCACAAAAGGAGTGACTCCATGAGTGGAAAATCATCACCGAATGGGGCTAATTTGCTTGAAAAATTGAAGGAGGACATTGACTTCACAAATGCAGCATGGATCGCTGATCTACCACTGGCCAAATGGCCCACCTTCCTTAACATGGAAACTTCTGCAAATTGGAGCATTGCCAACCTAATTACGACCAGCAAATGCTAGAATTTGGAGAAGCTGCAGGAGTTGTTTGGCAACCTTATGGCTGATCACATTTCCAAAATACAAATCTGGACCAACCAACATCAGGATCAACCTGAGCTAATCAAGAACCCGTTGGGGACCACCATCACCTCCATAATTTACCAAGGTATCTTTACTAAAATGAAGCATCTTGCAAAGTTGAAACTTCCCAGGAAAAGAATTTTCTTGGAGGCTCATCTAACATGCTATACCAACCAATTCTTTGGTTGCTGTTAACAAGAAAACACCTTGTGCCCTTGGGGATGCAACGGGAGGAAGATATTGAACATATTGCTGTCCATTGCACTAACCAATGCTATAATTGATTCTTACAAAATGGGGTTCTCAATACTTTCAGCAACTTGATTGATCTCCTTCAAGCCATTCAAAATGTGCAACCAAATATCTGTTAAATACTACATTATTATCTACCAAGTTTGGAGGCCGTAAAAAACACATAGCCATGGCACCCCTAAAATTATTGCCTCCATTCTCAAATCCATCACCCACGCCTCCTCCTTCCCCTTCCGAAGAATGAATCACCCACCTATGGTTGATCAAACCTATGTGGTGTCCTCCCTCCCGGTTGGATCAAGGAATGTGGATGGATCCTTGCTTTCCAATGGGTATTCTTAAGGGATGACAATGGAAACTTCATCAAAGCTATGGGTCATTGTTTCCAACATTACGACGACGGTGGAATTAGGGCCATGCTCTACATTGAACATCATTGAGCCTTGGATGAGTCGAGGCATAGTCAAAAGAATAACATCGGGTGGTGGACCACCTCAAGCTCTCTCTTGAGTGAGATATGGCGAACCTCCCGAGGCTCGACATAAGCTTTTGAAGAACTTCCACTAGGTTATTTTTCTTACACAAAGATCTAACAATAAATTTTGTGATATAGCTACTTGCTTTGATTTTGTATGGCATAGCTTAGATAACCACACTATTCCTCTGCAGTTTTTTGTATTTTTGGAGGAGGATAGGAAACATGCTGTTAGTAGCTAATTTTTGCTTTCTTTTGCAATGCTTATAACTTGTAACTAGTATTTTTCATTATCAATGCAAATGCATCTTTTCACCATGTTAAGAGAAGAGAAGAGAACTTCATAATACATATCTTATGCTATCATCACATGCAAGCTTATAAATATTTATAACTAGCATCACTTCATTTATAATCTTTGATTTATAAGTTTTGAAAAATAACTTTGGTTTAATAGTGATAATAGCCACTCATATTCTTAATTTTAGCCAACACATGCAATTTGCATAAAAGAAGACATTTTTTAATTAATTTTTGAAAGAAATGAATGCATGATTTCATATGGCAAATAATATTTAGCATGATTGGAAAGAAATAAAGGAATGTAAGCACATGACTTCATTCACCATGATTAATTTCTAAGGATAATTCTATAAAATAAGATTATTTAAAATTAATCAAAATTCTTTACGGAGATTTTTATCTTTGAATTTGCTTTGACTTAGGCAATATGAGAATGGTTTGCTAGTCTAACCCTTTCTCCTTATGTGTGAATTGGTTTGAATTTATATTGTACATGTGAAACATAATATCAACCACATGGAGCAACCACATGAATCAGCAATGTACCTAAGAAATGAAGTGGTCTAATGTAATTTGCTCATAATTATTGGTTAATTAAGCTAAAGGGTTTGATTAAGTACTTTTATAATCCTCCTACACATGTAGTTTGATTATAATTTCCTTTGAAATTCTTTTAGATTATTGAACACCTAAGAATCTACCCAAGAATTGAATGATTGAATTCTAAAATGATTTGGTTTTGAGTTTGATTAATTAAACTATTTAATGAAGTGATTAATAATAGCAAATTGATTAAGTGTTATCCAAATGAAATAATCTGGGAAATATTGGAAAATAAGTCCTAATCTCATTCCCTATGTCTATTCATTATTTCATAAAAATTAGAAAGCTTAATTAAAGAAGTCATCACTATTTAATATGTTAATTAATCATTTAATTAATTAAGAGAGTGATTAAGAATGAAATAATAAATTCCCCTAATTAATCAACCAATAAATTTCAAGAAAATTATGGGAGGTAGAGGTCATCTCACTAATAAATCTCAGAAAGTTTGGAATTAATTTCTAGAGTAATTAGTGAGTAATTAGCTTAATTATAGATCTAATAAAACCTAAATTGAGTCAAAATCATTATTCAAAATTAATTAAGTTTAATTTTCTATTATTCTTCTCTAAATTATCTTTAAAATGAGTTTTAAGTTGTATTTTTGGATTTTTTCTACAACTAGTTATGAATTTTAGAAGTTTAACCATTAAAATTAGATTAATTAAACCTAATTAAACCCCTATTCCCGTCGAGCCATGTGGCGGCTGACACGATGCACTAACACAATGCACTTTCCACATGGCTTGATGGGATAGGTTATTTAAGTTGCCACATCCGGTTTGCTGAGTCAATTTCTGACGTTTTCTCGGGTCGATCTAAGATCGGATGGCTGAGATCAATCCCACAATTTAGGAAGGAATCAGAGGGATCTAAGGCTTGATATGATCACAACTGTCCGTTCCAATCATGCAGAACGGATGGAGTGTGATCTTTCTCCTTCACGAATGATGAGAGATGAACACCGTTCATCTTTCCTTGTTCAATTCAAGCTCACCTAAGCTCAGATTGGGATCAAAATGATCCCATAACTTCGAAAGGAGGGGGAATGCAGATCCAATGGTCAAGATTGTATGGGATGACAATTTCCTTCAAAAAGGACCAACTAAAATTTCTTATAGCTATGGCTTCAAGCAATTTCCTCGCTAGAGGCTATCACCGATGCTTCTAATGGAGGAGGTATCTTCGTCTAGTAGAGACGAAGCCCTGTTAAAGAAATATGGTCTTGATTTGAAGTGGTTTGCTAAGTAAACTAAGCTCCTCTTCAATGGTGATCGGCCTTGATTGAAGTGGCACTTCCTATTGCTTGGAGACTTGGGAAATGATTCGATTGAGCTCGATGAGGTCTAAGGATGGTGTGTGCAAGGTTAATTGTAATTTGGTTGAGGATTGAGTGAATTGGATCTAGAGTTCACCTCCCCTATTTTTGGCTTTGAGTAAAACTGAGAAATGGGAAATGAGGGAGCTCAAGAATGGCTTGGAAAAGCTTGGGTAAGCTTCGATTCAACCTCTCGAGCTTTGAGGAAAGAATGGCTTTTGGTTTGAGTGAGAATGAGAGGGGGTATATCTCCACCTCCTTGAATCAGATGGTGGGTGGCTGATTTGCCATTTTGGCTCAATGGGTTGGATTGGCCAATCAGTTTTAGTTGGAAAACATCCCACATGGTTCATTTTGTGCAGATGAGTGAGGGAGAGTAGCTGCCCATGTGCTTGGTGAGTGGATTTGGTGATCCAAGTGTTCAAATGTGATTGGGGAGGTTGATTTGGCCTTGCCTTGGGTCATTGCTGACCCAAGCTCATTTGTTCATGTTCACCACCTTCCTTGGTGCCCATCTGGACCAATAGAAGGATGTCAAGTGGCCTTAAGAAATAAATGGCCAAATTCCAAGTGTATTTGGTCAAAGGATACCCTTTGACCTAATGGCAAAGTGGTCATTTGGCCATGAGTTTGATTTGGGTAGATTTGAAATGATTTGAAAGTGGGTTGGGCCAAATTTCAAGTGATTTGGAGTTCATTTGATTTGATTTGGCTCAATTTAAACCATTTAGGTCAAGTTGGGTAAAATTGGGTTAGGTTGACCAATTGGTCAAATTGGGTCAAACTATGGGTTAGGTCAAGTTCAAATGATCAATTGGAGCCTATGGGTGTCATTGGTTTGGTTCAATTTGGGTTTAGATTTGGTTTTGGTTCATTTAGGTTTATTTAGGTCAAATGTGTAAAGTTGACCAATTTGACCCATTTAACCCAATTGGGTTAGGTCATGGGTTGGTTTAGGCTTGGTTGATCATTTAAAATGTATTGCAAACTTTGATTTTAATCTATTTTGATTTGACTTGATTTCAAGTTGATTTGACCTTTTAGGCCAAGTTGGGTTCATGGTCAATTGGGTTTGGTTTGGTCTAATTGGTAAATTGAAGCTTTAGTCAAGTTCAACAATCAATTTGGAATGAATTTGATCCATTGGTTGCAATCAATTTGGCTTAGATCAAGATTTGACCCATTTTGGATTATTAAGTCAATTTGAGCCAACTTTGGACAAATGGCCAATTAGGCTTGGTTTGTCTCCATTGATGGCTTGATCATGTTCAATCATTGATTATGGATTGATTTAGATCACTAGTTTCAATCAATTTGGCTTATAATAAATTTTGGCTTGTTTAGGTCTCATTTGGGCTAAGTGTTGACTGGGTTAAAGGCTAGGTTTGACTTTATTTGACCCAATTTGAGTGATTAATCATTCTAGGATGATTGTTGATCACAATGTGAGGCTTGGATGGGCTTATTTCAATCCAATTTAGGTGGGATTAGAACTTGGCTCAAAAAGGTCCTTTAGGTCACTTTGGGTAAAGTGAGCCTAAATGGGTCAATTGGATTGATCAAGGCTTGATTCAAGTTTGGTTGAACTCACATATGTACATATGATGGAAATATAAATCCAATTGTAAGTGGTTTTGAGTCAAATGGGTTTTGGTTCATTTGATAATTTCAAGTCAAAAGGATGAACATAGGTTTGACTTGGGTTAGTTTGATTTTGGCTTGGTGATTGTAGTATATGTTTATATTTGGGCATGTGATTGAAGGAGTGATTGTTTGAAGAGAAAATCCAAGGGTTTGGATTGATTTGAGAAGGATTTGGCTAAATCCAAGAAACTAGCTTAAAGGATATAAATTGAATTTTAGTTTAATTTTGGGTTTAGTTTTGGTTATTTGAATTTATACTTCATTTATATTTTTTGAAAATAAATGATGATATAAATGGGTTATGAGAAAATCATTTGAGTTTGAAGTGATTTGGATTTGGTTTGGGCTAAGTCCATAAGATGAAATCAAAGGGCTTAGGAAAGATTTTGGAATTTGAATTAATTATGTGTTTGAATCATTTGATTTAGAATTAATTCATGATTTGGATTTTGAATTTGGATTTGAATTTGAGGTTTGGTTTGAGAAGGAAGCAAAGATTGGGTTCAAGCTATAAAGTCCTCCTAAATCTCTAAGTCATAAACTATTCCTATGCCTAACTCTTCTAAGTCTCTAAGGTTAGGTTAAGTGTTCACCTAATCACTAGAATTGTCTTAAGACAAAGGAACTCTTAGTGTCTAGAGGAGTCTTATGTCTAAGATGGAGAAGTTGAGGTCAACAAAGGGCACCCAATAGGTATGGTGTGACTAAAAAGGCATACCATATATATTGGTGTTGACCGAGATGATCAACAACATTTGAGCGATCACAAACACTAGTAAAATGATCTACTTTAAACCTGGTGTAGAAGGAATCAAGATCTCAGTGCAATGAAACTCTACTTATGTCGAAGACATACGAGAGCCAAGGAGGAATCCATTAGGGATTGAGTATGTGAGCCTTCCATTAGGGGAAAAGGTTCAAGTTATCCATTGGGGATATGAGGTTGTGAAATCTGCTGGGGGATTAGAATTTGGAATCCACTTGGGATAAAAAGCTGTGAACCTTCCACTAAAGGAGCAAGTTTGGGTTGGATTGAATTGATTCCACTAGGAAAATTGGAAATATTTGCATCTCACTGAGGAAAAGCTGATTGCTTGATTGTTTAATTTGACTCCACTCGGGAGGTTGGTTGGTTTTATTTTAGATTTTAAATTTTGAATTTTGAGATGGACCCTGATGGTTTGCGATGGACCGCAATGAGTAGGGGCCATGTCATCCTTGGCCTACTTCAGGTTTACCAATCCAAAGGGGTAGTCTACCAATCCACATAATAAGACTATCCAAACAAAGGGGTTACCTTTCTATGTGTAACAGCTATATTAGGAAGAAAGCGTAGCAGACTTACATCTTCCAAGATAGGGATTAGTCACTGGGATGATCTGTTGGTGACAAAATGAATCGAACCTAACATTAACATGACTACTGATTAAATGTCACTGGGGGACTTAAATCAGCTCAAAGATAAACAAAATTAATTTTATTTTAATTATAATTGATGGATCATGTCGCCAGATGGATGACCGAGGGGCCATGTTTGGCCTACTTCAAATTTACCAACTCAAAGGGAGTAGTTTCCCGACCAAAAGGAGAAAACTATCCAACCAAAGGGGTGCCTTTGGGTTTGCAGTGACCAGTTCAGGGAAGAAAGTATGGGGACTCACATCTTTCTAAACAAAAGACCACTCAGGTGGCACATAAGCAAGGCAACATGTTAACCTGACCTAGGGCTGCCCATCGATTTGTGATAGTCATGCTAAAAAAATGCATAGTAGACTTACATCGTCCAGAGCAAAATGACCGTCGGGGAAACTAGTTTCTGGCAAGACAGATTGAACTCGACCTTTGGGCGACTACTGAGAGAGTGTCGACCCAGAGATTTATCTCAACTCATGTGTAGTCAGGCAATTCCTATAGGGAGTTTTGTTGGCAATGCCCTAAAGATAGATTGCTTGCTTGGGAAAGGAGCCGCTAGGGGCTTGAATTCCTAATCTACAAGCAAACAAAAATTATTTGTTTGTTTATTTGTTTATTGTGGACCCTATTGGATTACAAAGGATCATACTGAGAAGGAGCTTATATCAGCCTAGACCTATCTCAATTTACTGGTCCAAGGGAGAATCTGTGCATCCGTTGAAAAAATGCTCCAACCACATGGGTGGCTACTAGGAAAGGGGGATTGTTCATTCTAAGAGTAGCCTGGGTAGTGTCTAAATGGGGTCGCAAAGGATGTGATCCAAATAGAGTGCCCATAGGGGAGGGGTCACTAAGAGCTTTATCCAAAACCCTGAAGAAGATAATGTATATAGGTATTCGGTGGCCAACTCAAGGAGAAAGCGTGCTGACTCATATCTATCAAGAGTGGTGTATTCACCGGGTGAGTCGCTATCAGCATAGCAAACATCAACTAACCTAAGGTGCTCATCGATTTGTGATAATCAGCCTACAAAGAAAGCATCGGGGACTCACATCCTCCTACAATGGAACTGATTGCCAAGATAGTCTATCTTCGGCTTGACAGGTGCTATCCGACCTAGGACGATTATTGAGTGAATTCCACTAGGGGACTTATATCAACTCAAAAGTAGTCAAGAGAAAAGGAGCCACTGGGGGACTTATCCTAAGCCTCAAATATACTCGACCTAGTTAGTGCATGATGGCTAGTTCAAGAAGAAAGCATGTAAGCTTACATCCTCATAAACAAATTCAACATGAGGTAGCTTGTTGGCTATGCAGTGAGGTCTACCAAACTAACAAGGCACTCATCGATTTGCAATAGTCAAGTCAGAAAGAAAATGCAGGGACTTACATCCGCCAGATAAATGACCCCTGGGGTGATAGACTAGCAAAGTAGCATGTCAGCCCGACTTAGAGCAGCTAATGAGTGAGTGTCACGTGCTTACTCCCACATCAAAATATAGAAAAAAAGATGCATTTAAAGATATGCATTTATTTTTATGTTTGTGTTAGAGGGAATAGGATACCACTCGGGTTCTCTTACATCTACCCTAAACATGTTTAAGAGTTGATGAAATGGTGCCACGAATGGCAGTTGTGATCCCACTAAGAAAGGATGTCGCTTGGGTTCTCTTACACCTAACTTAGTTATGCTAGTCAAAATAGGATGCTTCTTGGGTTCTCTTACACCTACTCAAGTAGTGCTAGGGAATTGTGCTTAATTTGTGTTTTTATTGTGAAAGAAGGATAGGATGCCTCTTAGGTTCTCTTATACCTACCCTAAACATGTCGTGGCAGATTTGCAAACAAGCAAACAATGCTTTGAATGAAGAGAATATTTTGATGAATTGGAATGGAATTTTTGAAGATAATTGTTTTCAAACATGATTTTATGGATACTATTTTTTCAAATAGAGAACATTGATTGGAAGTATCGGGCATTTTCCTTTACAATTAATAAGTTAATAAGATCCTCCTTGGTAGGCCTTCTCTATGACAAAAAGGCCTTCCCAAGTGGGTTCAAACTAGCCTCCCATCTTTTGACGTGCAATAATTGGTCTCCTTAGAACTAAAATAAGCTCTCCTACTTGAAAAGATCTAGGGTAGACCAGCTTATTATGAGCTTGAATCATATTGGCTTTGTATAACTCGAGGTTATGGCATGCCCGTAGGCGTCTCTCCTCCAAACCTTCGAGCTCTTCTAACCGCAACCTAACATTATGCCCTGTAGTGATTTTACTACCCATTGCTATCCTTAGTGATGTGAGATGAACTTCTACTGGTAAAACAGATTTGAACCAATACATTAAGGAGAACGGGGTAGATTGGGTTGGAGTCATGTATGTAATGCAGTATGCCCACAAGGCTTCAACTAGCTGCTCATGCCACTGTAGCTTGTTATCATTGAGTGTCTTCTTTATTATATGGATGAGAGTTTTGTTGAATGCTTCTGCTAGGCCATTCGCCCTAAGATAGTAGATAGTGAAGTATATCTAATGTATACCATGTCTCCTAGCAAAGCTGTTGATCTTGGTGCTTTTGAATGCAGTACCATTATCGGATATAATTTGTTGAGGCACCCCGAACCTATATACGAAATGATTTCTAAAATATTGGAGCACTTGCTGAGCTGTGACCTCTTTAAGTAGGATTGCCTCCGCCCACTTGGAAAAGTAATCGATGGCAGCAAGGATGAACCGATGACCCATAGAAGAAGGAGGATCAATCGAACCCACTATATCGGTACCCCCAACACTCAAATGGCCATGAGGCCAATGTAGGATGTAGAATGTTGGGTGGTTGATGCAGGACTACACTGTGTATCTGACAATGATGACACCTCCTAGCTACATCCATGTAGTCTATAATCATCGAAGGCTAGTAGTATCCTTTTCTTTCATCTTCGAACCAGATTGATGCGTTCCACATAGACTTGAATGTACCTCGATCACGATCATATGGGCTTTGTGTTTGTCTAAACAGCGTAACCACATTTGATCAAAAGATCATCGATACAAGGTGCCATCGACGAGAGCATAAAAGAGAGCTCTCTGCTTCATCTGATGGGCTTATGATTTATGTTAAGGTAGTTTGTCTTTAGTCAAGTAATCTATGAATGGTTTCCACCAATCTCCCTCCTCGTCCTTTTTGGCTATGGCAACCTCCCCTTCAAGAGAATAGCTCTCGATGAATTTAGCGACAACAAAGGATAAGACTTGTCTATTTTGGACCCTTATTGAAATGGACTCATTTTTCGGGCATGCCAACTCCTTAGCGAGTTTGGCCAAAGCATCTACTACTACATTCTCTCCTCGAGGAACCTTGTAGATGGTGACCTCAAGGATTTTGGCCAACAACTTCATGGTAGTGATGAAGCTTAGGTTTTAGAACCTTATAGGACCCAGCAGTCTGGTTAATGGCCAACTGAGAATCCTCGTAGATGTTGATGCTTTTGACACAATTAATATAATAACTTCAATCAAATCATAGCCTTCGTTGTTTGTGCATGGATTGGAGAGATAGTATGAGATTCTCATCACATTACAGTTTGGAGTTAAAAGGTTGAATCCTACTCCTGCCTTTCTTGGAAGAGTATATCATGGTTCTTCTCCTTTTTGAAAAGAAGTGGCACCATCAAAATACATCTCCCAATGTTGATTTTCAACCTCCCCTAAGTTCAAGATTTGTTCGCCAGGGAGATTGTCACTAAGCAGAGAGTTAGCAGGAAGTGGATGTGCTGCTAAGAAATCAGCTAGTTCCTATCCTTTCACTGCTCGGAGGGGTATGAATGTTATATCAAACTGTGAGAGAATCATGGACCAACATTCCAACCGTCCAGATAATTCCTGTTGTCTCATGAGATACTGCAGTGGGTTGGTTCTTGAAATCAAGTTTATGAGAAAGCATGTAGTGTCGTAGCTTTTGGGATGCGAGGATGAGAGCTAAGCAATGCTTCTCAATAGGTGGGTAGTTTGCTTCAGTAGGGATCAAATGATGGTTGAGGTAGTAGAGAGTGTTCTCCTTCCCTTCATCATTGGTTTGGGCCAACAAAGTGCCAAGGGAGTCATCCAATGCAGTAGTGTAGATGAAAAGTGGCTTGCCCAGGATAGGGGCTGCTAGAACCGATAGCTTCACCAAATAATATTTGATGTCTTCAAAAGCATGCTATGACTTATCATCACACTTGAACTTAGCATCCTTTTTGACAAGTGCTCAAAATGGCTTGCATCTCCCTGATATATTGGATATAAAGCGCCTTAGATACACCAACCGCCCTTGGAAATATCTGAGTTGAGTTAAACTTTTAGGGTGTGATATTTCAAAGATAACTTTGATCTTTTATGGGTCTATCTCTATTCCCCGAAGTCAGACAACAACCTAAGGAACTTCCTTGAAGCTACTCTGAATGCACACTTCAGGGGGTTCATTCTGAGGTTGAATTGTCATAACTAAAAAAAAACTCTCAAGTCAAAGAGATGGTCTCCTTTTCTTTACTTTTGACAACTAGATCGTCAACGTAGCATTCTACTTGATGATGAATGAGTTCGTCAAAAATTTGAGTCATGGCCCGCTAATAAGTAGCACCAATAGTTTTAAGACTGAAGGGCATGACCTTATAATAATAGATTTTAATCGGGGTTTGAAAAGCAATATTCCTCTCATCCTCGGGGGCCATTTAATTTGGTTGTAGCCAAATGATCCATGAAAGATGAATATTGTCCCACCATTAACTCTAGTATTGGAAAAATTCATCCTTAGGACATGCCTTATTTAAGTCCCCAAAATGCATATGCAAATTTGACCATTCTTCTTTTTGATTGGGATGACATGTAGGGTATTTTTCTTCCATGATAAAGTCAGCATCCATCAATTTCTTTACTTCAGAAATGACCTGTTATTTCATTTCAAATCGCATGCATCTAGGAGCTTGCTTAATAGGGCTAGCGTTAGGGTCTATTACTAGTTGTGGACTACTACATTAGGAGATAATTTGAGCATCTCTTCATAGCTTCATGCAAAGTAGTCCTTAAACTCAATCAATAGCCTAACTAAGTCATTAGTTTCTTCTTCATTCAACAGAGAACTGATGTATGCAGGGCATGGATCTTCTTATGTCCCGAGGTTGATTTTTTTGAGCTTGTCGATTGTTGAATTAATTTCTTCTTCAAATTAAGGAGGTGAATCTTTGATTTGAAGATCATCAGGATCATCTAAAGTTTCTAAACATACCTCCTCATAAGAGTTAGTGTGGTTTGAGAAGATTCTATCAGACTCCAGATGATTGGTGATAACTAAGTAGTAATCATCATCATCGACTGGACCCACTATACCGAATCCTAGTCCTGGTCTTGATTGTGCATCCATGCCTTAGTTGTCCCATAAATCCTTGAAATACTCTGACCTGTGCCTAGACCATGTGTAAGGAATCAAACCTTTCTTTGCAAGATTATGAACACAAGGCGAGTACCAAACAAAAGGTAATTCCATTCAATACATTTATGCTTTGCTTGGAGGCCTAGTCTTTGTCACTATCTAGCTTGAGTGTCACCTCCAATAAGACCCGCTGAGAGGGGTTGGCTGGAGTGCTAATCACATGAGACTCATCCTCTGAGCTGGATTCTAAATTTATGTGAATAGCAGAAGTACTCCTACAAATTAGAACATAGCCCATGTTGGTTGGCCACCAACCAGGGTGTCTTCCTCCTCTATACTGCCTCTGTATTTGCCTCTGCCTCTACTTGGTGGAGGTTGAGTCATCCTACCCATATGTCCATATGGTAGAAAAAACTATGGGTGGAATGTAACATGCAGCTCTACCTCATCCTCGGTGCCCATTTCTCACTCTCTTATATTTTTTTCTTTTTATTCTTTTTTATTTTCTTTTATATTTAAATTTTGGCCAAGTTTGGGAGAATAGGTGTTTTGATTTTTAGGAAGATAGTAAGTTGCATCCTCATATATCTCGACCTCTCTAACTGAGAATGGCTTTTCATCTCCTTTGACACTGATGAAAAGAGGATGGAACCATCTTATTCTTGTGTATCCAAGGCCTACCGAGCAAAGTAGTGAACTATGTATTCGAATCAATTATATAGAACTTGGCTTCAGTCTTCTAGTTGCCTATTTCCAAAGGTAACACTATGGAGCCTAAAGTCCTCTCACCCTATTCATTGAATCCTATCAACATCTTCCGATCTCCTCGAAGTTTAGAGATGTCGATCCTCAAATAGGCAAGGATTTTCAGGCTCATAATGTTCACTAATGCACCTGAATCAACAAACACCCTGGGAAATCGACCCATATCCACAGTGATGTGAGGGGACGATTGTGCTCCATATCCCCCCTGTAAGAAGGCCTAGTCTTCGCTTATCACGTGACCCTCGTGCTTCTTGAATAATGTGCCTCCCTCC